>CM076723.1:19719692-20059491 GCA_038501795.1 Pseudopleuronectes americanus
TATCCTGGCCCATATAATGGAACAGACATTGTTCACCCACTCGTTCCTGACAGAGAACCACAAAGTTACCTACTCTTTATCACAAAATAAAACAAAAACCATAATTTACTACTTAACATCTCCATCTCTTACTGATCTGTGTACCTTAAATTTAATTTCCTGTTAATTCAAGCATAATAGCACAGGCCTTTTTCAGATGGTGTATTAGGCCTTTTTTTTTATAAACTTATTTAATTAATAAATCAATGAAATCAGTTCACTTCAAATGAGTCTGCATAGAGGGTCAGATTGTTTAGTTTAATTTATTTCCCTAAAATATTTAAATTGAACAATTTGTTAGCATAAGCACTTGAATTCTTTGAATAATACAGTAAATGCGGATGAAGTCTTAATACGCTAAACATTGTTTTTATTTGTATATTTTATTTATGCTATGGAGAAATCTATAATTATCATGCAGCCCAGATGAACCCACTCACTTTTTTTGAACTGAACACCCTTGTTTTATAAATATCTGTTGCTACTTCGCTACCTTACAAGTTACAATATGTAAACATGAAGCTAGTTAGTGGCTGAAAGCTGCGTTTCCCTCTCTGCTGTTCTAGATAACCTGAGGAGGCCTGAATACATTTCTTGATGTTTGCAACGCCACATAAACACTATGAAGGTTTTTGGTAATCATGTTAGCTTGAGTGTAGCGTGGAGGTCTGTGGGTTTGAGGAACAGAGGTGAGAGGAAACCTGACTCAAAGAATAGAGAGATGTGGAGAGTTCACAGATAAACATATGAGAGAGACACAGCACAGTTTGCAAGCGTTGTGTATTTGATCTTCATCATCAGTTATTTTTCTCTGATAATAGTCTATTTGTCATTTTCATTCATTTCTAAACGTGCTGCCATACTCTTGTTTGTTAATTATTCCCAGATTAATCAGGTTTATGGACACAATATCACAACAAACATTCAGATATGAAATTAATAAAATTAACCGTGGACCACAGCAATTATTTCAATGCAGTAGTTAAATCTCAATCATTACATTTGTGTGTTTTCATCTCTATGAGAATGAACTGTTCTTTAAAATGATTGTTTCACTGCACATCTTTGTCTATTGCAGATGGACACACTCACACAAACAGAGAGTGTGTGTTTGTGTGGGGTGGGGGGGTGGGGTTTCAGTGGTTTTTGACTGACGTGCTTTGTATTTTTCCACAACTGCAAACAACTGTATGGCAAACAATAAAAAAAAAGAGCATTTTGTATTTCGTATACAATTTACATGTTATGTTCATATGCATTTAAAACATGTGCAGCTTTTCATTAAATGCCAGAGGACAGTTACTCAGACACAGAAACTCCTCCATCGGTCTTTGTTAAGGTTCACGTCTGTCATGACAACAAGTAAAACCACAGACTGCAGCGACACTGAGAGAAGGCTGGGCCGTCTCTCTGCCCTGAGACCAACCACTGAGGCTGTTGACTCACCACACACCAACTAGGGGCTTCAAACTGATATGTAGTGAGGGAGGAGCGACACGCAACTTCAGCATGGGGATTTTAGTTGAACAAGCTGAAAGTGTGTGTGTGTGTATGTGTGTGTGTGTACGTGCGTTCAAATGTATTTTTATTTGTTTCCCATCATTGTGGAGATCCTATCATCTGTGCATTTGAATGATAATTGACATTCAGAGAGTTATTGGTTATTGATAAAGTTTTGAAATTGAGCCCAAGAGATGTGAAAAAACATTTTTCAATTTCAAATATTTAATTTTCTAATCATTTTAGCTGCGTTGGAAACTTCATTAGTGCACCTCATCTGACCCTGGAACAGGCCGGCTGAGGCACCAGGGATTTATAAAAAACATTTAGTTGAATATATGTTACAACAGCCTTGTAATTTTTTTTTATATTTTGAATACAGCAAAAAAAGACTGAAATATTTTGCTGAATTACTTGTTGATAATTTGTTGAAAGTTAAGTTAAGATCAAAGCATGAATCAGGCTTTCGTTGTGATCATCAACTACTCCTGTAAGTTGATGTGATATTTAACAAACATAACAATAAAACACTGGTTATTAAAACTGGACGTTTTAATAACAGATATAAATGCCAGAACAGCTGGCATTTATCTCGTATTCACACCTTGATACAAAACCCTCACCACAGCAATGCTTAGTTTCCATGAATCATTATGTCTTTGCTGCTGACTGTACTCATGTGTTTCTGTGTTTTTTGCTGTGGTTTTAACCCCATATGTTGAAAATATATAATTAATACTGAGACATATTTTACAGGTAGTTCCAGTTGTACCATGAACCTCCACTCTTTGGTCTTTTTTGATGTTGTATAGTTTGTTGTGTTTTGTGAACTCGATGTGAATGTGTATCTGAGATACTGTGACAGTGGAGCTCTGCTTCCTGCTCACAGCAGCTTGTAGAGAATACAGAGGATGGACGGTGTGACCACAACCACCTCCCAGCTCAACATGCTGTGCTTGATGTGCTGTGTGTGTGTGGGGGGGGGGTCATCATCACTGGCTCGTGCAGCATTTCACTGTGTCAAAGAGCTGCATACATATTTTTGTCTTTAATTAATTAAATATAAACTGTTCGTAAGATTGTATTTTTATTGATTTGAGGAAGCAGAATCTTACACTGTAGTAATATATCGTTAAGTGCTGTCAGAATTGATTCAGGGTTCAAAGCTTTGGCATTGAAATGCTTCAGGTTATTGTATTCTATATCCTTTTACTTCTTAATATCCTATTAAATCAAAAAACATTATTCCAACAGTTATTCAAAGTTACTTGAACTACATCCTGCTAAACCTGTAGAGTTGAACCAGATGTTTGTAATTGTTGGAAAATGAAAGGAATGACTCTAAACTCACTTGTGCAGAAACATAACAATAAAACAGTGTTATTCCACAGGACTTCAATATGCATCTAAAGTGACATTCAGACACATGGGACAAAATGGTGACGACATTAAAGCAAAGCATCAAAGTCTTTATAAGGAAGTTGAAAAGTATGAACTGAATAAACCGACAGGAGCAAGATTAAGTTTGTTAGAGGTTATAAATGTCAGTTTCGATACATGTTCTGTTAGTTGCCCAGCCTATATTACAATGAGAGACTGTGGGGAAATATTGTTGGTTACGTCCCTTAATCACAACCGCTCTGTACATTGATGTCTTCCCCCCCCCCACCAACTCTTAATAAAGTTGGTTGAGTAGTTTTATTGTGATCCTTTTGACAAACAGCAAAGAAAACAACATCATTGACTAAGGTCGTCATTTTTCCTGTTTGTGGAAACCACTCTCGAATTCTGAGATGGCAAACGTAAATGTGTGCTGCATTTGGTCACAGTGTGTTGTTAATTGTGTTATAAAGGAAGTTCTCTCATACTTTACCCCATTTAATGTGTGGGAGGTTATTGTGTTTACTTAACATCATGCTGTGTTACTCTAGTGTCATTTTAGAAACAAGAAACTTGAGGTTGCTGTTGGTTGTTTCATGTGTTTTAGTTGGAAAGATATCAGATATTATTTCCTCTTTGAAAATGAGAGGCCAATCATATTGCTCTCACGTTGTTCCCTCCCACTTGATATGATTACATGAAGGAAATCTTCCTGCAGTTCATAAGCATCTAAATCAACGACTGTCTGAAGAGGATTCATTAAAATGCTGATCTTATTCCAACTGCTGCTGCTGCTCGGAGCGACGCGTAAGTCAACCTCTAGATTTTATTTGGAATACACAGGATGTTTTAATTGTTGTTTTTGCGTCAATTCAGCACAGCACATTTATTAGTCTGTCATCATCATTAATCATTGCTCTATTTAATTTAATTTTTAGGAAGCGCATTCGGTCAGATCTTTGAGACAAAGACTGCTGATGTCGGAGATGAAGTGAAGTTGACGTGCAGCCGACAGAAGACAGATTTCGTGGCCAAACTTTTTTGGATCCGGCTTGTTTCTGGAAACTTGCCTGAATTCTTGGGAGGAACATATTCCAATGAATACCCTGGTGTTAATGAGACTCCTCACTTTACAGTCAAACAAGAGCCTGGAAGCTTTGTTCTGTATATCAACAAAACAGAGCCGAGTGATGCTGGAGTTTACTACTGCATGGAACAAAAATACCTTGAATTGAAATTATTGATTGGAACATTTCTTGAAATTAAAGGTAAATAAAAAAACAAACATTTCACATCTTTTAAAAATACAATTACGTTGCAAACACAACTTACAAGCAATTTAATCCTGTCTCTATATTGTCTTTATAAAGAGAATAAATATCTTCTCAATTTACTAAGATAAATAAAGTAATTTTATTAAAGATATTATTTTCTTTAGAGCTTGTTAACTTTGTGTTTGTATTTCCCAGGACCAGAACCTGATATAACTGCCGTCATTCAAGTTCCTCCATCTGACCCGGTCGGTTCAGGAGACTCTGTGACTCTGCAGTGTTCCGTCCTGTCCGACTCTGACAACCACACATGTCCAAGATATGACAAGCTGTACTGGTTCAGAGCTGATGAAGCTCATCCCAGTTTAGTTCATGTTCATGGCAGTAGTGGTGATGAATGCAACAGGAGCCTTGAAGCTCACTCACCCCACAGATGTGTCTTCAATTTCTGTAAGAGTTTTAGTTCCTCTGATTCTGGGACTTATTACTGCGCTGTGGTCACAAGTGGAGAGATTCTATTTGGACGAGGAATAAAACTGGAAAATGAAGGTAACTGTCTTTATTGTTAAAATATCACATTCGTATGTTTAATTTAGAATCAATAGAATAAATTACTAGCATGTATCTCAAATTTTTCACATTTGTTCCTTTTGAATTTAAACATTATTTCAAATCCTAATTAACTTTGATTATTTAATTCTTGTGTTTCAGTGGTCAACATCTTGAATGTACAGAACGCCAATACAGTTCTGTGTCTGTTAAGTGCTGCATTGGCTATAAGTCTGATTGTTGTTGTTGTCATGTTCAAGAAGAAAATGTGTGATTGTTGCAAAGGTAATCAAATAGTCTCATATTTTACATGTCAAAAGTATTTAGCAAAAAATAAATACACTGAATTAACTTTATTTCTTTGTGTTAATTGACCTGCAGCATCTTTTATCTTTTATCACACAGCTGGAGTTTCTTTACAAACAGAGGCTGCAGCAGTTGGTTGTAATCCGCCAAGTCAGCAGGTAAGGTACATGATGAAAAGACAGAAACAATTAATAATGGAGCCCAACCTATTTATTGATTCATATATGATCCTGTCACTGACACATCGGTATCTGCATTTGTTGCTGGACAGTGTGTCTGTGTCAGTCTGACATGGTTCAAATGATCAAATGATCAAAATGATCTGATGCCGAGTTTGACCTGCAGTTTGACCTCGTTGTCGACCACTGCTGTCGTTTATCTGAGGACGTAGAAGAAGACGTGTTCAACTTGTTCCACTTACTGAAGGCTCACTGCCATTTAATCTTTTTTTTTGTAATGGGGCGGCGTGGCCTAGGGGTTAAAGTGGGTGTTCTCCAACAAGAAGGTTGCCGGTTCGAATCCCACTCTTTACCATCTGCATGCCGAAGTGTCCTTGGCAAGACACTGAACCCCGAAATGGCCCCTCATAAAAATGTTGAGTGTACTAAAAATGTAAGTCGCTTTGGACAAAAGCGTCTGCTAAATGACATGTAATGTAATCGTTGTTACCAATTTACACACACAGTAACATTAAGGAATATCTTTAATAAAAACTTTAATATTATACAATATTAGCACCAGTCCCTTAAAATCCATATCGTCAGGATGGTTATTAAAGCATTGGTTTCTTTTCATATGTTAATTTCAAGACATCCACATGCTTCCCCAGAGACACGAGGACTCATTGGTTTATTCTGCACCAACCTTCAGCAGGAGGAAGGCTGGCAAAACAACCGGGAGAAGAAATGTAAAACCTGCAGATGAAGAAACGGTCTACTCTGATGTCAGAGCTTATGCGATATGATTTATGATTAAATAAATATTATCATTCATCGCTTGAACATTGTCATAAGAACAGTCAATCATTTAAATGTAACATCTGATGTTAATAACAATATTGGATCGTATTATTTGAATATAAACACATTGGCAACTGCTTATGTTGAAACCCGACACAACTGTGTAATTACAATTTCTCAGCATTTTTCATTTTTCGAGGTCAATCGTGCTTCTACTCAAACTGGCTTTTTGAAAGATTCAAACTTTCACACTGTCTCATTTGCAAATTAAATCTATAAATAAAATGGATGTTTGTTTTAATTTTTTTAATATTAATACATAAAATGCACTGTAAAAAAACTGAATCTATAATAACGTTTGACTTTCAAACTAAAAATATTTTATCAATAAACTATAAATCATTTTCATATAATTGTCTACAACATCACACACTATGTTTACAATAAGGCCAGAACCTCTCCTCTCTGGGTTTCCCTCTCATGGACGTATGTGAGCAGTGACGGCCACAGTGAAGCTTTTAGGGAAAAAATAGTTTTTGTTATCTGTGAAAAATTGACTTACATTTGCAAGATCAGCAAAACCAACTAAATTAATGCTCATGCTACTCCATGTATCTGATAGAAATAAGTAACTGTTTGCACACACAACGGTGTTCATAGTAAGGGGGGAGGGGGTGACCTGTCAACCATGTGCATTTGACTGGGAGCTTCAGATGAGTTATCGAAACCCTCACCACAGCAGTGCTTAAGTTTCCATTTGGTATTTGTTGGTGTCTGTGCACAGGTTTTTCTGTGTTTTCTGCTGTAGTTTTAACCTCATTACTTGAAAATGTATAATTATTACTTAGAAATGTTTTACAGGTAGTTCCAGTTGTACCATGAACCTCCACTCTTTGGTCTTTTTTGATGTTGTACAGTTTGTTGTGTTTTGTAAACTCGATGTGAATGTGTATCTGAGATACTGTGGCAGTGGAACTCTGCTTCCTGCTCACAGCAGCCTGTAGAGAATACAGAGGATGGACGGTGTGACCACAACCACCTCCCAGCTCAACATGCTGTGCTTGATGTGCTGTGTGTGTGTGGTGGGGGGGTCATCACTGGCTCGTGCAGCATTTCACTGTGTCAAAGAGCTGCATACACCTTTTTGTCTTTAACTAATTAAATACAAACCGTTTCGTAAGATTGTATTTTTATTGATTTGAGGAAGCACAATCTCACACTGTAGTAATATATCGTTAAGTGCTGTCAGAATTGATTCAGGGGCTTCAAAGCTTTGGTATTGAAACTGCTTCAGGTTATTGTATTCTATATCCCTTTACTTCTTAATATCCTATTAAATCAAAAAACATTATTCCAACAGTTATTCAAAGTTAACTGAACTACTTCCTGCTAAACCTGTGGAGTTGACATTATGTTTGTAATTGTTGGAAAATGAAAGTAATGACTCTAAACTCACTTGTACAGAAACATAACAATAAATCAGTGTTATTCCACAGGACTTCAATATGCATCTAAAAAGTGACATTCAGAGAAAATGGGACAAAATGGTGACGACTTTAAAGCAAAGCATCAAAGTCTTTATAAGGAAGTTGAAAAGAATGAGCTGAATAAACCGACAAGAGCAAGATTAAGTTTGTTAGAGGTTATAAATGTCAGTTTCGATACATGTTCTGTTAGTTGCCCAGCCTATATTACAATGAGAGACTGTGGGGAAATTATTCTTGGTTACGTCCCTTAATCACAACCACTCTGTACATTGATGTCTTCCTTGGGCCCATAATCGACAACTCTTAATAAAGTTGGTTGAGTAGTTTTATTGTGATCCTGTTGACAAACAGCAAAAAAAACACAACATCCTTGACCTAGGTCAGCTTTTTTACTTTTTCTGGAAACCAAATTTTCTGGAAGTTGAATTCTGTTTAAACACAATAGTTCAATAGTGAATTAACTCACAAGACAAACACAAATATGTGCTGCATTTGGTCATAGTGTGATTGTGCATAAGGGAAAATATCTTATACTTGAACACATGTAATGTGTGGGAGGCTATTATGTTTACTTTACGTCATGTTGTGTTACTCTAGTGTCATTTTTAGAAACATGAGTTGCTGTTGGTTGTTTCATGTGTTTTGAAATGGAAAGATATCAGATATTATTTCCACTGTGAAAATGAGAGGCCAATCATATCGCTCTCACGTTGTTCCCTCCCACTTGATATGATTACATGAAGGAAATCTTCCTGCAGTTCATAAGCATCTAAATCATCGACTGTCAGAAGAGGATTCATTAAAATGCTGATCTTATTCCAACTGCTGCTGCTGCTCGGAGCGACGCGTAAGTCAACCTCTAGATTTTATTTGGAATACACAGGATGTTTTAATTGTTGTTCTTGCGTCAATTCAGCACAGCACATTTATTAATTAATCGTTGCTCTATTTAATTTAATTTTCAGGAAGCGCATTCGATCAAATCTTTGAGACAAAGACTGCTGATGTCGGAGATGAAGTGAAGTTGACGTGCAGCCGACAGACTCAGAATTACGGAGCTAAACTTTTTTGGATCCGGCTTGTTTCTGGAAACTTGCCTGAATTCTTGGGAGGAACATATGCTGATTATTACACTGAAGTGAATGAGACTCCTCACTTTACGGCCAAACAAGAGCCTGGAAGCTTTGTTCTGTACATTAACAAAGCAGAGCCGAGTGATGCTGGAGTTTACTACTGCATGGAGCAACACCAACTTTCCATGAAATTATTGTTTGGAACATTTCTGAAAATTAAAGGTAAATAGAAAAACGCAAACATTTCACATCTTTTAAAGATACCATTACATTGCAAACACCAAGCACAACTTACAAGAAATGTAATCCTGTCTCTATATTGTCTTTGTATGGATAATAAATACCTTCTCATTTTACATCAATGCATATAAGTAAATTTATTAAACGTTAATTTTTGTGTTTGTATTTCCCAGGACCAGAACCTGATATAACTGCCGTCATTCAAGTTCCTCCATCTGACCCGGTCGGTTCAGGAGACTCTGTGACTCTGCAGTGTTCCGTCCTGTCCGACTCTGACAACCACACATGTCCAAGATATGACAAGCTGTACTGGTTCAGAGCTGATGAAGCTCATCCCAGTTTAGTTCATGTTCATGGCAGTAGTGGTGATGAATGTGACGGGAGCCTTGAAGCTCACTCACCGCACAGATGTGTCTTCAATTTCTGTAAGAGTTTTAGTTCCTCTGATTTTGGGACTTATTACTGCGCTGTGGTCACATGTGGAGAGATTCTATTTGGACGAAGAATAAAACTGGAAAATGAAGGTAACTGTCTTTATTGTTAAAATATCACATTTGTGTGTTTAATTTAGAATCAATAGAATAAATTAATATCATGTATCACAAATTCTTCACATTTGTTCCTTTTGAATTTAAACATTATATCAAATCCTAATTAACTTTGATTATTTAATTCTTGTGTTTCAGTGGTCAACATCTGGAATCTACAGAAGGCCAATACAGTTCTGTGTCTGTTAAGTGCTGCATTGGCTATAAGTCTGATTGTTGTTGTCGTCCTGATCAAGAATAAAACCTGTGATTGTTGCAAAGGTGATCAAATATTCTCATATTTTACTTCATCAAAAGTATTTAGCAAAAAATAAATACACAGAATTTAATTTACTCCTTTGTAAATTGACCTGCAGCATCTTTTATCTTTTATCACACAGCTGGAGTTTCTTTACAAACAGAGGCTGCAGCAGTCGGTGGTAATCCGCCAAGTCAGCAGGTAAGGTACATGATGAAAAGACAGACACAATGAATAATGGAGCCCAACCTATTTATTGATTCATATTTGATCCTGTCACTGACACATCGGTATCTGCATTTGTTGCTGGACAGTCTGTCTGTGTCAGTCTGACATGGTTAAAATGATCAAATGATCAAAATGATCTGGTGCCGAGTTTGACCTGCAGTTTGATCTCGTTGTCGACCACTGCTGTCGTTGATCTGAGGACGTAGAAGAAGACGTGTTCAACTTGTTCCACATACTGAAGGCTCACTGCCACTAAATCTTTTTATTATTGAGCATATCACATGTCCAAGTTGAACATAACTAATTTTACAATACACAAGCTGAATATGAAGTTGATTAGATGGACGGGTTTGCAAAATATATGTTCTACATTTTTTTATTTATTTAACTTCTATGTATTTGTTTGTTATCATTGTTACCAATTTACAAACACACAAGTTAAGGAAAATCGTTGATAATATATTTTATATTATATAACATTAGCATCAGCCGCCTAAAATCCATAATGGTCAGGATGGTTATTAAAGCATTGGTTTATTTTCTTATGTTAATTTCAAGACATTTTGTGTTTTTTCCACATTCTTCCCCAGAGACACGAGGACTCATTGGTTTATTCTGCACCAACCTTCAGCAGGAGGAAGGCTGGCAAAACAACCGGGAGAAGAAATGTAAAACCTGCAGATGAAGAAACGGTCTACTCTGATGTCAGAGCTTATGTTATAGATTAACAGTCGACTTTCTGATTAAAGAACTATTATCATTCTTAGCTTGAACATTGTCAAAAGAACAGTGATTCAACGGAAGTGTCACATCTAATGTTACGAACAATATTTGGATTGACATAGCAAATATCAGCCAACTATGGACTTTTGTTTGTGGGATCACTGCGGTGCTCAGTGAAGTGAAGGAGTTAATTTCCTTTACAAGCAGAACATGGTGCTGCAAGAGGTGAGGACATGTATGAGAAAGCTGCGTCCTGCAACAAGCTTAGAGCATCATCATCACTACCATCAGACAGCAGAGAGAAGCAGTTGCAGCCAGTGGTTAGTGTGATGTGTGCGCTGTTATCAAGTGTGGCCCTAAAAAGCAGGTTATGAACTTTAAAATGGGCCTTGATAGGAAAGAGGTTCCAACCTGCTGAGGTGGAGGATATAAATAAAAAAGAGAGATTTGTTTAAACGTAGTGCAACCCAGCTTCCTGAGATCAAACAGAGAGACAGAGAGGATGTGATGCCCCTTAGTCTGAAAACCAAGCCACAATGATGCTGGTTTCCGTGAATGTGGGTTTATGTGCCCTATATGTTAAAAATGTATAACTATTACTTAGACATGTTTTACAGGTAGTTTCAGTTGTACCATGTACCTCCACTCTTTGGTCCTTTTTTGATGTTGTGCAGTTTGTTGTGTTTTGTAAACTCGATGTGAATGTGTTTCTGAGATACTGTGTCATTGGAGCTCTGCTTCCTGCTCACAGCAGCCTGTAGAGAATACAGAGGATGGACGGTTGTGACCACAACCACCTCCCAGCTCAACATGCTGTGCTTGATGTGCTGTGTGTGTGTGTTTGTGTAGGTCATCACTGGCTCTTGCAGCATTTCACTGTGTCAAAGAGCTGCATACACCTTTTTGTCTTTAACTAATTAAATATAAATCGTTTGTAAGATTGTTTTTTGTGATTGGAGGACGCAGAATCTTACACTGTAGTTACATATTGTTAAATGATTGATTCGGGCTTCAAAGCTTTGGCATTGAAATGCTTCAGGTTATTGTATTCTATATCCCTTTACTTCTTAATATCCTATTAAATCAAAATCAATATTCCTACACTTATTCAAAGTTACCTGAACTACATCCTGCTTAACCTGTGGAGTTTAACCAGATGTTTGTAATTGTTGGAAAATGAAAGTAATGACTCTAAACTGAAAACTGGTTCATCACTTGTGCAGAAACATAACAATAAAGCAGTGTTATTCCACAGGACTTAAATATGCATTTAAAAATGACGTTCAGTGAAAATGGGACAAAATGGTGACGACTTTAAAGCAAAGTATCAAAGTCTTTATAAGGAAGTTGAAAAGTATGAACCGAATAAACCAACAGGAGCAAGATTAAGTTTGTTAGAGGTTATAAATGTCAGTTTCAATACATGTTCTGTTAGTTGCCCAGCCTATATTACAATGAGAGACTGTGGGGAATTATTGTTGGTTACGTCCCTTAATCACAACCGCTCTGTACATTGATTTCTTCCTTGGGCCATTTTGCATCATGTTGTTATTTTTAGTAACATGAAACTTGAGGCTGCTGTTGGTTGTTTCATGTGTTTTAGATGGAAAGTTATCAGATATTATTTCCTCTGTGAAAATGAGCGGCCAATCATATTGCTCTCAAGTTGTTCCCTCCCACTTGATATGATTACATGAAGGAAATCTTCCTGCAGTTCATAAGCATCTAAATCAACGACTGTCTGAAGAGGATTCATTAAAATGCTGATCTTATTCCAACTGCTGCTGCTGCTCGGAGCGACGCGTAAGTCAACCTCTAGATTTTATTTGGAATATACAGGATGTTTTAATTGTTGGTCTTGCATCAATTCAGCACAGCACATTTATTAGTCTGTCATTATCATTAATCGTTGCTCTATTTAATTACATTTTTAGGAAGCACATTCAATCAGATCTTTGAGACAAAGACTGCTGATGTCGGAGATGAAGTGAAGTTGACGTGCAGCCGCCAGCCGCAGAATTTCGGAGCTAAACTTTTTTGGATCCGGCTTGTTTCTGGAAACTTGCCTGAATTCTTGGGAGGAACACATTCCTTTGATGATGATGGTTTTAATAAGACTCCTCACTTTACAGTAAAACAAGAGCCTGGAAGCTTTGTTCTGTACATTAACAAAGCAGAGCCGAGTGATGCTGGAGTTTACTACTGCATGGAACAAAATTCACTTAACATGAAATTATTGAATGGAACATTTCTGAAAATTAAAGGTAAATAAAAAAACACAAACATTTAACATCTTCTTAAAAATGCAATAACTTTATAAACACCAAACACAATTTATAAGCCAAAATAATCTTGTCTCTATATTGTCTTCATAAAGAGAATAAATATCTTCCCAATTTACATCAATTCATATAAGTAATTGTTTTTAATGTTCATTTTTGTGTTTATATTTCCCAGGACCAGAACCTGATATAACTGCCGTCATTCAAGTCCCTCCATCTGACCCGGTCGGTTCAGGAGACTCTGTGACTCTGCAGTGTTCCGTCCTGTCCGACTCTGACACCCACACATGTCCAAGATATGACAAGCTGTACTGGTTCAGAGCTGATGAATCTCATCCCAGTTTAGTTTATGTTCATGGCAGTAGTGGTGATGAATGCGACGGGAGCCTTGAAGCTCACTCAGCGCACAGATGTGTCTTCAATTTCTGTAAGAGTTTTAGTTCCTCTGATTTTGGGACTTATTACTGCGCTGTGGTCACAAATGGAGAGATTTTATTTGGACGAGGAATAAAACTGGGAAATGAAGGTAACTGTTTTTATTGTTAAAATATCACATTCGTGTGTTTAATTTGGAATCAATAGAATAAATTAATATCATGTATCACAAATTCTTCACATTTGTTCCTTTTGAATTTAAACATTATATCAAATCCTAATTAACTTTGATTATTTAATTCTTGTGTTTCAGTGGTCAAAATCTGGAATCTACAGAACGCCAATACAGCTCTGTGTCTGTTAAGTGCTGCATTGGCTATAAGTCTGATTGTTGTTGTCGTCCTGATCAAGAATAAAACGCGTGATTGTTGCAAAGGTGATCATATATTCTCATATTTTACTTCATCAAAAGTATTTAGCAAAAAATAAATACACAGAATTTAATTAACTCCTTTGTTATTTGACCGGCAGCTTCTTTTATCTTTTATCACACAGCTGGAGTTTCTTTACAAATAGAGGCTGCAGCAGTCGGTGGTAATCCGCCAAGTCAGCAGGTAAGGTACATGATGAAAAGACAGAAACAATTAATAATGGAGCCCAACCTATTTATTGATTCAAATATGATCCTGTCACTGACACATCGGTATCTGCATTTGTTGCTGGACAGTCTGTCTGTGTCAGTCTGACATGGTTCAAATGATCAAATTACCAAAATGATCTGATGCCGAGTTTGACCTGCAGTTTGACCTCGTTGTCGACCACTGCTGTCGTTGATCTGAGGACGTAGAAGAAGACGTGTTCAACTTGTTACACATACTGAAGGCTCACTGCCATTGAATCTTTTTAATATTGAGCATATCACATGTCACAAGTTGCACAAAACTTGCACAAATTTTTTTTTGTAATCGTTGTTACCAATTTACACACACAGTAACATTAAGGAAAATCTTTGAAAATATATTTAATATTATATAATATTAGCACCAGCCCCCTAAAATCCATATTAGTCAGGATGGTTAGTAAAGCATTGGTTTCTTCTCATATGTTAATTTCAAGACATTGTGTTTTTTTCCACTTGCTTACCCAGAGACACGAGGACTCATTGGTTTATTCTGCACCAACCTTCAGCAGGAGGAAGGCTGGCAAAACAACCGAGAGAAGAAATGTAAAACCTGCAAATGAAGAAACGGTCTACTCTGATGTCAGAGCTTATGTGATATGATTTATGATTAAATAAATATTTTCATTCATTGCTTGAACATTTTCAAAAGAACAGTCATTCACTTAAATGTCACATCTGTTGTTAATAACAATATTTGGATCGTATTAAATTATATTTGAATTAAAACACATTAGCAACTGCTTCTGTTGACACTCGACAGAACTGTGTAATTAAAAATTCTCAGCATTTTTTATTTTTCAAGGTCAATCGGGCTTCTACTCAAACTGGCGTTTTTGAAAGTTTCAAACTTTCACTCTGTCACATATGCAAATTAAATCTATGAATAAAATGTTTGTTTCTATTTATTTTTTAAATCTTAATGGATTAAATGCATTAAAAAAAACTAAATCTATAATAACATTTGAACTTAGAACAAAAAATATTTCATCAATAAACTACAAGTTATTTACCATATAATGTGAAAATATTTGTTTGACTTTAATTTGTCTACAACATCCCACAATATGTTTTCAATGAGTCCAGAACCTCTTCTGTCTGGGTTGCCCTCTCATGGACGTATGTGAGCAGTGATGGTCACAGTTTGAAATGGACGTTTCTCTTTTTGTACTTGAAGGCAGCACGAGGGAGCCTGATGAAACTGACTCCTCATTCAGAAGGAGAGTTTGTGAAGGAGTCTCTTGTTGCTGCTGTGGTGTCGCTTTGTCTTGAAAATTCACCTCATTGGCTCTTACTGATATGACATATTGACAAAAAATACATCTTTGGCCTAGAAGGAAACAACAGACATAGCAAATATCAGCCAACTATGAACTTTTGTTTGTGGGGAGGAAGGACATTTTCTTTACAAGACACACATGGTGCTGCAAGAGGTGAGGACTTGTAATAGAAAGCTTTGTCCTGCAACAAACTTCGAGCATCATCATCACTACCATCAGACACCAGAGAGAAGCAGTTGCAGCCAGAGGTTAGTGTGATGTGTGTGCTGTAATCAAGTATGGCCCTAAAAGCATGTTATGAACTTTAAAATGGGCCTTGATAGGAAAGAGGTTCCAACCTGTTGAAGTGGAGGATATAAATAAAAAGAGAGATTTGTTTAAACGTAGTGCAGCCCAGCTTCCTGAGATCAAACAGAGAGTGAGAGAGGATGTGATGCCCCTTAGTCTGAAAACCAAGCCACAATAATGCGGAAGTTTCCGTGAATGTGGGTCTATGTGCATCTCTTTGTGTATGAAGCCAAAGACCAAACTGAAACTAAAGGAGGAGACAAAATACATTTTGATACCATATCAACTGCAGGGCTTTTTTTTCATATGAAATCTCCCAGTTGATACACTTGAGTCCATCTTTTTAAATTGATCATTGGTTTAACAATAACCTCAAGATTATTATGCATCAAAAAGCAGCACTTGTAGTATTGAGAACAACGTTAGTGTCACAGTAATGTATTTGAAACAGTGACAAACCAGAACATATTGTTTCATAAATAGTTGTTTGTTTTATAAATAACATTTAGCATTTAACAAACATGCTGGAAGGGGTATTCAGAGGAAAAACATGATGTCAATAAAGGCTGAGAAGAGAAACGGACAAAACAATACAAAATAAGTAGTTCTAAAATAAAATTAATAAATAGTCAGATATGATACAGATAGCTACAACATGGTCGTCACAGTAGAAGAGTCATTACAACATAGAATGGGAGCACATGTAAGATGTAACAGTCCCCTCCCTCTGTCTGCTGTGTGGCTCAGTTCAACTGAATCACCACACAGGGTGAGCTCGTCATCATCCATGACATTTGGATCGGTTGCCCCCGTTTCATTGAAGGTGACTCCTCTGACTTTCTGAATTACTGTCACAAATACCTAAATATGTTTTAATACAGCAAGAAGGAAACAATATTTTCAACAATCAACAATATATCTCATCAGTAGATGTATCAAAGTCACAGTTTCAGCCCCACAGAAGGTGTAAAGTATTTTATTGTTTTAATTTTACAGCTTACAACTTTAATGTTTTGGTTCACTCTCACTTCTCTCATTAGAGTTACTACCTGCACCAAGGAGACGTTAGTTTGTTTGCTTCTCTGTCCCAACATCCCCCATGCGGTGTCAGGATCACACCTGATGTGTGTTCCTGAGGGGAGTACTTGAACATGTTTAGTGCAAAGCTGGAAAAGTCAATTTTCAGTTCATTCGGATGGTAACATCTGGGAATTTGTGTATTCTGTCTACTTTGGCTCAGCCAGATTCAAATTAGATAAATATTTCAGATTTACAATCACAGTACAATTTCTATAACCTGTGCTCTTAACTAGGTTTAGAGAGAAAACAGAAAAATTTGACATTGTAAATTGTAAGATAAGATGTAGAGAGAGGGGCACGTACAATGATAAGGTCATTTTGGAACGTCCAAGAGTTTTGTTCACTCCATTTTGATTCATTGTTCCCCTCTTGCGATAACAAGCCCCCTTATTGACAAACACATCTAAAAACAAATTCCAAATGATCTTGTGCTTCTTAAACTATTACTTATCTATATAATGTAATATATTAAATCATCACTTTGTTTTGTTGTGGTGGTGTTTTGATTGAATATTTTTTCATTGACTATTAATTTGTACCTGCTGCCACTAGATCAATGTCAGCTGATGCACACTGAAGCAGAATTTAACAACTGCAGAATTAATTGTTGATAATTTGTCAAAAGTTAAGTTAAGATCAAAGCATAAATTTGACAAGTGTGTTATCATCAACTTCTCCTGTAAGTTGATGTGATATTAACAATCATAACAATAGAACACTGGTACTCCACTAGCAATTTTAATAACAGATATAAAAACAGGACAAGCTCAGCTTCTTGAAACTGAGCGTGAGAAAAGACTGTTCGTATTCACACCTTTATACGAAACCCTCGCCACAGCAATGCTTAAGTTTCCATTTGGTCTTTGGTGGTGACTGTGCTCATGTGTTTCTGTTCTTTTCAACTGTAGTTTTAACCCCATATGTTGAACATATATAATTATTACTTAGACATGTTTTACAGGTAGTTCCAGTTGTAGCATGAACCTCCACTCTTTGGTCTTTTTTGATGTTGTCCAGTTTGTTGTGTTTTGTGAACTCGATGTGAATGTGTTTCTGAGATACTGTGACAGTGGAGCTCTGCTTCCTGCTCACAGCAGCTTGTAGAGAATACAGAGGATGGACGGTGTGACCACAACCACCTCCCAGCTCAACATGCTGTGCTTGATGTGCTGTGTGTGTGTTTTTGTAGTCATCACTGGCTCTTGCAGCATTTCACTGTGTCAAAGAGCTGCATACATCTTTTTGTCTTTAATTAATTAAATATAAACCTTTTGTAAGTTTGTATTTTGTGATTTAAGGAAGCAGAATTTCACACTGTAGTTACATATTGTTAAATGATTGATTCAGGCTTCAAAGCTTTGACATTGAAGTGCTTCAGGTTATTGTATTCTATATCCCTTTACTCCTTAATATCCTAAGTTATTCATTATCCCCAAATGTGGGAGAATTAAAGTTACCTGCACTACATCCTGCTTAACCTGTGGAGTTGACCAGATGTTTGTAATTGTGGAAAATGAAAGTAATGACTCTAAACTGAAAACTGGTTCATCACTTGTGCAGAAACATAACAATAAAACAGTGTTATTCCACAGGACTTAAATATGCATTTAAAGTGACATTCAGAGAAAATGGGACGAAATGGTGACGACTTTAAAGCAAAGCATCAAAGTCTTTATAAGGAAGTTGAAAAGTATGAACTCAATTAACCGACAGGAGCAAGATTAAGTTTGTTAGAGGTTATAAATGTGGCGACGCCGGCGAGCTAGTTCTGGCAGGCAACTCGAGCTGCGCTGCGCCAATCATGTTGCATACATCATGTGACATACATCATGTGACATACCTCAATCTCCACAACCATCTATAATACACACCCACCTTATCAGGTGGTCTATTTAACCTGTAGGCTCCAACGGGGGGGTTACAAGTATTTGCTCATCACTCCCATCATTCCTGTGTAATCATACGGGGGAGTGATTAAGTTGGAGCCTAGACGCCAAACACTAAATCTGTTGTAATAAATAAATTACATGATCGAACGTGAGTTGTCTGACAGAAATGTCAGTTTCGACACATGTTCTGTTAGTTGCCCAGCCTATATTACAATGAGAGACTGTGGGGAAATATTGTTGGTTACGACCCTTAATCACAACCGCTCCCACCACCAACTCTTAATAAAGTTGGTTGAGTAGTTTTATTGTGATCCTGTTGACAAACAGCAAAGAAAACAACATCATTGACTAAGGTCGTCATTTTTCCTGTTTGTGGAAACCACTCTCGAATTCTGAGATGGCAAACGTAAATGTGTGCTGCATTTGGTCACAGTGTGTTGTTAATTGTGTTATAAAGGAAGTTCTCTCATACTTTACCCCATTTAATGTGTGGGAGGTTATTGTGTTTACTTAACATCATGCTGTGTTACTCTAGTGTCATTTTAGAAACAAGAAACTTGAGGTTGCTGTTGGTTGTTTCATGTGTTTTAGATGGAAAGATATCAGATATTATTTCCTCTTTGAAAATGAGAGGCCAATCATATTGCTCTCACGATGTTCCCTCCCACTTGATATGATTACATGAAGGAAATCTTCCTGCAGTTCATAAGCATCTAAATCAACGACTGTCTGAAGAGGATTCATTAAAATGCTGATCTTATTCCAACTGCTGCTGCTGCTCGGAGCGACGCGTAAGTCAACCTCTAGATTTTATTTGGAATATACAGGATGTTTTAATTGTTGTTTTTGCGTCAATTCAGCACAGCACATTTATTACTCTGTCATCATCATTAATCGTTGCTCTATTTAATTTAATTTTTAGGAAGCACATTCAATCAGATCTTTGAGACAAAGACTGCTGATGTCGGAGATGAAGTGAAGTTGACCTGCAGCCGCCAGAAGACAGATTACTTAGCCAATTTATTTTGGATCCGGCTTGTTTCTGGAAACTTGCCTGAATTCTTGGGAGGAACATATTCCAATGAATACCCTGGTGTTAATGAGACTCCTCACTTTACAGTCAAACAAGAGCCTGGAAGCTTTGTTCTGTACATCAACAAAACAGAGCCGAGTGATGCTGGAGTTTACTACTGCATAGAACAAAAATACCTTGAATTGAAATTATTGATTGGAACATTTCTTGAAATTAAAGGTAAATAAAAAAAAACATTTCACATCTTTTAAATATACAATTACGTTGCAAACACAACTTACAAGCAATTTAATCCTGTCTCTTTATTGTCTTTATAAAGACAATAAATATCTTCTCAATTTACTAAGATAAATAAAGTAATTGTATTAAAGATATTATTTTCTTTAGAGCTTGTTAACTTTGTGTTTGTATTTCCCAGGACCAGAACCTGATATAACTGCCGTCATTCAAGTTCCTCCATCTGACCCGGTCGGTTCAGGAGACTCTGTGACTCTGCAGTGTTCCGTCCTGTCCGACTCTGACAACCACACATGTCCAAGATATGACAAGCTGTACTGGTTCAGAGCTAATGAATCTCATCCCAGTTTAGTTTATGTTCATGGAAGTAGTGGTGATGAATGTGACGGGAGCCTTGAAGCTCACTCACCCCACAGATGTGTCTTCAATTTCTGTAAGAGTTTTAGTTCCTCTGATTTTGGGACTTATTACTGCGCTGTGGTCACATGTGGAGAGATTCTATTTGGACGAGGAATAAAACTGGGAAATGAAGGTAACTGTTTTTATTGTTAAAATATCACATTCGTGTGTTTAATTTAGAATCAATAGAATACATTAATATCATGTATCACAAATTCTTCACATTTGTTCCTTTTGAATTTAAACATTATATCAAATCCTAATTAACATTGATTATTTAATTCTTGTGTTTCAGTGGTCAAAATCTGGAATCTACAGAAGGCCAATACAGCTCTGTGTCTGTTAAGTGCTGCATTGGCTATAAGTCTGATTGTTGTTGTCGTCCTGATCAAGAATAAAACGTGTGATTGTTGCAAAGGTGATCAAATATTCTCATATTTTACTTCATCAAAAGTATTTAGCAAAAAATAAATACACAGAATTTAATTAACTCCTTTGTTATTTGACCGGCAGCATCTTTTATCTTTTATCACACAGCTGGAGTTTCTTTACAAACAGAGGATGCAGCAGTCGGTGGTAATCCGCCAAGTCAGCAGGTAAGGTACATGATGAAAAGACAGAAACAATTAATAATGGAGCCCAACCTATTTATTGATTCATATATGATCCTGTCACTGACACATCGGTATCTGCATTTGTTGCTGGACAGTCTGTCTGTGTCAGTCCGACATGGTTCAAATGATCAAATGATCAAAATTATCTGGTGCCGAGTTTGACCTGCAGTGTGACCTCGTTGTCGACCACTGCTGTCGTTGATCTGAGGACGAAGAAGAAGACGTGTTCAACTTGTTCCACATACTGAAGGCTCACTGCCATTTAATCTTTTTATTATTGAGCATATCACATGTCCAAGTTGCACATAACTAATTTTACAATACACATGCTGAATGTGAAGTTGATTAGATGGACGGTTTGCAAAATATATGTTCTACATTTTTTTATTTATTTAACTTCTATGTATTTGTTTGTTATCATTGTTACCAATTTACACACACACAAGTTAAGGAAAATCTTTGATAATATATTTTATATTATATAACATTACCATCAGCACTTAAAATCCATAATGGTCAGGATGGTTATTAAAGCATTGGTTTATTTTCTACATTTTGTGTTTTTTCCACATTCTTCCCCAGAGACACGAGGACTCATTGGTTTATTCTGCACCAACCTTCAGCAGGAGGAAGGCTGGCAAAACAACCGGGAGAAGAAATGTAAAACCTGCAGATGGAGAAACGGTCTACTCTGATGTCAGAGCTTATGTGATAGATTAACAGTCGACTTTCTGATTAAAGAACTATTATCATTCATGGCTTGAACATTGTCAAAAGAACAGTGATTCACCGGAAATGTCACATGTGATGTTAATAACAATATTTGGATTGTATTAAATAATATTTGTATAAAAACACATTGGCAACTGCTTTCGGTAGCAACCGACAGGTCTTTGTAATTAAAATTTCTCAGCATTTTTCATTTTTCAAGATCAATCATGCTTCTAATCAAACTTGCTTTTGGAAAGATTCAAACTTTCACCAATTTACACGTCTAATATGCAAATTAAATCTTTAAATAAAATGTATGTTTGTGTTTATTGTTTAAAATCTTAATAAACAAAATGCACTGTAAAAACAAAATCTATAATAACGTTTGACATTTATTCTAAAAATGTTTTATCAATAAACGAAGGAGCCTGATGAAACTGACTCCTCATTGAGAAGGAGAGTTTGTGAAGGAGTCTCTTGTTGCTGCTGTGTGGTGTCGCTTTGTCTTGAAAATCCACCTCAATGGCTCTTACTGATATGACATATTGACAAAAATACATCTTTGGCCTCGGAAGAAACAACAGACATAGCAAATATCAGCCAACTATGGACTTTTGTTTGTGGGATCACTGCGGTGCTCAGTGAAGTGAAGGAGTTAATTTCCTTTACAAGCAGAACATGGTGCTGCAAGAGGTGAGGACTTGTAGGAGAAAGCTGTGTCCTGCAACAAGCTTAGAGCATCATCATCACTACCATCAGACAGCAGAGAGAAGCAGTTGCAGCCAGAGGTTAGTGTGATGTGTGCGCTGTAATCAAGTATGGCCCTAAAAAGCATGTTATGAACTTTAAAATGGGCCTTGATAGGAAAGAGGTTCCAACCTGTTGAAGTGGAGGATATAAATAAAAAGAGAGATTTGTTTAAACGTAGTGCAACCCAGCTTCCTGAGATCAAACAGAGAGACAGAGAGGATGTGATGCCCCTTAGTCTGAAAACCAAGCCACAATGATGCTGAAGTTTCCGTGAATGTGGGTTTATGTGCCCTATATGTTAAAAATGTATAACTATTACTTAGACATGTTTTACAGGTAGTTTCAGTTGTACCATGAACCTCCACTCTTTGGTCCTTTTTTGATGTTGTGCAGTTTGTTGTGTTTGTAAACTCGATGTGAATGTGTTTCTGAGATACTGTGGCAGTGGAGCTCTGCTTCCTGCTCACAGCAGCCTGTAGAGAATACAGAGGATGGACGGTGTGACCACAACCACCTCCCAGCTCAACATACTGTGCTTGATGTGCTGTGTGTGTGTTTGTGTAGTCATCACTGGCTCTTGCAGCATTTCACTGTGTCAAAGAGCTGCATACACCTTTTTGTCTTTAACTAATTAAATATAAATCGTTTGTAAGATTGTTTTTTGTGATTGGAGGACGCAGAATCTTACACTGTAGTTACATATTGTTAAATGATTGATTCGGGCTTCAAAGCTTTGGCATTGAAATGCTTCAGGTTATTGTATTCTATATCCCTTTACTTCTTAATATCCTATTAAATCAAAATCAATATTCCTACACTTATTCAAAGTTACCTGAACTACATCCTGCTTAACCTGTGGAGTTTAACCAGATGTTTGTAATTGTTGGAAAATGAAAGTAATGACTCTAAACTGAAAACTGGTTCATCACTTGTGCAGAAACATAACAATAAAGCAGTGTTATTCCACAGGACTTAAATATGCATTTAAAAATGACGTTCAGTGAAAATGGGACAAAATGGTGACGACTTTAAAGCAAAGTATCAAAGTCTTTATAAGGAAGTTGAAAAGTATGAACCGAATAAACCAACAGGAGCAAGATTAAGTTTGTTAGAGGTTATAAATGTCAGTTTCAATACATGTTCTGTTAGTTGCCCAGCCTATATTACAATGAGAGACTGTGGGGAATTATTGTTGGTTACGTCCCTTAATCACAACCGCTCTGTACATTGATTTCTTCCTTGGGCCATTTTGCATCATGTTGTTATTTTTAGTAACATGAAACTTGAGGCTGCTGTTGGTTGTTTCATGTGTTTTAGATGGAAAGATATCAGATATTATTTCCTCTGTGAAAATGAGCGGCCTATCATATTGCTCTCAAGTTGTTCCCTCCCACTTGATATGATTACATGAAGGAAATCTTCCTGCAGTTCATAAGCATCTAAATCAACGACTGTCTGAAGAGGATTCATTAAAATGCTGATCTTATTCCAACTGCTGCTGCTGCTCGGAGCGACGCGTAAGTCAACCTCTAGATTTTATTTGGAATACACAGGATGTTTTAATTGTTGTTCTTGCATCAATTCAGCACAGCACATTTATTAGTCTGTCATTATCATTAATCGTTGCTCTATTTAATTACAGTTTTAGGAAGCACATTCAATCAGATCTTTGAGACAAAGACTGCTGATGTCGGAGATGAAGTGAAGTTGACGTGCAGCCGCCAGAATCAGAATTTCGGAGCTAAACTTTTTTGGATCCGGCTTGTTTCTGGAAACTTGCCTGAATTCTTGGGAGGAACACATTCCTTTGATGATGATGGTGTTAATGAGACTCCTCACTTTACAGTCAAACAAGAGCCTGGAAGCTTTGTTCTGTACATTAACAAAGCAGAGCCGAGTGATGCTGGAGGTTACTACTGCATGGAACACAAAACACTTGACATGAAATTAGTAAATGGAACATTTCTGAAAATTAAAGGTAAATAAAAAAAACACCAACATTTAACATCTTCTTAAAAATGCAATAACTTTATAAACACCAAACACAATTTATAAGCAAAAATAATCTTGTCTCTATATTGTCTTCATAAAGAGAATAAATATCTTCCCAATTTACATCAATTCATATAAGTAATTGTATTTAATGTTAATTTTTGTGTTTGTATTTCCCAGGACCAGAACCTGATATAACTGCCGTCATTCAAGTTCCTCCATCTGACCCGGTCGGCTCAGGAGACTCTGTGACTCTGCAGTGTTCCGTCCTGTCCGACTCTGACAACCACACATGTCCAAGATATGACAAGCTGTACTGGTTCAGAGCTGATGAAGCTCATCCCAGTTTAGTTCATGTTCATGGCAGTAGTGGTGATGAATGCGACGGGAGCCTTGAAGCTCACTCACCGCACAGATGTGTCTTCAATTTCTGTAAGAGTTTTAGTTCCTCTGATTTTGGGACTTATTACTGCGCTGTGGTCACAAGTGGAGAGATTCTATTTGGACGAGGAATAAAACTGGGAAATGAAGGTAACTGTCTTTATTGTTAAAATATCACATTTGTGTGTTTAATTTGGAATCAATAGAATAAATTATCTTGTATCACAAATTTGTCAAATTTGTTCCTTTTGAATTTAAATATTATTTCAAATCCTAATTAACTTTGATTATTTAATTATTGTGTTTCAGTGGTCAACATCTGGAATGTACAGAAGGCCAATACAGCTCTGTGTCTGTTAAGTGCTGCATTGGCGATAGGTCTGATAGTTATTGTCGTCCTGATCCAGGAGAGAAACTGTGATTGTTGCAAAGGTGATCAAATATTCTCATATTTTACTTGATCAAAAGTATTTAGCAAAAGATAAATACACAGAATTTAAATAACTACTTTGTTATTTGACTTGAAGCATCTTTTATCTTTTATCACACAGCTGGAGTTTCTTTACAAACAGAGGCTGCAGCAGTTGGTTGTAATCCGCCAAGTCAGCAGGTAAGGTACATGATGAAAAGACAGAAACAATTAATAATGGAGCCCAACCTATTTATTGATTCATATATGATCCTGTCACTGACACATCGGTATCTGCATTTGTTGCTGGACAGTCTGTCTGTGTCAGTCCGACATGGTTCAAATGATCAAATGATCAAAATGATCTGGTGCCGAGTTTGACCTGCAGTTTGACCTCGTTGTCGACCACTGCTGTCGTTTATCTGAGGACGTAGAAGAAGACGTGTTCAACTTGTTACACATACTGAAGGCTCACTGCCATTAAATATTTTTAATATTGAGCATATCACATGTCCAAGTTTCACAAAAACACTTCTGTGGGCATTTTACAATACACACGGCAAATGTGAAGTTGATTAGATTGACGTTTTGCAAAATATATGTTCTACATTTTATTTTTTATTTAACTTCTATGTATTTGATTGTTATCGTTGTTACCAATTTACACACAAACGCATTAAGGACATTTTTTACGAATATATTTTATATTATATAATACTAGCACAAGACCCCTAATATCTATATCGATCCGGATGGTTAGTAAAGCATTGGATTCTATCATATATTAATTTCAAAACATTTTGTTGTTTTCCACATTCTTCCCCAGAGAAACGAGGACTCATCAGTTTATTCTACAGCAACCTTCAGCAGGAGGAAGGCTGGCAAAACAACCTGGGAGAAGAAATGTAAAACCTGCAGAAGGAGAAACGGTCTACTCTGATGTCAGAGCTTATGAGATAGATTAACAATCCAAACAGTCGACTTTCTGATTTAAAGAACTATTATCATTAATGGGTTGAACATTGTCAAAAGAACAGTCATTCACATAAAGTGTCACATCTGATGTTTATAACAATATTTGGATTGTATTAAAAATATTTGTATGAAACAAATTTGCAACCGTTTTGGTGACACCCGACAGAGCTGTCACTCACACTTCTCAGCTGCTCTGCTCCCTTCACTGGTTTCCAGTAGCTGCCCACATCCGTTTCAAAACACTAGTACTTGCGTACCGTGCTTCGAACGGATCGGGTCCAGTCTCCATCCAGGACACGGTCAAACCTCACACCCCAGCCCGTCCACTTCTCTCTGCATCTACCAATCGGCTTGTTGCTCCCTCACTGCGACTTTGAACACTCAACTAAATCACCACTGTTTGCTGTCCTGGCTCCTAAATGGTTCAGAATCAGAATCAGAATCAGAATTCTTTTTATTGCAATGTATATTTGCACATACAGGAAATTGCCTTGGTGTAGTTGGTGCACTTTACAAACAATAATATAAAAACAACAACATAAAAGACAACAATATAAACAACATCGAACAATATAAACAACAATATAAAAAACAATATAAAAAAAACAAAACAACAATATATACAGTAAAAGAGTTACGTGCGATTTTAAGGTGCGTGCCAGTAATATAGAGTTATAAATTATAAATTATGTGCGAGGGTGGGTGGGGGGTGGGGGGTGTCAGCAGAGTCAGTGTGGTGCAGGGGGCTTGTTTGTGAGCCCCACCGCCATGGGGAAAAAAACTGTTCAGGATGACGCAAGGTTTTAGTTGAACGAGCTCCCCATGGACATCAGGACATCAGGACATCAGGACATCAGAAAGTTTACACATCTTCCACAGCAAACTAAAAACAAATCTCTTACGACTTTACCTTGAATAATAATAAAAAAAAATTCCCTCTAGCACATTGCAGTTTGGCTTTCTTGAAGATATTCTACTTTCTTGATTCTTGTTGTTCTGGGCTTGTACCCTCCTGGTTGATGCACTTATTGTAAGTTGCTTTGGATCAATGCGTCAGCTGAATGAAATGAAATGTAATGTAACTGTGTATTTCTTATTTCTCAGCATTTTTCATTTTTCGAGGTCAATCGTGCTTCTACTCAAACTGGCTTTTTGAAGATTCAAAGTTTCACTCTGTCTCATATGCAAATTAAATTTATGAATAAAATGTTTGTTTGTGTTTATTGTTTAAATCTTGATACGTGAAATACACTGTAAAAAAATGTAATCTAGAAAAACATTTGACATTAAAACAAAGAATATGTTATCAATAAACTAAACCTCATAGTGAAGCTTTTAGGGAATTTTTTTTTGTTATCTGTGAAAAATTGATTTACATTTGCAAGATCAGCAAAACCAACTAAATTAATGATCATGTTACTCCATGTATCTGATAGAAATATGTAACTGTTTGCACACACATTGGTGTTCATAGTAAGGGGTTGACCTGTCAATCATGTGCATTTAACTGAGAGCTTCAGATGAGTTATCGAAACCCTCACCACAGCAGTGCTTAAGTTTCCATTTGCTCTTTGCTGCTGACTGTGCTCATGTGTTTCTGTGTTTTCTGCTGTAGTTTTAACCCCATAACTTGAAAATGTATAATTATAACTTAGACATGTTTTACAGGTAGTTCCAGTTGAACCATGAACCTCCACTCTTTGGTCTTTTTTGATGTTGTCCAGTTTGTTGTGTTTGTAAACTCGATGTGAATGTGTTTCTGAGATACTGTGGCAGTGGAGCTCTGCTTCCTGCTCACAGCAGCCTGTAGAGAATACAGAGGATGGACGGTGTGACCACAACCACCTCCCAGCTCAACATGCTGTGCTTGATGTGCTGTGTGTGTGTGTGTGTGTGTGTGTGTCATCACTGGCTCGTGCAGCATTTCACTGTGTCAAAGAGCTGCATACATCTTTTTGTCTTTAATTAATTAAATATAAACCTTTTGTAAGTTTGTATTTTGTGATTTGAGGAAGCAGAATCTTACACCGTAGTTATATATTGTTAAATGACTGATTCAGGCTTCAAAGCTTTGGTATTTAAATGCTTCAGGTTATTGTATTCTATATCCCTTTACTCCTTAATATCCTAAGTTATTCATTAGCCCCAAACGTGGGAGAATTAAAGTTACCTGCACTACATCCTGCTTAACCTGTGGAGTTGACCAGATGTTTGTAATTGTGGAAAATGAAAGTAATGACTCTAAACTGAAAACTGGTTCATCACTTGTGCAGAAACATAACAATAAAACAGTGTTATTCCACAGGACTTAAATATGCATTTAAAGTGACATTCAGAGAAAATGGGACGAAATGGTGACGACTTTAAAGCAAAGCATCAAAGTCTTTATAAGGAAGTTGAAAAGTATGAACTCAATTAACCGACAGGAGCAAGATTAAGTTTGTTAGAGGTTATAAATGTGGCGACGCCGGCGAGCTAGTTCTGGCAGGCAACTCGAGCTGCGCTGCGCCAATCATGTTGCATACATCATGTGACATACATCATGTGACATACCTCAATCTCCACAACCATCTATAATACACACCCACCTTATCAGGTGGTCTATTTAACCTGTAGGCTCCAACGGGGGGGTTACAAGTATTTGCTCATCACTCCCATCATTCCTGTGTAATCATACGGGGGAGTGATTAAGTTGGAGCCTAGACGCCAAACACTAAATCTGTTGTAATAAATAAATTACATGATCGAACGTGAGTTGTCTGACAGAAATGTCAGTTTCGACACATGTTCTGTTAGTTGCCCAGCCTATATTACAATGAGAGACTGTGGGGAAATATTGTTGGTTACGTCCCTTAATCACAACCGCTCTGTACGATGTCTTCACCAACTCTTAATAAAGTTGGTTGAGTAGTTTTATTGTGATCCTGTTGACAAACAGCAAAGAAAACAACATCATTGACCAAGGTCGTCATTTTTCCTGTTTGTGGAAACCACTCTCGAATTCTGAGATGGCAAACGTAAATATGTGCTGCATTTGGTCACAGTGTGTTGTTAATTGTGTTATAAAGGAAGTTCTCTCATACTTTACCCCATTTAATGTGTGGGAGGTTATTGTGTTTACTTAACATCATGCTGTGTTACTCTAGTGTCATTTTTAGAAACATGAAACTTGAGGTTGCTGTTGGTTGTTTCATGTGTTTTAGATGGAAAGATATCAGATATTATTTCCTCTTTGAAAATGAGAGGCCAATCATATTGCTCTCACGATGTTCCCTCCCACTTGATATGATTACATGAAGGAAATCTTCCTGCAGTTCATAAGCATCTAAATCAACGACTGTCTGAAGAGGATTCATTAAAATGCTGATCTTATTCCAACTGCTGCTGCTGCTCGGAGCGACGCGTAAGTCAACCTCTAGATTTTATTTGGAATACACAGGATGTTTTAATTATTGTTCTTTGCGTCAATTCAGCACAGCACATTTATTAGTCTGTCATTATCATTAATCGTTGCTCTATTTAATTACATTTTTAGGAAGCACATTCAGTCAGATCTTTGAGACAAAGACTGCTGATGTCGGAGATGAAGTGAAGTTGACGTGCAGCCGCCAGAATCAGAATTTCGGAGCTAAACTTTTTTGGACCCGGCTTGTTTCTGGAAACTTGCCTGAATTCTTGGGAGGAACATATTCATTTGATCATGATGGTGTTAATGAGACTCCTCACTTTACAGTCAAACAAGAGCCTGGAAGCTTTGTTCTGTACATTAACAAAGCAGAGCCGAGTGATGCTGGAGTTTACTACTGCATGGAACAAAGATTCACTTGACATTGAAATTATTGATTGGAACATTTCTGAAATTAAAGGTAAATAAAAAAAACATCAACATTTAACATCTTCTTAAAAATGCAATAACTTTATAAACACCAAACACAATTTATAAGCAATAAATAATCTTGTCTCTATATTGTCTTTCATAAAGAGAATAAATATCTTCCCAATTTACTATCAATTCATATAAGTATATTGTATTTAATGTTAATTTTTGTGTTTGTATTTCCCAGGACCAGAACCTGATATAACTGCCGTCATTCAAGTTCCTCCATCTGACCCGGTCGGTTCAGGAGACTCTGTGACTCTGCAGTGTTCCGTCCTGTCCGACTCTGACAACCACACATGTCCAAGATATGACAAGCTGTACTGGTTCAGAGCTGATGAATCTCATCCCAGTTTAGTTTATGTTCATGGCAGTAGTGGTGATGAATGTGACGGGAGCCTTGAAGCTCACTCACCCCACAGATGTGTCTTCAATTTCTGTAAGAGTTTTAGTTCCTCTGATTTTGGGACTTATTACTGCGCTGTGGTCACAAGTGGAGAGATTTTATTTGGACGAGGAATAAAACTGGGAAATGAAGGTAACTGTTTTTATTGTTAAAATATCACATTTGTGTGTTTAATTTAGAATCAATAGAATAAATTACTATTACATGTATCACAAATTTGTCATATTTGTTCCTTTTTAATTGTAAACATTATTTCAAATCCTAATTAACTTTGAATATTTAATTGTTGTGTTTCAGTGGTCAAACATCTGGAATGTACAGAACGCCAATACAGTTCTGTGTCTGTTAAGTGCTGCATTGGCAATAAGTCTGATTGTTGTTGTCGTCCTGTTTCAAGAAGAAAATGTGTGATTGTTGCAAAGGTGATCAAATATTTTCATATTTTACATTATTAAAAGTATTTAGCAAAAGATAAATACACAGAATTAACATTAATCCTTTGTGTAAATTGACCTGCAGCATCTTTTATCTTTTATCACACAGCTGGAGTTTCTTTACAAACAGAGGCTGCAGCAGTCGGTGGTAATCCGCCAAGTCAGCAGGTAAGGTACATGATGAAAAGACAGAAACAATTAATAATGGAGCCCAACCTATTTATTGATTCAAATATGATCCTGTCACTGACACATCGGTATCTGCATTTGTTGCTGGACAGTCTGTCTGTGTCAGTCCGACATGGTTCAAATGATCAAATGACCAAAATGATCTGATGCCGAGTTTGACCTGCAGTTTGACCTCGTTGTCGACCACTGCTGTCGTTGATCTGAGGACGTAGAAGAAGACGTGTTCAACTTGTTCCACATACTGAAGGCTCACTGCCATTGAATCTTTTTAATATTGAGCATATCACATGTCACAAGTTAGAATTAGAATTTTTTTTTGTAATCGTTGTTACCAATTTACACACACAGTAACATTAAGGAAAATCTTTGAAAATATATTTAATATTATATAATATTAGCATCAGCCCCCTAAAATCCATATTAGTCAGGATGGTTAGTAAAGCATTGGTTTCTTCTCATATGTTAATTTCAAGACATTGTGTTTTTTTCCACTTGCTTACCCAGAGACACGAGGACTCATTGGTTTATTCTGCACCAACCTTCAGCAGGAGGAAGGCTGGCAAAACAACCGAGAGAAGAAATGTAAAACCTGCAAATGAAGAAACGGTCTACTCTGATGTCAGAGCTTATGAGATATGATTTATGATTAAATAAATATTTTCATTCATTGCTTGAACATTGTCAAAAGAACAGTCATTCACTTAAATGTCACATCTGTTGTTAATAACAATATTTGGATCGTATTAAATTATATTTGAATTAAAACACATTAGCAACTGCTTCTGTTGACACCCGACAGAACTGTGTAATTAAAATTTCTCAGCATTTTTTATTTTTCAAGGTCAATCGGGCTTCTACTCAAACTGGCTTTTTGAAAGTTTCAAACTTTCACTCTGTCACATATGCAAATTAAATCTATGAATAAAATGTTTGTTTCTATTTATTTTTTAAATCTTAATGGATTAAATGCATTAAAAAAAACTAAATCTATAATAACATTTGAACTTAGAACAAAAAATATTTCATCAATAAACTACAAGTTATTTACCATATAATGTGAAAATATTTGTTTGACTTTAATTTGTCTACAACATCCCACAATATGTTTTCAATGAGTCCAGAACCTCTTCTCTCTGGGTTGCCCTCTCATGGACGTATGTGAGCAGTGATGGTCACAGTTTGAAATGGACGTTTCTCTTTTTGTACTTGAAGGCAGCACGAGGGAGCCTGATGAAACTGACTCCTCATTCAGAAGGAGAGTTTGTGAAGGAGTCTCTTGTTGCTGCTGTGGTGTCGCTTTGTCTTGAAAATTCACCTCATTGGCTCTTACTGATATGACATATTGACAAAAAATACATCTTTGGCCTCGAAGGAAACAACAGACATAGCAAATATCAGCCAACTATGAACTTTTGTTTGTGGGGAGGAAGGACATTTTCTTTACAAGACACACATGGTGCTGCAAGAGGTGAGGACTTGTATGAGAAAGCTTTGTCCTGCAACAAACTTCGAGCATCATCATCACTACCATCAGACACCAGAGAGAAGCAGTTGCAGCCAGAGGTTAGTGTGATGTGTGTGCTGTAATCAAGTGTGGCCCTAAAAGCATGTTATGAACTTTAAAATGGGCCTTGATAGGAAAGAGGTTCCAACCTGCTGAGGTGTAATATATAAAAAAAGAGATTCTTTTAAACATAGTGCAGCCCAGCTTCCTGAGATCAAACAGAGAGTGAGAGAGGATGTGATGCCCCTTAGTCTGAAAACCAAGCCACAATAATGCGGAAGTTTCCGTGAATGTGGGTCTATGTGCATCTCTTTGTGTATGAAGCCAAAGACCAAACTGAAACTAAAGGAGGAGACAAAATACATTTTGATACCATATCAACTGCAGGGCTTTTTTTTCATATGAAATCTCCCAGTTGATACACTTGAGTCCATCTTTTTAAATTGATCATTGGTTTAACAATAACCTCAAGATTATTATGCATCAAAAAGCAGCACTTGTAGTATTGAGAACAACGTTAGTGTCACAGTAATGTATTTGAAACAGTGACAAACCAGAACATATTGTTTCATAAATAGTTGTTTGTTTTATAAATAACATTTAGCATTTAACAAACATGCTGGAAGGGGTATTCAGAGGAAAAACATGATGTCAATAAAGGCTGAGAAGAGAAACGGACAAAACAATACAAAATAAGTAGTTCTAAAATAAAATTAATAAATAGTCAGATATGATACAGATAGTTACAACATGGTCGTCACAGTAGAAGAGTCATTACAACATAGAATCGGAGCACATCTAACATGTAACAGTCCCCTCCCTCTGTCTGCTGTGTGGCTCAGTTCAACTGAATCACCACACAGGGTGAGCTCGTCATCATCCATGACATTTGGATCGGTTGCCCCCGTTTCATTGAAGGTGACTCCTCTGACTTTCTGAATTACTGTCACAAATACCTAAATATGTTTTAATACAGCAAGAAGGAAACAATATTTTCAACAATCAACAATATATCTCATCAGTAGATGTATCAAAGTCACAGTCTCAGCCCCACAGAAGGTGTAAAGTATTTTATTGTTTTAATTTTACAGCTTACAACTTTAATGTTTTGGTTCACTCTCACTTCTCTCATTAGAGTTACTACCTGCGCCAAGGAGACGTTAGTTTGTTTGCTTCTCTGTCCCAACATCCCCCATGCGGTGTCAGGATCACACCTGATGTGTGTTCCTGAGGGGAGTACTTGAACATGTTTAGTGCAAAGCTGGAAAAGTCAATTTTCAGTTCATTCGTATGGTAACATCTGGGAATTTGTGTATACTATCTACTTTGGCTCAGCAAGATTCAAATTAGACAAATATTTAAGATTTACAATCATAGTACAATTTCAATAACCTGTGCTCTTAACTAGGTTTAGAGAGAAAACAGAAAAATTTGACATTGTAAATTGTAAGATAAGATGTAGAGAGAGGGGCACGTACAATGATAAGGTCATTTTGGAATGTCCAAGAGTTTTGTTCACTCCATTTTGATTCATTGTTCCCCTCTTGCGATAACAAGCCCCCTTATTGACAAACACATCTAAAAACAAATTCCAAATGATCTTGTGCTTCTTAAACTATTACTTATCTATATAATGTCATATACAAAAATCATCACAATGTTTTGTTGTGGTGGTATTTTGATTGAATATTTTTTCATTCACTATTAATTTGTACCTGCTGCCACTAGATCAATGTCAGCTGATGCACACTGAAGCAGAATTTAACAACTGCAGAATTACTTGTTGATAATTTTTAAAAAGTAAAGTTAAGATCAAAGCATAAATTTGACAAGTGTGTGATCATCAACTACTCCTGTAAGTTGATGTGATATTAACAATCATAACAATAGAACACTGGTACTCCACTGGAAGTTTTAATAACAGATATAAAATCAGGACAAGCTCAGCTTCTTGAAACTAAGCGTGAGAAAATACTGTTCGTATTCACACCTTTATAAGAAACCCTCGCTACAGCAATGCTTAAGTTTCCATTTGGTCTTTGCTGCTGACTGTGCTCATGTGTTTCTGTGTTTTTCGACTGTAGTTTTAACCCCATATGTTGAAAATGTATAATTATAACTTAGACATGTTTTACAGGTAGTTCCAGTTGTACCATGAACCTCCACTCTTTGGTCTTTTTTGATGTTGTACAGTTTGTTGTGTTCTGTAAACTCGATGTGAATGTGTTTCTGAGATACTGTGGCAGTGGAGCTCTGCTTCCTGCTCACAGCCGCTTGTAGAGAATACAGAGGATGGACGGTGTGACCACAACCACCTCCCAGCTCAACATACTGTGCTTGATGTGCTGTGTGTGTGTGTGTGTGTGGGGGGGGGGTCATCACTGGCTCGTGCAGCATTTCACTGTGTCAAAGAGCTGCATACACCTTTTTTTCTTTAATTAATTAAATATAAACCGTTTGTAATATTGTATTTTGTGATTTGAGGAAGCAGAATCTTTCACACTGTAGTTACATATTGTTAAGTGATATCAGAATTGATTGTGGCTTCAAAGCTTTAGCATTGAAATGCTTCAGGTTTTTGTATTCTATATCCCTTTACTTCTTAATATCCTATTAAATCAAACAAATTATTCCAACAGTTATTCAAAGTTACCTGTACTACTTCCTGCTAAACCTGTGAAGTTGACCAGATGTTTGTAATTGTGGAAAATTTAAATTATTACTCTAAACTCAAAACTGGTTCATCACTTGTGCAGAAACATAACAATAAAACAGTGTTATTCCACAGGACTTCAATATGCATTTAAAAATGACATTCAGAGAAAATGGGACAAAATGGTGACGACTTTAAAGCAGAGCATCAAAGTCTTTATAAGGAAGTTGAAAAGTATGAACTCAATTAACCGACATGAGCAAGATAGTTTGTTAGAGGTTATAAATGTCAGTTTCGACACATGTTCTGTTAGTTTCCCAGCCTATATTACAATGAGAGACTGTGGGGAAATATTGTTGGTAACGTCCCTTAATCACAACCGCTCTGTAAATTGATGTCTTCCTTGGGCCATACCCCCCCCCTCCCCCCACCAACTCTTAATAAAGTTGGTTGAGTAGTTTTATTGTGATCCTGTTGACAAACAGCAAAGAAAACAACATCATTGACTAAGGTCGTCATTTTTACTGTTTGTGGAAACCACTCTCGAATTCTAAGATGGCAAACATAAACATGTGCTGCATTTGGTCACAGTGTGTTGTTGATTGTGTTATAAAGGAAGTTCTCTCATACTTTACCCCATTTAATGTGTGGGAGGTTATTGTGTTTACTTAACATCATGCTGTGTTACTCTAGTGTCATTTTAGAAACAAGAAACTTGAGGCTGCTGTTGGTTGTTTCATGTGTTTTAGATGGAAAGATATCAGATATTATTTCCTCTTTGAAAATGAGAGGCCAATCATATCGCTCTCACGATGTTCCCTCCCACTTGATATGATTACATGAAGGAAATCTTCCTGCAGTTCATAAGCATCTAAATCAACGACTGTCAGAAGAGGATTCATTAAAATGCTGATCTTATTCCAACTGCTGCTGCTGCTCAGAGCGACGCGTAAGTCAACCTCTAGATTTTATTTGGAATACACAGGATGTTTTAATTATTGTTCTTGCGTCAATTCAGCACAGCACTTTTATTATCAATGAATCGTTCCTCTATTTCATTTCATTTTTAGGAAGCGCATTCGATCACATCTTTGAGACAAAGACTGCTGATGTCGGAGATGAAGTGAAGTTGACGTGCAGCCGCCAGGAGTCTAATATCGTAGCCAAGTTATTTTGGATCCGCCTTGTTTCTGGAAACTTGCCTGAATTCTTGGGAGGAACATATACCCATAATTACCCTGGTGTTAATAAGACTCCTCACTTTACGGCCAAACAAGAACCTGGAAGCTTTGTTCTGTACATTAACAAAGCAGAGCCGAGTGATGCTGGAGTTTACTACTGCATGGAACAAAAATACCTTGACATGAAATTATTGATTGGAACATTTCTGAAAATTAAAGGTAAATAAAAACATAAACATTTCACCTCTTTTAAAAATACAATAACTTTGCAAACACCAACAAACTTATGAGCAATTTAATCTTGTGTCTATATTGTCTTCATAAAGAGAATAAATATCTTCTAAATTTACTTCATCACATATAAGTAGATGTTTTTAATGTTCATTTTTGTGTTTATATTTCCCAGGACCAGAACCTGATATAACTGCCGTCATTCAAGTTCCTCCATCTGACCCGGTCGGTTCAGGAGACTCTGTGACTCTGCAGTGTTCCGTCCTGTCCGACTCTGACAACCACACATGTCCAAGATATGACAAGCTGTACTGGTTCAGAGCTGATGAAGCTCATCCCAGTTTAGTTTATGTTCATGGCAGTAGTGGTGATGAATGCGACGGGAGCCTTGAAGCTCACTCACCGCACAGATGTGTCTTCAATTTCTGTAAGAGTTTTAGTTCCTCTGATTTTGGGACTTATTACTGCGCTGTGGTCACATGTGGAGAGATTTTATTTGGACAAGGAATAAAACTGGAAAATGAAGGTAACTCTCTTTATTGTAAAAATATCAAATTCGTGTGTTTAATTTGGATCAATAGAATAAATTACTATCATGTATCACAAATTTGTCACATTTGTTTCTTTTTAATTTAAATATTATTTCAAATCCTAATTAACTTTGATTATTTAATTCTTGTGTTTCAGTGGTCAACATCTGGAATGAACAGAACGCCAATACAGTTTCTGTGTCTGTTAAGTGCTGCATTGGCTATAAGTCTGATTGTTGTTGTCGTCCTGTTCAAGAATAAAACGTGTGATTGTTGCAAAGGTGATCAAATATTCTCATATTTTACTTGATCAAAAGTATTTAGCAAAAAATAAATACACAGAATTCACATGAATCCTTTGTGTAAATTGACCTGCAGCATCTTTTATCTTTTATCACACAGCTGGAGTTTCTTTACAAACAGAGGCTGCAGCAGTCGGTGGTAATCCGCCAAGTCAGCAGGTAAGGTACATGATGAAAAGACAGAAACAATTAATAATGGAGCCCAACCTATTTATTGATTCATATATGATCCTGTCACTGACACATCGGTATCTGCATTTGTTGCTGGACAGTCTGTCTGTGTCAGTCCGACATGGTTCAAATGATCAAAGGATCAAATGATCTGGTTCAGAGTTTGACCTGCAGTTTGACCTCGTTGTCGACCACTGCTGTCGTTGATCTGAGGACGTAGAAGAAGACGTGTTCAACTTGTTCCACATACTGAAGGCTCACTGCCATTAAATCTTTTTATTATTGAGCATATCACATTTCCAAGCTGCAAAAAACGTACACAAAAACACTTCTGTGGGCATTTTACAATACACACGTCAAGATTCTATGTATTTGTTGTTATCATTGTTACCAATTTACATCCACAGTGACATTAAGGAAAATCTTTAATAAAATCTTTAATATTATATAATTTTAGCACCAGCGCACTTAAATTCATAACGGTCAGGATGGTTAGTAAAGCATTGGTTTCTTTTCATATGTTAATTTAAAGACATTTTGTGTTTTTCCACTTGCTTACCCAGAGACACGAGGACTCATTGGTTTATTCTGCACCAACCTTCAGCAGGAGGAAGGCTGGCAAAACAACCGGGAGAGGAAATGTAAAACCTGCAGATGGAGAAACGGTCTACTCTGATGTCAGAGCTTATGCGATATGATTTATGATTAGCTATTACCATTCATGGCTTGAACATTGTCAAAAGAACAATCATTCACATAAATGTCACATCTGGGGTTAATAGCAATATTTGGATCATATTAAACTATATTTGTATAAAAACACATTTGTAACTGCTTCTGGTGAAACCCGACTTTGTAATAACAATTTCTCTTTTTTTTTCAAGGTCAATTGTGCTTTTACTCAAACTTTCTGAAAGATTCCAACTTTCACACTTTCTCTTATACAAATTAAATCTATGAATAAAATGTATGTTTGTGTTTATTGTTTAAATATCAATAGATTAAATGCACTGTAAAATAACTAAATCTATAATCACGTTTGACCTTCACAAATATCAATATAAAAAATAAAATTTTCATATAATGTGAAATTAATGTTTCGACTTTAATTTGTCTACAACATCTCTTTTTGTACTTGAAGGCAGCACGAAGGTGCCTCATGAAACTGACTCCTCATTGAGAAAGAGAGTTTGTGAAGGAGTCTCTTGTTGCTGCTGTGGTGTCGCTTTGCTCTCGAAAATCCACCTCATTGGTTCTTACTGATATGACATATTGACAAAAAATACATCTTCGGCCTCGAAGGAAACAACAGACATAGAAAATATCAGCCAACTATGAACTTTTGTTTGTGGGGAGGAATGACATTTTCTTTACATGAGACACATGGTGCTGCAAGAGGTGAGGACTTGTAGGAGAAAGCTGTGTCCTGCAACAAAGCTTTGAGCATCATCATCACTACCATCAGACACCAGAAAGAAGCAGTTGCAGCCAGTGGTTAGTGTGATGTGTGCGCTGTTATCAAGTGTGGCCCTAAAAACATGTTATGAACTTTAAAATGGGCCTTGATAGGAAAGAGGTTCCAACCTGCTGAGGTGGAATATATAAATAAAAAAAACGAGATTCTTTAAACGTAGTGCAGCCCAGCTTCCTGAGATGAAAACAGAGAGAGAGAGACGATGTGATGCCCCTTAGTCTGAAAACCAAGCCACAATGATGCTGAAGTTTCCGTGAATGTGGGTTTATGTGCATCTCTTTGTGTTTCAGATGAAGCCAGAAACAAAACTGAAACTAAAGGAGGAGACACAATACATTTTGATACAATATCAACTGCAGGGCTTTTGTTTTATATGAAATCTCCCAGTTTATACACTTGAGTCCACCCTTGTAAATATATCATTGGTTTAACACTAACCACAAGATTATTATGCATCAAAAGCAGCACTTGAAAAAACTTTAGTGTCTAAGTAATGCTTTTGAAACAGTGACAAATCAGAACATGTTGTTTCATAAATATTGTGCTAGCTATTTGTTTTATTTCTTACATGTAGCATTTAACAAACATGCTTGAATGGGTATTCAGAGGATAAACATAATATCAATAAAGGCTGAGAAGACAAACAACAGACAAAACAATACAAAATGATAAGTTCAAAATAAATAAATAAAATGAAATAATAAAGTTAGATTTGATACATTCAAAATGATACAGATAATTACAACACGGTCGTCACATTAGAAGTGTCTCATTACAACAATTTTTTATTAGCGACATTTGCCTCTATATTTACAGATATATAACCACCTATAGATTTCTTGGCATCAAACTTCTATGAAATGAACTGCTAGACAAAGCTGTTTGTTGAGTCATGAGGTAAAAGACAGTGTTTCTATAGCAACCAGAGACTGTTTAACTGATTTGCAGCTGAAAGTTTCATCTCTTGAAACCCACCAACCAAACTCACTGATGGAAAGATGATAGATATTATTTCCACTGTGGTCGTACATTTAAAAGCCAATCAGATTGCTCAGATTTGTTTCCTCCCACTTGATATGATTGCTTTCAGATGAATCATTGTATCGTGCTTTTCAGAACTCACATGTGGAATAACCAGAAAATGTTGAACATATTATATTTCCTGCTGATGCTCGGAGTTGGACGTAAGTATTTGTAGAAAGGTTTGATTTACTGTAATTTCAAGTATTGTCCTCATTGTGTAGTAATTTCAAATATATATTTTTTATATCTGCTCTGTTTACTGTGTTTTCAGGAGGCATAGAAGAGCTGAGCTTTGAAACAAAGACTGTTCGTATCGGAGAGCATTTTGACCTGACGTGTATCAGGAGATTTGAAGGAACCATCTGGTGGATCAGGGTTGTTCCTGGAATGTTACCTGAAGTTTTAGGGAAAACAACTGGATTTATGACTGTTGATCCTCGTATTACAGTAAGAATAGAGCCGGGAACATTTGTTCTGCATATCGCAGGAGCAAAGCAAAGCGATACAGCAGTTTACTATTGTGTGAAAAGATACTCAGAAAACTTGACATTTTTAAAAGGAACAGACCTGAGAGTTCAAGGTAATTACAGCCCAAAGAAATGATAATAAATCTGTTTGTTAGTTGTTTTTTTAATGTTTACATTGTTTTTCTATTTTTCTTATTTACCAGGAGCTGGTGATGTGGCTTCAGTTCCTCCATCTCCTGCTCCTCCTGAACCCTCTGTGTATCTGCAGTGCTCAGTCCTCTCTGACACTGTGAACAAGAAATGTCCCGAACAAAAGTGTATGAGCTGTTTCAAAGATGGATCATGTACTTTTGATAATACTCGAGGGGACGGTGTTGATGAATATGAAGAGAATCCTGAGAAACTCTCAACAGAGAAATGCAGCTTCTTCAACAACATCAGCTCCTCTGAGGCCGGGACTTATTTCTGTGCTTTGGCCACATGTGGAGCGAGAGCTTCTGGAAACGGATCAAAACTCAACACTGAAGGTAAATACATCATATTTCTTTGTGATTGGGACATGAGAATATAAGGTTATGTCATTTTGTCCATAATTCAACATTGTAACAGCTCATCACAGCTGATGAAATACTGTTAATTACACTTCTACGATTAGTTTTTTTATTGTTTGCCCTTTTTCATTTATGTCAGCAGTTAAAACTTGGAATTTGCAGAAGGACAAGGTCGTTATTTTCCTGTTATTTGCCGTTCTGGCTATTTGCCTGGTTATTATCGCCATTCTCATTTTTTCAATCATGAAAAACAGCAAAACGTTTGACGGTCAGTCACAGCATTCATGCATTGATTTATTGAAACAGTTTTTGAAAAAGGTTGTTTCTCACTAACATTGTGGTATTTTTTGTTTGTTTTTTACTAATATAGCTTCAGTTGCTTTGCAAACAAATGCAACAGCAACTGGATATCTGGAAGGTCAGCAGGTAAGGTAGATACAGTAAAGTAGAGGTTTAGTAGTTTTTTTTTCCATCTCACATTTTTCTCTGTTTCCCCAGACGGACGAGGACACGTTGGTTTATTCTACAGTAAACTTCAAACATAGGGCAAGGGATCCAAAAACAGCAGAAGAAGAGAGCGTCTGCTCTGATGTCAGATTCCTTGAGTTGGATTAATTATCGAAACACTGCATTTACCAGTTGATGCTCATGTTGTGTAAAAACGCACAACTAGTTTCACCCTTGAGTTAAAAGAAAGTGAATCATGGTACAAGGTAACTGGTGTTTATCTTTGCTGTTGGAATCAAATAACTGTAAACATTCACTTCATGATAGAGTTTTCATCATAGTTGTGAAACCTGTCTTTTTGTACATGTACAGTATTGCTTATGATCATTTACAGTATATTTATATGTATTTTTTATTCTGTCAACTTCTTCCATGACTCACATCTGTGAGTAACGCAGTGACAGGAAATGGTGGGTGTGTAGATGTGTTGCTCCCTACTTGAAAGACAATACATAAATGACCAAAGTGCAACTATTAAAATAACAACTCAGAAAGTAATCATGCTGTTTTATTTTTTTCTTATTTTTTAATATTACTGACTAAACCTGCTGATATGTTGACACACACACCGTCATCAATACACATAAAGAAAAGAAAACAAATCAGTTGTGGTTGGTGTTTACTAACCAAGATTCCAGTGATGTCAGTTCAACCTAGTGAACCTGTGCCCTTTAGATGTTCTCTGCCTCATGTTGAGCTCAGCAGATCAAATTGAGAACGATTTAAATGAGTCAAAGTTACATTGAGGCGTCAGAGTATTGATTCTTACGAGCCGGGCACATTATTCTGAGAGATGACTTCTCTGATAGAGACCAACTCTGGTCCCTCCAAGCATCAAACTTTATTTGATTATTCATTACAAAGTTAATTCATTCACACTTAATATAATATAAAGTGCATAGAACACAAATGTTATCTTAAATGAAAAGTTCCATAAATTATTAATATTTCATCTGGATTTTGAGAAGTTACTCACAATAAATTTGATAAGGGATATTATTAAGATAAGTGCTCTCTCCAACATTAACTAAACTGTTGAATTACCAAAAAAGGTAACTGCAAAAATCATCAATACATACGCACATCATTTGTTAATATACATGATTCAATCCATCATAATTTTCTCAATGAGTTGCATCAAAATTATTCTTTGACAGTGTTTCTGATGCTTGAGTATGTACAGTCCTCTGGTGAATTCCTGTTATTCCATCTTGTAGATTTTCTCGAGTTGAAACCAAGTGCAGTGTAGTTCATCGTCACTGCGTCACCATCCTGAAAACAATATGATTCAAAGTTATAAGTAAGACCTGTAATACAACAACCAAGTACAGAGCTGCCAACTCTCACGCTTTCGCCGTGTGACACACGCTTTTTCATGTTTTCACACGCACTAACGCCACACATCCAATTTCTAGTGATGTGATATAAGGTCACTAGATAACATGTAGGACAATACAGAATTTCATTAGTTAACTAGTTGCATGCACATGTCGACTAGTAAGCAGTTTTGTCAAACTAGTAAGATGATAACGTCAACTAGTGTGCCCAAAATGCAAACTAGCTGGACATGTCGAACAAATGTCTTACTAGCTGCGCACAGTCGTACACTAGTTCTCAGCAAAGCTCGACTAGTTGAAGAAAATGCCCAACATGTAAGAACATTTTTCAACATTTTCGGTCAAAGTCCCTACATGTTTTGTACAGAGTCTAACTAGTGAGACCAATTGTCTTCCAGTAGTAAGCTAGTGAGGGAAAGATCAGTGCCACTAGCTCTTTTTGGACCTTACTAGTTTACTAGTAAAATAATGTGGCTGTGACTAGCTCACTAGTACGGACAAAAATACCCCAACTAGGATACTAGTGGACTTTTAGGCTCCACTAGTAAGCTAGTGAGCCATTGTTTTGCCTCACTAGTTTACAAGTAAGGTAAAAAAACAACCTCTCTAGTTTGCTAGTAAGGTGCAAAATAGGTGTTTCTAGTAAACTAGTGGGTTTTTTGACCCCACTAGTTTACTAGTACACATTTTGCACCTCACTAGTTTGCTAGTAAGGTCAAAATAGGCTTTTACTAGTAAACTAGTGGGTATTTTGGCTGCACTAGTTTACTAGTGTGCATTTGGGCTCCCACTAGTAAACTAGTGCAGACAATTGGAGGCCACTAGTTTACTAGTGAGCTGAATCCATGTTTGACTAGCTTATATGTCAGAGCTTTTGCAGCTCATTAGTTAGCTACTAACACTAGTTAGCTAGTAACACTTTCAGCATTACTAGTTTGGTCCAGAAGGCCACTAGTGCAGCAAAAAGCCCACTAGTAGAGACTTTGGCTCTACTAGTGCGGCACACAGTGTTACTAGTAAGGTTTCTGTTTTAACTAGTTGAACAAAAGTGCCACTAGTTGCTGAAAAAGAGTGACTAGTAAGATTTTTTGTTCAACTAGTTCAGTAAAATGCCGAACTAGTGCGACCAAATGTCCAACTAGTGCTGACAAAGACCGAACTAGTGGAGGGGACTGAAACTTGATATCAAGGATATGGAATAAATGCTGAATCAGCTTGCCAAATCCTCCAAGATAGCGCACACAAGCCGGTCCAGAGGCTCCGCCCCCGCTCACTCGCTCAGAGAGACACTGTGAGATCAGAGTGTCTGACTGCTTCTTAACTATGGAAACAGTGAAAACACAGAGTTTCTCTGGTCTCAGCTGTTCAGAGATCAGCGCCTCAGCTTCTTGATCAGAGCAGAAGCTGCAGTTGGTTTGTACCGAGCTTCAGTTTCTGTGTACGCCTCCAGTCTGACCTGCTCTCGCTTTTTGTTTTAATATTTCGCCAACTAAAATATATATTTGTAAGCTATTAGGCTGCAGCTTTATGTTTTTATTTATTTCAAAATAGGGTACTTCTTATTTCATACATTTCCCACAAATATGGGGAGGACTCAAATAGCCCTACGTAGTTCTGTGTTTAATTTATTTCAAAGTAGGCCGACACTTGCCTATGTATTTTCTTCTCCTCTTCATAAGCATTTGGTGTTTTTCATTGTTATAACAGGTAAAAATAGCAATAAAATTTGAAAATAAAATAAAAAAACAGTTTTCTTTATTGTCGCTCTATAATTTCATCATTGCAACAAACTATAGTTCATTATAGTATAACTTTATATAACATTTTAATTAGCTTTGTTATCAAATATGTTTTGCGGCTCCAGACAAATTTTATTTGGGGGAAGAGGGTTGTTTGATGGAACGTGTGGTGGGAGGCTTTGAATAATGAAAAAATATTTCTCCCTAACTAATCTTGTGTCATTTTTTACTGAACATAAATCATTAACTGCTCTTAAGAAAACAATTATTAACAATATAGGTTAGGTTTCAGTTAAGAATTAGTTGAATCCCATTGTAATCAAAATGTCAATCAACCTACCTTGGTCAACTCTTAAACACAGGTCTATTAATTAGTCTATATTGTGATACATAGACAGTCATTGAGGGACAACAATAGTTTTCTGGTTGAATGTTCAGCTCAAGTCCAGAAGGCCCTACAAGTCATGATCAGATGAACATGAATCAGAATAAGTTCAGGTATTGCACATCTTTAGCATACCACCCAAAAATCCACTAGAATGCAGGAAATAACATCTACTTAAACCAAAATGTCCTGGGGTGGACCTTCAGCTATGTCTTTGCTTCACAGAATGTAACCAACGTTGTCCATTTCAGGTAGGCCGCCCCTATCAATGACTTTGGGCCCCACAAACCACTAGAATGAAGGCACAACATGGGTACAACGCCAAATTAACTCCAATTCCCTGATATTTGAGCCATCAACGTGAGTGGCTGCGTGCACGGCAACATTTTGGTCAACCCCGACAAAATCTCACTCCAAGGTTTTTTGAAAAGTTAGCAGCTCTGCAAGTAATCGTTTTACATGTTATATTATATGGTGTCCAGCCTGGTACAAAGGATCAAGAAAGAGGCTGAAAACACAGAATATGGCCACTAGGAACTCAGCCACCTTCCAGCAGATCCAGAGAACTATATATCCAAATAGGTGCTTAACAGTAGATACTGGTGGTGGTCCTGATGGTCAGTTGCCAAGGAGAGGTTGAACAGTGAATGCATAACTTGATTTTATCAAATAAGGGAATGTGGTGAATTGAGTTTATTCTTTGATCCTATCAGAATATCTGATCTTGCAGTATATTATTAACATGTAATGACTACAGCTTAAACATTTTAGTGCTTTTAGGCTCTTACACCACTTAGCTAAGGTTTTGAAAACTTACTTAACAATCCATGTGCACATAATGAACCTACCTTTGCAATGTTCACAAACAGGCTTTTTCTATCTGAGGAGAAATAGAGCAACCATCACAAAGATACAGGAGAGCGCCAGTGTCCCAATCGCAATGACCAATGGAAGTTGTTTTTGTCCTGGAATGAGAAAGAATCCCAGAGACATTTCATTTAACTGAGTTCACTCTTTGTATCTCTCTCTCGTTCTGCTTCTCCAGAGCTGCAGTGTTGTTATTTTTAACTACTGACTGGTCCTGCTATGATTGATTACACTTGATAACACACTATTGAAATATGGATGGAAATATGGATGGATCTTAATTTCATTCAAACTTTACAACATACTCATCTCCACTTTGGTTCTTCCACTAAACAGGATCTCTCCACATGTGACCACAGCGCAGTAGTAAGTCCCAGCATCTGAGGAGTTGTGTATAGTTTTGGACAGGCTGTAGACGCAGCTCTTCTCCTCTTGTTCATCTCTCCTGCTGCTCTGAGTGTAAATGAAGCTGGGATGGGAGCGTCCTGATCCGGCTCTGAACCAGTGCACACTGTGTTCACCTGGACACTGGACCAGCTTTTCTTTGTTCGTGGAGAGAAGTGAACACTGGAGAGTCGTTGAGATTCCCGGCTGGACTGACGCAGTCTCCGGACTTTGTTTGACATAGATGTGTTTCTGCTGATTTTTATGATCTGTGTGAATCACAATATGAAAAAGAAAATGAAAGAACTACAATTTAGTACATCATAGCAAACAAAGACACTAAAATGAATAACTTTACCTTTCACAGCCAAAATTGTGCCATTTTTAAAAGTAATTATATATGGCTCTCCTGCTTGACAGAAGTATGTTGCTTCATCGTCTTTGCTTATATTTCTTATGGTAAGAGTATACAGATCATCCGCTTCCATGACCATGAATCTCGGGTCGTCAAATTGTCCTTGAAGCTTTATATCTGGAGAAACTCCTTTAGCAAGTGTTTGGACCATTTATCCATATTTCATCTTGTGCCAGAAAAACAACCAGGCTTGTGTCCCAGAAACTGAACATGTCAGACTGATGTTATCACCGAGGTTAGCCACAATCAAAGGGATCTGCTGAGGAACCTCCGCAGTCTGATGTAGAGCTAAAGAGCAGAGAAACAGTGAGAGTTATACGACAAAACCAAACACTTCAAAAACAACAATTAATTATCACAGGCTCATGTGTTTTTACCATATTTCCACCACATCAGTGTACTATATACTATAAACTATATTTACATACTTACATAATGTGGTTAGAAGAATCAGAGCAGACAGTCCTTCAATCATTGTTGTATATTGGTCTGTGTTTGCGTAACTGGTGTCGTCCCACTCAAATGGAAGATTTAGTCACAGTGGGAATCATAGTGATTGGCTGATATAGTAAATCCACTTCCTGTAAAATGTATGTTCTTCTCTTCCACTGAGAGATTGGCCAATGACACTTTCTCTCCCTCTCGTGTGTGTGTGTGTGTGTGATATTTAGTATGTACCCAACAACTTAAACATGACTCTAACACTCAATTATAGAAATTATTAAATATACTATAATATACATCAATACTGTGAAAACTGCATATTTAAAGTGTATGTTTTTTGTCATGATGCATTTGTGTTGCAAAGCACCCCCTCTGCAGAACATGATGTGGAACTGAGAAGCTACATATTGTGCATTGTAAATATGAATTGATATTAATTTGAATATAATGCATTGAATAGAAAATGAAGACAGAGTGGGCCTTTACCACAGTAGTTAATTCATGGTTCAACTGATTGAAATACTACAAGAAAAAAAATTGCTCTTGGATCAAACATCAGTGTAAAAAACCTACTTTAAATTTTGAAAAAAAATCTATTTATCTATTTCCCATTCACTGGCATAAGGGACGCTGGATTTATGGCCCATGCCGCAAACCCGCCACCAGGGGGTGATCAAGGTGTTTCGGCCTCTTCTTGATATCAGTCAATGGTTTTACATCAGTCTAGACTCACAGAGCTTCACTGTTAACAAACAATCTTCCTGTCACACTGAAGACGTCTGAGGACAACTCAGATGTCAGGTCATATGTTGTCTTCGCACAGGACAGAAAGTCAAGATGAAATGTTGAGATTGAAATGAAATAGACTCCTTCCTCCTCACACCTAAAAGCTCATTATGTAGCCAATGTTTTGCTTTGATGATAAAAGCACAATGTATACATGTCTGTTGCTGGGCCTTACCACTTAAAAGCAGATGTATCATCTCATGTCAGCACTAAGACATAAGTAGCACACTAAACAGTACATGTACAGCGGGGCTGAACTATCACATTTCATTCTGGCTTTCCTCTTATAATACAAATTTCAAAAAGCACTCATGTAAGATGATGATGATCAAATAATCTGTAATAATGAATTGGGTTAAGAAAATCCAACTTTACAATGGAAGTAAGATCAAAGTGTTTATCATCTTTTATGCAGCAGGGACAGTGAGGTATCTCCAACCATCTCTTTAAGTGTCGTGGGATTGGTTCATCCTCTGTGCTGCAGCCTCCCATCGGAAAGCCAATTGGTTTGTTTCGGTTTCATAACGTTATGTTGTTGAAACAGAGACAAGTAAAGGTTACATCTATGGGGTTCTGAACTTCACAGCCTATAGCCTATGGATTGTGCCCTGAGAGTCTGATCCTCCAAAAGTCTTGTCATTTGTTTGTGTCACAGCACTGTGGTATTTGCACATCAGTTCCTGTGAAACAACAAAGTGTGCTGCAGTAGCTGAGCTGTGATGTAGGCTGTGGTTGGCTACTGCTCTGCTCCGACAGACCACCGAGCACGTTTACTCAGAATGGATCATCGCATGCGTCCACAGGATACGTAACTAGGTACAAGAAGCCTCTAAATTTAGCAACACTGGTCTGTTCTGAGGTCTGTTTTCCCGGATGTGTGCTTGTAAGCAATAGTCGCTTAAAACCAACTTCTTGGTAGAAGCGTTTGTATTCCGTCAATCGGCTATTATAAAAATATCAGCTGAAGGCCAGAGAGTACAAAGATTCACACCTCACACAACCACAATTTTCCATTTAGAATTGTTTATCACGACATGCATGTGTGTGTGAAAGAGAAAGTATGAGAGGCCCCTTGAGAGATAGTTAATACTTGGTCTCACACACCAGTGTGCTCTCTCTCCCACACATACACACACACACACACACACACACACACACACACACTACTATACTCTCTCAGATGTAACATCATTCTCTCTCCCAAACACTTCCAAGAGAGATAATTCATAACTGCTCTTCGATTAATATCATAATCTCAGACATGCACCACTATACTCTGACACAAACTCTAGTATACTCTCTTACATGCACAATCATGATCTCTCTTATTCACGATCCTGAACACAACAATGATCTCTCTTGCACAGAGATATTATATTTGACAGAATAATGGCACATGTAGGAGAAATTAATAGTACGTGTAGTATGTGAATGCAAATAACCGTGTGTGAGGAACAAAATGACAGTGAATATAAGACAGAATGATATATGTGAATGAGTACAGTAGTATGTGTGAGACCAACATTAACCGAAATATCATTTCTTAAATTTGTGTCTGAATCTGGCCTGAATTATTGTGTCCAGATGGGTCCTGATGGGCTCAGGGCAGGTGTCCATACTGATACATACAGATTTACATTTATTTACTGAATTGGGAAAAAAATGTAAAAAAAAATTAAATGTATTAATAATTTTAGGAAAATTTAAGAAAGAAACCAATTGGATTTACGATGGGAGGCTGCAGCACAAAGGATGAACCAATCCCAAGACACTTAAAGAGGTGGAGATACCTCACTGTCCCTGCTGCATAAAAGATGATATTTAAAATTGCATAAAAAGAATTGAGAGTAAACACTTTGATCTTATTTCCATTGCAAAGTTGGCTTTTCTTTACCCAATTCATTATTACAGATTATTTGATAATTTTACGTCAGTGCTTTTTTTAATTCATATTTTCAGGGAAAAGGCAGATTGAAATGTGACAGTCCATACAATATGTACATGTACTGTTTAGTGTGCTACTTATGTGTTAGTGCCAAGATGAGATGACACATCTGCTTTAAGTGGTAAGGCCCAGCAACAGACATGTACACAGACAGCTTTTATCATCAAAGCACAACGTTGGCTACATAATGAGCTTTAGGTGTGAGGAGGAAGGAGTCTCACAGTTCATTCCATTTCATTTCAATATCAACAGTTAGTCTATGTTGTCTTACATATGACCTGCATCTGAGCTGTCCCCAGACGGCTTCAGGGAGACAGGAAGATTGTTTGTTAACAGTGAAGCTCTGTGAGTCTAGACTGATGTAAAACCATTGACTGACATCAAGAAGATCCCGAAACATCTTGTGATGGTGAGTAGATTTGAAAAAGCTGATCTGAGCCCTTGTGGTTGTCTGGTTGAAATCCAATGAATTAATTTTGTGGTAATTTAGAGAAGTTTCATATCACTGCACAGTTTACAGGAGCATTGCAGAGATTAGTATTTTTCTCCTTGAACGGCTGAATGTTGTTTTAACTGTTGATGGATCCTGTTTCACCGACTGAAGAACTTCTGAATTAGAAGAGAGGGATTTAGCAACGTGTCATTGGATAAATGACACAAGATAAACCCTATGAGCCCTTAATTACCCCTTACCCTAACCCTAACCCAGCAGAGGTGGACAAATTATTATATTATAATATTTTTACTAGTGCATCAAATGTATGCAATCCAAATTTTATGAGAAAATAGAAATCATAACAATATGTGGTAAATATAGATGTATAAAAATAGGGTGATCAAATAACATGAAATAAGGCTTATAAAAGAACTATATCTCAAAAATATATACTTAAATAGCACTTGACCTAAGCAGCTCGACATGTGTGAGCCCTGGAAAGAATTGTTTAAACATTATTGTAAAGTGAAATTAATATGTTACTACTTGGTGTTTTGCACAAATATATATAAATGTATGTTATGCATTAACAGTTACATGCTATAATTGCTGATGATATTAAATGAATAAAAGCTACAACTGTCTATCTACAGTTTATCATAAAGGTATTTCTAAAATTAATTCAAATCATGACCACATGCTTTGCAACGCAAACGAATCATGAAAAAAAACATACATTTTAAATATGCAGTTTTCACAGTATTGATGTATATTTGTATATTATAGTGCATATATAATAATTCCTATAATTCAGTGAGTCATGTTTAAGTTGTTGAAACATGTTCATATGTGTGGGTATATATATATATATACGTAAACATATACACACACACACACACACACACACACACACTAGAGAGAGAGAAAGTGTCATTGGCCAATCTCTTAGTGGAAAAGAGGAACATACATTTTACAGGAAGTGGATTTACTATATCAGCCAATCACTATGATTTCCACTGTGACTAAATCTTCCATTTGAGTGGGACGACACCAGTTACGCAAACACAGACCAATACACAACAATGATTGAAGGACTGTCTGCTCTGATTCTTCTAACCACATTATGTAAGTATGTAAATATAGTTTATAGTATATAGTACACTGATGTGGTGGAAATATGGTAAAAAACACATGAGCCTGTGATAATTAATTGTTGTTTTTGAAGTGTTTGTTTTTGTCGTATAACTCTCACTGTTTCTCTGCTCTTTAGCTCTACATCAGACTGCAGAGGTTCCTCAGCAGATCCCTTTGATTGTGGCTAACCTCGGTGATAACATCAATCTGACATGTTCAGTTTCTGGGACAGAAGCCTGGTTGTTTTTCTGGTACAAGATGAAATATGGATACATGGTCCAAATACTTGCTAAAGGAGCTTCTCCAGATATAAATCTTCAAGGACAATTTGACAACCCGAGATTCACGGTCATGGAAGCGGATGATCTGTATACTCTTACCATAAGAAATATAAGCAAAGACGATGAAGCAACATACTTCTGTCAAGCAGGAGAGCCATATATAATTACTTTTAAAAATGGCACAATTTTGGCTGTGAAAGGTAAAGTAAGTTCATTTTAGTGTCTTTGTTTGCTATGATGTACTAAATTGTAGATCTTTCATTTTCCTTTTCATCTTGTGGTTCACACAGATCATAAAAATCAGCAGAAACACTTCTATGTCAAACAAAGTCCAGAGACTTCGTCAGTCCAGTCGGGAAACTCAACGACTCTCGAGTGTTCACTTCTCTCCACGAACAAAGAAAAGCTGGTCCAGTGTCCAGGTGAACACAGTGTGCACTGGTTCAGAGCCGGATCAGGACGCTCCCATCCCAGCTTAATTTACACTCAGAGCAGCAGGAGAGATGAACAAGAGAAGAAGAGCTGCGTCTACAGTCTGTCCAAAACTATACACAACTCCTCAGATGCTGGGACTTACTACTGCGCTGTGGTCACATGTGGAGAGATCCTGTTTGGTGGAGGAACCAAAGTGGAGATGAGTATGTTGTAAAGTTTGAATGAAATCAAGATCCATCTATATTTTCCTAATTGTTCTGTTGGTTTCTGAGCACTGTGTTGATGATAGATAAGAGAAGGTTCTTCTTCTCCGTACAGCTACAGGAACTTTCCTTGATGATTCAAACACTTGCTTTGACTGCTCAGTGTTGGGATCTATTGGATTAGTTTACACAGTTTACAGGTTCAATGAGGATTATAATGGAATCAATCTCATTTTGGGTGGAGTTTGGCTTCACTTTGCTTCTACTTACTTCTCTGTTTGTTATTTGCGCGTGTGTGTGTGCGCCTGTGTTTGTGCGTTTTTTTCTCGATTTGTTTAGGCCCTAATTGAATTTAATAATTTGATTAAAAAACAAACTATTATTGGCGGCAAAAGTAGCAGAACCAGGCTGTGCGTTGTCGGCCATCTGCCTCTTTTGACTGGGGAGAAAAATATCAGACTGGTTTTTGTATAGACAATAATTTGTTAATAAGTGTTATCAATCATAGCAGCACCAGTCAGTAGTAAAAATAACAACACTGCAGCTCCGGAGAAGCCGAACGAGAGAGAGATAGAAAGAGTGAACTCAGTGTAATGAAATGTCTCTGGGATTCTTTCTGATTCCAGGACAAGAACGACTTCCATTGGTCCTTGTGCTTGGGACACTGACGCTCTGCTGCATCATTGCGATTGTTGCTCTAATTCTCTTCAGAAAGAGAAAGACTGTTTGCGAACATTGCAAAGGTAGGTTCATTATGTGCACATGGATTATCAAGTAAGCCGGTGCTATTATTGTTCTTTTAATGCTTTTTGTAACAGGTTGCAATGTAATAATTAAGAAGTAATTTCTTGGTTTTTACATGAATAGCTTCACGTTTACGCGTGGAAGGAGCTGCTAGCTGTCATCTGAGAGAGAGCAGCGTTTGAGTGCGCAAAAAAGTTTTTAAAACGCATTTCCTGACTGAGGCAACTGACACAGACGCAACTGACACAGAGGCTCGGACACTGACTGGAGTACATTCGGTTTTGTTTGGTCCATGTCACATCCACAAACAAGGAGGAGCTGTATACGTCCTATACTGCAGCCAGCCACCAGGGGAGCGAATGGGGCTGAGATGCCGTTGCCAGAGCGACATCTACTGGCATTAATATTGTATAACATGTAAAATGAACCGTCATGACACTTCATTATTATCTTGCCTTCATAAACAGGAGCAGTGACGGCTTCCCTATCCTGATGGATCAGCTGAGGATCAACCAAATGATGCGGTAAATAAAATCTAAAAATATCGAATGCATGTTGAGACTTAATGGTTTACAGCGGACGTAGAAAGGAAATGTCTGCAACCACAGCCGGCGTTGATATGATTTTGGTTAAGGTTTGTGATTTGATCTTGATTAAATGTAAATAAACACAGAGGACTTCCTCTGTGACAAACCCGACCACATCCTGACCCAAACCTTAGCTAATTGTTGTAAGAGCCTATAAGCAAAAACATATTTAAGCTGTAGTTATTACAAGTTAATAACATACTGAAAGATCAGATATTCTGTTAGAAATAAAGAATAAACTCAATTTACCCCATTTTCTTATTAAATTACACATCCACTGTTTTACGTTTCACTCAAAGCTTCTTCGACTGTCTATGAACATCATTCTGTAAGAAAAGTTGAGATCAGAATCAAACTTTTTTACTTTGCTTGCTTAGAACAGTCTACAATGGTTGAAAGAGACCCCAGTTCAAAGTCTCAACAACTTCTATTACTCTCACTTCTGCTTTTAACGAAGTTTGCATGCTGAATAAGAAGGAGGGCGAACTGCTACTTGGCAACCGACCATCAAGACCACCACCAGTATCTACTGTTTAGCACCTATTTGGATCTATAGTTCTCTGGATCTGCTGGAAGGTGTCTGAGTTCCTAGTGGCCATATTCTGTTTTTTTCAGCCTCTCTCTTGATCCTTTGTACCAGGCTGGACACCATATATTGAAAAAAAAATGTTTGTTGTTGTATTACAGGTCTTAATTATAACTTTGAATCATATTGTTTGCAGGATGGTGACGCAGCAGCAATGAACTACGCCGCAATTGGTTTCAACTCGAGAAAATCTACAAGATGGAATAACAGGAATTCACCAGAGGACTGTACTTACTCAAGCATCAGAAACACTGTCAAAGAATAATTTTGATGCAACTCATTGAGAAGATGATGTTGGATTAAATCATGTATAATAAAAAATGATGTGCGTATGAATTGATTGATTAAATGATTTTTGCAGTCACATTTTTGGTTATTGAAAAGTTTAGTTAACGTTGGAGAGAGCACTTATCTTAATAATATCCCTTATCAAATTTATTGTGAGTAATTTCTCAAAATTCGGATGAAATATGAATATTTATGGAACTTTTATTTTAATTAAAAAGAAAATTCATGTTCTATGCTCTTTATATTATATGAAATGTGAATTAATTAACATTGTGATGAATAATCCAATAAAGTTTGATGCTTTGAGGGACCAGAGTTGGTCATCTCTCAGAATAAAGTGTCCGGGCTCCTAAGAATCTTATGTTCAACAGGTGTAATGTTTACCATGTTCACCATATTAGTTTTGTGTGTTGACATCACTCTGTGGTTAGTAAACACCAACCACAACTGATTTGTTTTCTTTTATTTATTTGTATTGATGACGGTGTGTGTGTGTCAACATATCAGCATGTTTAGTCAGTAATATTAAAAATAGAAGAAAAAAAGTCAAACAGCATGATTACATTCTGAGTTGTTATTTTAATAGTTGTGCTTTGGTCATTTTTGTCTTGTCTATCAAGAAGGAAGCAACACATCTAGACAACCACCACTTCCTGTCACTGCGTTACTCATAGAGGTGAGTCATGGAAGAAGTTGGTATATATAAATACATATAAATATATTGTAAATTATCATAAGCAATACTGTACTGTACATGTTCAGAAAGACAGGGTTCACAACTTTGATGAAAACTATCATGAAGTGAATGTTTACAGTTATTTGATTCCAACAGCAAAGATAAACACCAGTTAGGTTTTATCATGATTCACTTTCTTTTAACTCAAGGGTGAAACTAGGTGTGTGTTTTCACACAACATGAGCATCAACTGGTAAATGCAGTGTTTAGATAATTAATCCAACTCAAGGAATCTGACATCAGAGTAGACGCTCTCTTCTTCTGCTGTTTTTGTATCCCTTGCCCCAGGTTTGAAGTTTAATGCAGAATAAACCAACGAGTCCTCGTCCGTCTGGGGAAACATTACAGACAAATGTGAGGTGATGGATGTTATTAGTAGGGAAAAAACGACTAAACCTCTACTTTACTATATCTACCTTACCTGCTGACCTTCCAGATATCCAGTTGCTGTTGCATTTGTTTGCAAAGCAACTGAAGCTGTATTATTAAAAAACAAACAAAAAATACCACAATGTTAGTGAGAAAGAACCCTTTGTCAAAAACTGTTTCAATAAATCAATGCATGAATGCTGTGACTGACCGTCAAACGTTTTGCTGTTTTTCCTGATTGAATAAATGAGAATGGCGATAATAACCAGGCAAATAGCCAAAGCAGCAAATAACAGGAAAATAACGACCTTGTCCTTCTGCAAATTCCAAGTTTTAACTGCTGACATGAATGAAAAAGGGCAAACAATAAAATTACTAATCGTAGAAGTGTAATCAGCTTTGATGAGCCATTACAATGTTAATTATGGACAAAATGACATAACCTTATATTCTCATGTCCCAATCAAAAATAAATATGATGTATTTACCTTCAGTGTTGAGTTTTGATCCGTTTCCAGAAGCTCTCGCTCCACATGTGGCCAAAGCACAGAAATAAGTCCCGGCCTCAGAGGAGCTGATGTTGTTCAAGAAGCTGCATTTCTCTGTTGAGAGTTTCTCAGGATTCTCTTCATATTCATCAACACCGTCCCCTTGAGTATTATCAAAAGTATGTGATCCATCCTTGAAACAGCTCATACACTTTTCTTTGGGACATTTCTTGTTCACAGTGTCAGAGAGGACTGAGCACTGCAGATACACAGAGGGTTCGGGAGGAGCAGGAGATGTAGGAACTGAAGTCACATCACCAGCTCCTGGTAAATAAGAAAAATAGAAAAACAATGTAAACATTAAAAAAACAACCAACAAACAGATTTATTATCATTTCTTTGGGCTGTAATTACCTTGAACTCTCAGGTCTGTTCCTTTTAAAAATGTCAAGTTTTCTGAGTATCTTTTCATACAATAGTAAACTGCTGTATCGCTTTGCTTTGCTCCTGCGATATGCAGAACAAATGTTCCCGGCTCTATTCTTACTGTAATACGAGGATCAAAAGTCACAAATCCAGTTGTTTTCCCTAAAACTTCAGGTAACATTCCAGGAACAACCCTGATCCACCACATGGTTCCTTCAAATCTCCTGATACACGTCAGGTCAAAATGATCTCCGATACGAACAGTCTTTGTTTCAAAGCTCAGCTCTTCTATGCCTCCTGAAAACACAGTAAACAGAGCAGACATATAAATATATATTTGAAATTACTACACAATGAGGACAATACTTTGAAATTAGAGTAAATCAAACCTTTCTACAAGTACTTACGTCCAACTCCGAGCATCAGCAGGAAATATAATATGTTCAACATTTTCTGCTTATTCCACATGTGAGTTCTGAAAAGCACGATACAATGATTCATCTGAAAGCAATCATATCAAGTGGGAGGAAACAAATCTGAGCAATCTGATTGGCTTTTAAATGTACGACCACAGTGGAAATAATATCTATCATCTTTCCATCAGTGAGTTGGTTGGTGGGTTTCAAGAGATGAAACTTTCAGCTGCAAATCAGGTAAACAGTCTCTGGTTGCTATAGAAACACTATATTTTACCTCATGACTCAACAAACAGCTTTGTTCAGCTGTTCATGTCATAGAAGTTTGATGCCAAGAAATCTATAGGTGGTTATCTATCTGTAAATATAAAGGCAAATGTCTATTATAAAAACATTATTGGGAGTTGATTCAAAAGTTCTTTAACAAACCCCACAACCAGAGAAGCAAACAAACTAACGTTTCCTTGGCGCAGGTAGTAACTCTAATGAGAGAAGTGAGAGTGAACCAAAACATTAAAGTTGCAAGCTGTAAAATTAAAACAATAAAATACTTTACACCCTCTGTGGGGCTGAGACTGTGACTTTGATACAACTACTGATGAGATATATTGTTGATTGTTGAAAATATTGTTTCCTTCTTGCTGTATTAAAACATATTTAGTTATTTGTGACTAATTCAGAAAGTCAGAGGAGTCACCTTCAATGAAACGGGGGCAACCGATCCAAATGTCATGGATGATGACCATATGACGAGCTCACCCTGTGTGGTGATTCAGTTGAACTGAGCCACACAGCAGACAGAGGGACTATTACATCTTACATGTGCTCCCATTATATGTTGTAATGAGACACTTATACTGTGACGACCATGTTGTAACTATCTGTATCATATCTGACTGCATTAATTCATTTATTTTTATAACTAATTATTTTGTTCTGTTTTTCTTCTCAGCCTTTATTGACATCATGTTTATCAAGCATGTTTGTTAAATGCTACATGTTATAAATAAAACAAACAACTAGCACAATATTTATGAAACATGTTCTCGATAGTCACTGTGATTACTTTGACACTAACGTTCTTCTCAACACTACATGTGCTGCTTTTGATGCATAATAATCTTAAGGTTATTGTTAAACCAAAGATATATTTACAAGAGTGGACTCAAGTGTATCAACTGGGAGATTTCATATAAAACAAAAGCACTGCAGTTGATATTGTAACAAAATGTATTGTGTCTCCTCCTTTAGATTCAGTTTTGTTTTTGGCTTCATCTGAAACACAAAGAGTTCCACATAGACCCACATTCACGGAAACTTCAGCATTATTGTGGCTTGATTTTCAGACTAAGGGGCATCACTTCCTCTCTCACTCTCTGTTTTGAACTCAGGAAGCTGGGCTGCACTATGTTTAAAAGAATCACCTCAGCAGGTTGGAACCTCTTTCCTATCAAGGCCCATTTTAAAGTTCATAACATGCTTTTAAGGCCACACTTGATTACAGCGCACACATCACACTAACCTCTGGCTGCAACTGCTTCTCTCTGGTGTCTGATGGTAGTGATGATGATGCTCAAAGCTTGTTGCAGGACACAGCTTTCTCATACAAGTCCTCACCTCTTGCAGCAATATGTGTGTCATGTAAAGGAAATTAATTCCTCCACTTCACTGAGCACTGCAGTGATCCTACAATCACAAGTTCATAGTTGGCTGATATTTGCTTTGTCTGTTGTTTCCTCTGAGGCCAAAGATGTATTTTTTGTCAATATGTCATATCAGTGAGAGCCAATGAGATGGATTTTCAAGACAAAGCGACACCACACAGCAGCAACAAGAGACTCCTTCACAAACTCTCCTTCTGAATGAGGAGACAGTTTCATGAGGCTCCTTCGTGCTGCCTTCAAGTACAAAAAGAGAAACGTCGATTTAAAACTGTAACCGAAACTGCTCACATACATTCATGAGAGGGTAACCCAGAGAGAAGAGGTTCTGGACTCATTGAAAATATATTGTGGGATGTGAAACCAGGAAATACATTGAGACAAGTAGACGCTTTAATATTTTGTTGAAAATTCTTCTTCTTGTCGTATTGTCATCTTGTTTGCATATCAGACAGAGTGAAAGTTTGAATCTTTCAAAAAGCCAGTTTGAGTAGAAGCAAGATTGGCCTTGAAAAATGAAAAATGCTGAGCAATAAAAAATACACAGTTACATTTCATTTCATTCACCTGACGCATTGATCCAAAGCGATTTACAATAAGTGCATCAACCATGAGGCTACGAACCCTCAAGAACAAGAATCCATTTAGTAACATTTTCTTCAAGAAAGCCAAACTACAAATTGCTAGAGGGAAGTCTTAGTTTTTTTTCCTTTTTTTATTCGAGGTAAGGTCAGAAGAGATGTGTTTTTAGTTTGCGGTGGAAGATGTGTCGACTTTCTGCTGTCCTGATGTCGATGGGGAGCTGGTTCCACCTTTTAAGAGCCAGGACAGCCAACAGTGGTGATTTAGTCGAGTGTTTAGCAGTGAGGGAGCCACAAGCAGAATGACCCTAACCCTAATAGCTATTTAATCAGAAATTCGACTGTTTGGATTGTTAATCTATCACATAAGCTCTGACATCAGAGTAGACCGTTTCTCCATCTGCAGGTTTTACATTTCTTCTCCCGGTTGTTTTGCCAGCCTTCCTCCTGCTGAAGGTTGGTGCAGAATAAACCAAAGAGTCCTCGTGTCTCTGGGGAAGAATGTGGAAAAAAACAAAATGTATTGAAATTAATATATGAAAAGAAACCAATGCTTTACTGACCATCCTGACCAGTATGGATTTGAGGGGGCTGATGCTAATATTATATCATATTTAATATATTTTGAAAGATTTTCCTTTTTGCGTGTGTGTAAATTGGTAATAGAATTACAAAAATTTACAACTACATATAATGTAGAAAATATATCTCGCAAGCCGTCCATTTGATCAACTTGACATTTGTCATGTGAATTTTAAAATTGTAAAATGCCCACAGAAGTGCAGTGATGAGTTTTGTGCTACTTGGACATGTGAAATGCTCAATAATAAAAATATTCAATGGCAGTGAGCCTTCAGTATGTGGAACAAGTTGAACACGTCTTCTTCTACGTCCTCAGATAAACGGCAGCAGTGGTCGACAACGAGGTCAAACTGCAGGTCAAACTCGGCATCAGATCATTTTGGTAATTTGATCATTTGAACCATGTCAGACTGACACAGACAGACTGTCCAGCAACAAATGCAGATACCGATGTGTCAGTGACAGGATCAAATATGAATCAATAAATAGGTTGGGCTCCATTATTAATTGTTTCTGTCTTTTCATCATGTACCTTACCTGCTGACTTGACAGATTACCACCGACTGCTGCAGCCTCTGTTTGTAAAGATACTCCAGCTGTGTGATAAAAGATAAAAGATGCTGCAGGTCAAGTTACACAAAGGATTAATGTGAATTCTGTGTATTTATTTTTTGCTTAATATGAGAATATTTGATCACCTTTGCAACAATCACACATTTTCTTCTTGATCAGGACGACAACAACAATCAGACTTATCGCCAATGCAGCACTTAACAAACACAGAACTGTATTGGCGTTCTGTACATTCCAGATGTTGACCACTGAAACACAAGAATTAAATAATCAAAGTTAATTAGGATTTGAAATAATGTTTAAATTCAAAAGGAACAAATGTTACAAATCTGTGATACATGATAATTTAATCTATTGATTCTAAATTAAACACACAAATGTGATATTTTAACAATAAAGACAGTTACCTTCATTTTCCAGTTTTATTCTTCGTCCAAATAGAATCTCTCCACATGTGACCACAGCGCAGTAATAAGTCCCAAAATCAGAGGAACTGAAAACTCTTACAGAAATTGAAGACACATCTGTGGGGTGAGTGAGCTTCAACGCTCCCTGTTGCATTCATCACCACTACTGCCATGAACATGAACTAAACTGGGATGAGCTTCATCAGCTCTGAACCAGTACAGCTTGTCATATCTTGGACATGTGTGGTTGTCAGAGTCGGACAGGACGGAACACTGCAGAGTCACAGAGTCTCCTGAACCGACCGGGTCAGATGGAGGAACTTGAATGACGGCAGTTATATCAGGTTCTGGTCCTGGGAAATACAAACACAAAAATTTATGTTAAATACATTTACTTATACGAATTGATGTAAACTGAGAAGATATTTATTCTCTTCATAAAGACAATATAGAGTCAAGAATACTTTTGCTTATAAGTTTTGTTTGGTGTTTGCAAAGTTATTGTATTTTTAAAAGTTGTGAAAGGTTGTGTTTTTTTATTTACCTTTAATTTTCAGAAATGTTCCAATCAATAATTTCATGTTTAAGTATCTTTGTGTTCCATGCAGTAGTAAACTCCAGCATCACTCGGCTCTGTTTTGTTAATGTACAGAACAAAGCTTCCAGGCTCTTGTTTGACTGTAAAGTGAGGAGTCTCATTAACACCATCATCATCGAAAGGAATGTGTTCCTCCCAAGAATTCAGGCAAGTTTCCAGAAACAAGCCTGATCCAAAATAAATTGGCTACGTAATCTGATCTGGCGGCTGCACGTCAACTTCACTTCATCTCCGACATCAGCAGTCTTTGTCTCAAAGATCTGATTGAATGTGCTTCCTAAAAGTAAAATTAAATAGAGCAACGATTAATGATAATGACAGACTAATAAATGTGCTGTGCTGAATTGACGCAAGAACAACAATTAAAACATCCTGTGTATTCCAAATAAAATCTAGAGGTTGACTTACGCGTCGCTCCGAGCAGCAGCAGCAGTTGGAATAAGATCAGCATTTTAATGAATCCTCTTCAGACAGTCGTGATTTAGATGCTTATGAACTGCAGGAAGATTTCCTTCATGTAATTATGTCAAGTGGGAGGGAACAACGTGAGAGCAATATGATTGGCCTCTCATTTTCACAGAGGAAATAATATCTGATATCTTTCCATCTAAAACACATGAAACAACCAACAGCAGCCTCAAGTTTCATGTTTCTAAAAATGACACTAGAGTAACACAACATGATGTAAAGTAAACATAGAAACTCCCACACATTATATGGGGTCAAGCATATCAAAACTTCCCTCAATATAATTAACAACACATTATGACCAAATGTAGCACATTTGTGTTTTTCTTGTTATTTGATTCACTATTGAACTATTGTCTTTAAACAGAATTCGAGAGTGGTTTCCACAAACAGTAAAAAAGACGACCTTGGTCAAGGATGTTGCGTTTTCTTTGCTGTTCGTCAACAGTTCACAATAAAACTACTCAAACAATATTGTAAAAGTAGTTGTTGTTGGTGTGGTGGTTGGGGTTCGTCCACTTTTCGTCACATTTTCACTGAACGTCATTTTAAATGCATATTGAAGTCCTGTGGAATAAACACTGTTTTATTGTTATGTTTCTGCACAAGTGATGAACCAGTTTTGAGTTTAGAGTAATAACTTTCATTTTTCCAACAATTACAAACATCTGGTTCAACTCCACAGGTTTAGCAGGATGTAGTGCAGGTAACTTTGAATAATGTGTTTTGTTTTATTTACTAGGATATTAAGAAGTAAAGGGATATAGAATACAATAACCTGAAGCAGTTTCAATGCAAAAGCTTTGAGCCCCTGAATCAATCATTCTAACAATTATAACTACAGTGTAAGATTCTGCTTCCTCAAATCACTAAAAATACAATATTACAAACGGTTTATATTTAATTAATTAAAAGACAAAAAGGTGTATGCAGCTCTTTGACACAGTGAAATGCTGCACGAGCCAGTGATGACCCCCCCCCCACACACACACACACACAGCACATCAAGCACAGCATGTTGAGCTGGGAGGTGGTTGTGGTCACACCGTCCATCCTCTGTATTCTCTACAGGCTGCTGTGAGCAGGAAGCAGAGCTCCACTGCCACAGTATCTCAGAAACACATTCACATCGAGTTTACAAAACACAACAAACTGTACAACATCAAAAAAGACCAAAGAGTGGAGGTTCATGGTACAACTGGAACTACCTGTAAAACATGTCTAAGTTATAATTATACATTTTCAAGTTATGGGGTTAAAACTACAGCAGAAAAACACAGAAACACATCAGCACAGTCAGCACCAAAGAGCAAATGGAAACTTAAGCACTGCTGTGGTGAGGGTTTCAAATAAATGTGTGAATACCAGGGGGCTTTTTTCACACTCAGTTTTTAAGAAGCTGAGCTCATTATTAAAACGTCCAGCGGAATAACAGTGTTTTATTGTTATGTTTGTTAATATCGAAACAACTTACAAAAGTAGTTGATGATCACACACCTGCCAAATTTATGATTTGATCTTAACTTTACTTTTGACAAATTATCAACAAGTAATTCAACAGTTGTTAAATTCTGTTTCAGTGTGCATCAGCTGACAGTGATGCAGTGGCAGCATGTACAAAATAATACTGTATAAAATGATATTCAATCAACACACACCCACCCCCAACACCCACACCCACACCCACACCCACACCACACCACACACACACACACAAACACAGCTTGTTCAACTAAAATTAGCCAACTAAAATCACCCATGCTGAAGTTGCGTGTCGCTCCTCCCTCACTACATATCAGTTTGAAGCCCCTAGTTGGTGTGTGGTGAGTCAACAGCCTCAGTGGTTGGTCTCAGGGCAGAGAGACGGCCCAGCCTTCTCTCAGTGTCGCTGCAGTCTGTGGTTTTACTTGTTGTCGTGGCAGACGTGAACCTTAACAAAGACCGATGGAGGAGTTTCTGTGTCTGAGTATCTGTCCTCTGGCATTTAATGAAAAGCTGCACATGTTTTAAATGCATATGTACATAACATGTTAATTGTATCAGATATACAAAATGCTATTTTTTTTTATTGTTTGCCATACAGCTGTCTGTAGTTGTGGAAAAATACAAAGCACGTCAGTCAAAAACCACCAAAACTCCTCCCCCCTCTCTGTTTGTGTGAGTGTGTCCATCTGCATTAGACAAAGTTGTGTGTGGAAACAAAATTTAAAAAAAACCAGATCATTCTCATAGAGGTGAAAACACACAGATGTGACGAGTGAGATTTAACTACTGCATTGAAATATTTGCTGTGGTCCAAGGTGAATTTAAATAATTTCAAATCTGAATGTTTGTTGTGATATTGGGTCCTGATTAATCTGGGGTGCAAACATCAACCATTTTTGAGAAATGTATTCAGGCCTCCTCAGGTTATCTAGATCAACAGAGGGAAACGCAGCTTTCAGCCACTAACTAGTTTCACGTGTACATGTTGCAACTTGTTAGGGAGCGAAGTAGCCACAGATATTTAAAAAAACAAGGTTCAGTTAAAAAAAAGTAAATCTGGGCTGCATGATAATTATAGATTGCTCCATATCATAAATACAATAGAAATAAAAACAATGTGTAGCGTATTAAGACTACAGCTTTTACTGTATTATTAAAATAATTCAAGTGCTTATGGTAACAAATTGTTAAATTTAAATATTTCAGGGAAATAAAAAAACGAACCAATCTGACCCTCTATGCAGACTCATTTGAAGTGAACTGATTTCAATGTCTTATTATAACTTGTAGAAGAAATTAAGTTCAAACAAAACAGCAAAACTATCCGTTCTCATAGGGTTATCAGGACAGTGGAAGAATCAATGAATTTACTGTTCTAAAGAAATGCACAAGAACATATCACCAGTCACTGGCTTAAGTAAAACTGGTTTTGTGAGATTTAGCTGCTTGCACTTTTAAACTCACTGCTTCCTGTCGAAGCCGCCGCTCAGGTCTATTCTGAGTAAACAACCTCAGTGGTTGGTCAAAGCGCAGAGGCGGCCCACCACAGCCTACGTCTGTTTGTGCAGCGTTTGCAGGAGACTTTGTTTGTTCTGAAGACAGCTGTGCAGAATGAATTAAACTAAAAGCTGTGAAACTTCAGAATTAAAGGCAGTTTCTCTCTCGACAATTTTTTTTTGTACATTATTTTTATACGTATAGAAAGATCGAATGTGATTGCGACATATAAAGCTCATGTGCTTCTTTGACATTTGTTTCCACGGCCCACTGTCGAAACCACCGTCTTCTTTCTGTTGGCCTCATTCTTGATGTTTCCAAACATGAATCTGAAAAAGTGTTAACACAGAGTTAACCTTTTATTCTCTGTTTTTAAAACAAGCTTAGGCCCTGGAACCTTTTCTTTCAGTTCAGTAAACAACATTGAGTTTAAGTTTTCAGCTAGGCCTACACTGTAAAACTAGATGTTGTATCTTGACCAACAACTTTGTTGTACTGACACCACAGAAGCAGTATGGGGGCATTTTATGTGGTAACCTTTCATTTCAATTGTATTGGGTTTTGCTGCAGCGCCGGTTACCCCTGGAAATTCCAAAATTATTTTGTTGACTGAAACACTTCACCCCTCCATCGGCATATTGGTGGGTATAATGCCATTTACATTTTTGGGTGAACTATTCCTTTAAGATTATTATAAGAATTTCACAAAAATGACACAATCTATTTCTTCTATTTTACCTGCAATGTGAACATTTTGATCCTATTTTCTGTTTCAATTGGGTGATTGCCAAGTTTAGGGGGAAGTGCAGTTTGTATGTTTCAGCCAATCAGACTGTATTCGACTGTTAAAATCTCGGTGACCTGATCAGAATATCTCTCATTTGGAGGGGAAGCATGAGTAGGTCAACAGAACGCTACACCACAATGTTTGGGCGACTGGCTGCTTTGATTCTTTTTGGTACAAAGGGTGAGTACATGACTGGATTTGATTGTTTAACCATCGATACTGTGTTTGGAGATTTATAAATACAATATATAATACAAGGCTTAACTGTGTTATTTGTCTCTTTTCTTCAGCTCTGATTCTAACTGCAGAGGTTCCTCAGCTGCTCTCTCTGACTGAGGTGGAACGCGGCAACAACGTTAGTTTGAAATGTCCAGCCTCTGAAGACAGATTCTTTTATTGGTATAAACAGTCGTTTGGACACGTGTTGCAAACAGTTGCTTCAAGTATAATGAGCAAGACTGAAGTCAATGATTCACGTTTCACTCTCACAAGAGTGGATGATCGGTATCTTCTTAACATCAGTAATGTGAGCAAAGAGGATGAAGCAACATACCTCTGTCAGACTGGAACAACGTATCAACTGACTTACGTCGGTGGCACTTTCTTGGCTGTGAACGGTAAAATACCTTGTGATGTCAGTGACTGAGCGCATGTGAGAGACAATGTTTGTAAGTAACAATTTTCATTATGAAGTGATTAAATGCCTTTTTTCAAATAAATACTGCAGATCAGGATCAGCAGAAACATTACACCGTGAAACAAAGTCCAGAGACTGCGTCAGTTCGACCAGGAGCCTCAGTGATCCTCCAGTGTTCACTTCTCTTCAAGAACCAAGAAAACCTGGTCCAGTGTCCAGGTGAACACAGTGTGCACTGGTTCAGAGCCGGATCAGGACGCTCCAATCCCGGCATCATTTACACTCAGAGCAGCAGGAGAGATGAACAAGATGAGAAGAGCTGCGTCTACAGTCTGTCCAAAACTATACACAACTCCTCAGATGATGGGACTTACTACTGCGCTGTGGTCACATGTGGAGAGATCCTGTTTGGTGGAGGAACCAAAGTGGAGACGAGTATATATTATATTATATAAAGAGTTATTCATGTTTGATTGATTAATGTTTTTAATGTTAGCAAAGAGTTTAAGAGAGAAACATTGTGTTTATAAAAACATGAAGCTTTTTTGCTGTGAGCTCAACAATTCCATCATATACCAGCTGGCAATACTATAAATAAAAATATCAATAAATTAAAATACAAACTAAAGAAGTGTTCAGGCCATCACTGTTATTACACTGCAACATAATATTGTCCCATTATGTCTCTGTTAACAAGTTTTCTAATTATATTATTGTATATTTACTTTATTATTATTATTATACTATTTATTATAATTATTATTATTATTATTATTATTATTATATTATTACCTTCTCCAGAGCTTCCCTGCAAGGGTTCTTCACATGATTATATTTGCACTTGTAACTGGAGTGACAGTAAAACATCCTGAATTTTAAATCTGGATAAGCCAGTGTTGCCAATAACAAATGATTAATGCCAAGATTCCATAATCAGATAATGTTAAATGTCTAAATGGAAATGTCTCTGATTCAGGATCAGAACTGGACCTACTTGTCCTTGTGCTTGCGGTGCTGTTGGTCTGCTGTGTGACCGTGATTGTCGTCCTTAGTGTCAAAGTAAATCAAAGAGTTTGCAAACATTGTAAAGGTAAGTTGATCAAACTGACATTTTGAAAATTGTTTTATTATGTATAGGATGCACCGGTGTTTGGCTTTGGTTTCATTTTGAATTATTAGTAATTTTTTGCATCTTAAGTCCTGAAAACAGTAAATCTCTACTGGAAAATCCACCTTCATGTCTCCTTTGAAACAACATGCATTTGGATTCAATTTGAACAACTGTCTATTTATTAATTATAGAATGTGTGTATGGTTACTACTACATCAGATAAAAAGTGTTCAAGTAACAGGATTTTTTTTTCCTTTTATTTAACAGGCACCATGAGCACTTTCCATCACAAAGGACATGGCAGGTCAAGTCTGGATCAATCAAATAATTTGGTAAATATACTTTAAAGTTGCTATGATCAATATTTTTGTGTTAACAATTGATCGATGTGTAACTACGTCAGAGTGTGTAATTAAAGCCAGAGACATTTAAGTCAAGAATTTGACGAATTTTTGTAAATTGTACAATTATAATATGGCTATATAAATTTAAATACAAACCACTGAAAACTCGATGGAACACACATTGGTAATAACAAATTATATATTGCCAGTGACTATTTTAAGACTGTGGAGTTTTAACTATTTTATTTTAGGATAACAATATTGTATTCATAACCCTGACCATGTGTATTTTGTAATAATGTAAAATTGTAAAGAGTGGTATCAAATTTAGCTCAAGTGGTAGATGAAGGATGAACACGCACTGTACACCAAGTCATTATGTTCTTAACTTTAACTTGATATTACAGCTTTATTCTGAAAGAAATGTTCGCCATCAACACTGTGTGTTGTACTTTTGCAGGAAGGTGACGAAGAGGAATTGACCTATGTAGCACCGACTTTCTTTGAAAGGCAAGCAAGAGTGGAGGAGAATACAGAGTCACCACATCAGTGCTTGTATTCTTCTGTAAGGCACAGCTGAGCGCATCACCACATCCAGCTACGTCCCTCTTTATCGGTGTAGCAGGGCCTGTGCCATTGGGTTGGGTACAAAAATCTGTATTTTTAAGGGTAGCGACCAACTTATACTGGTGAGTATGTATACGTTAGTGACACCATCTACAGATCTGCGGCACCAAGGAAAGGCTGCGTGTCGCGATTGTCAGTTGTACATTTTTTAAATATATATATATACACTATACAGTTTGAAGCCGTGCACTCTCCTGTCCTGCAAATATTTCACAATAAAAGCCCGTTAAATTGTCTTGTGACCAGTATCCAACTCTCCTGCGCTGTGCAACAAAAATGTCATCAATGCTGTCGGTCACTTTGACTTGACTTATCTTGTGGGATTCAGTATTTGTTTCCCTGTACTGTCATTTAGTTGCTAAGCTAACCAGCCTTGTTTGCTGTTAGCTGAGCTTGGTGAACATGGTGTTCGATGCTAGACAAAATGTCGGAGGGTAGTAACCGGAACAGAATGACTGAGTTTCTTTGGCAGATGGTGATTCACCACAAAAAGCCCTTCGAGTATTCATAGAAACAAACATGAATGCTGACAATGCGAGTGTGAACTACAACATTAGGATTTTTTTCTTTGTTGTTGTTTTTGGTGATAGCATGTATCAGTATATCTGTTTGACCATATTTCATCAATGTATCGGCCTATTTCATTGACATTGAATTTTTTTAATAAAGACTGGTTCATGTTGATGTTAATGTTTTCTCTCAGATTTCTAAGTGTATGATAGAATCAACATTTGAAGGCGATCTATTCATATACACTCACCGACTCTGAACATTCAACTTTCAACATTAATACAGAGTTGTTTTTGGGGAGTTATAACATCTCAGATTATTTTTTTCAAAGTTACTGGTGTGGCAGTGATTTACCCATTTCAATAAAACATTTTCATTGCATTAACATGATCGATTTTCCTCATTTTGGTCTGCTCCTTTACAATCCTATGAATTTGCATGAGAATAAATGATAGGTATAAAATTAGGACTATGTCCATTTAAATATATTGATATAAATAGAAAGGTTTAATTTTCTAGGTTTATGATATCTAACCCCCCAATTTTTTTTGTATATTTAATATACCAATGAAAGAATCACAAGATTTAATGAATCAAATAACAAGATAAAATAAAACAGCAACACACAAGAGAAACAAAACTGTGTCAGTCGTCTGAGAATGATGACAAATATTCAAAAAGAACAAATAAGGAACTTTTATAATTAGCAGTTTCTTTTCTATTGGACTTTCAGTAAAACAATGCAAATATCACTATAACGTAGAAATATTCTCCATTCTCCTTCCGTGAGAAACCTCAGGATAAAACTGAATTTTCCGGCAGACTGGCATCATATCAAAGAAAATTCGACAGGCCGTGTAACAGAGTAACTGAGGGATTTACTCCCTGTCCTGCAACTTTAACCTGGCAAATCACTGCCCCCCCCCTTTAGTGTACGTTCACATTGCATGTAAGGGAAACACAATACTGTCAGGATAGGTTATAACACAAACCTCATTTATGTCACTAACATCATTAATGAAGGAAAAGCTAAAGGTGGGAACGGTGTTCTCTCGCTACATATTCTGCTTTAATTAAACCACATTAACATTACCGACACATATATGTATTGTAAAAAAATCTGGATCACAGACAAAGAGAGATGGCACCTAACGTTTAGTCACAATTACCTTATCTGTGCAAACCAAAATGCTCTGGAAATATGAATTCATCCAACAGCGGAAAACAACGTATGTGTACCGAAAATGAATCATTGATTTTGTCAATTTTGGGGGAGTGAATTTTCAGCCTTTCAGCCAATCAGGATGATTTCAACATTGTAGAGTCGAGAGTAGATAAAATCTTAGTTTAGGAAGGAAGCCACCAGTTGTGCAAGAGGGAGGTGATTTACCACAATGCTCACACCACTGGCAACTTTGATTCTTCTTATTTCAGTGTGTAAGTGTGACTTTTAATGGATAAGATAATATGGATTTATAATATAATATGATACGATTATATTGAACAATGGAAAAGTACAGCTAAAGATAATGGCCTGAACCAGTCCATCTGACGGCAGATATGTTTGGTCTTTTTGTCTTGTAAATTTGTTTATGTTCCTTTTCTTCAGCTCTGACTCAAACTGCGGAGGTTCCTCCCCGGATCTCCTTGATGGAGGTTGGAATTGGTCAAAATGCAACTTTACAATGTCAGGTTTCAGAGAAGGAAGGCAAATTCTTCCATTGGTACAAACAGACTCCTGGATACCTGATCCAAACAGTCGCCACAGGAACGTTTTCCATGCAATCGCTCCAGGGGCAATTTAAAAACTCGCGTTTCGCAGTAACAGAGGGGATGTCCCATTATTCTCTGACCATTGCAAATGTGGCGAAGGAGGATGAAGCAACATACTTCTGTCAAAATGGAACGGCGTACTCACAGACCTTTGTGAATGGCATCTTCCTGGCTGTGAACGGTAAACTATTTTTGCCTTTTCATTTCTAATTTAGATAATTTGCTCATCGAAGTGTTTTGTTTTATTTATTTACAGATAAAGTGTCTGAGCTCATGGTCATAAGCCCTTTTTTTCTCATTTAGACCGAGCAGATCAGAATCAGCAGAAATCTGTTATTGTGAAACAAAGTCCAGAGACTGCGTCAGTCAGACCAGGAGCTTCAGTGATCCTCCAGTGTTCGCTTCTCTACAAGCACAAAGAAAACCTGGTCCAGTGTCCAAGTGAACACAATGTGCACTGGTTCAGAGCCGGATCAGGACGCTCTCGTCCCGACGTCATTTACACTCAGTGTAAAAGAGATGGACAAGAGGAGAAGAGCTGCTTCTACAGTCTGTCCAAAACTATACAGAACTCCTCAGATGATGGGACTTACTACTGTGCTGTGGTCACATGTGGAGAGATCCTGTTTGGTGAAGGAACCAAAGTCCAGACAAGTACGTTTTTACAGTTCTGTGAAACTTGTGTTTTAATAATCAAGAAACAAGTGCGACCTCTCTGATGAGGAGACCCTATGCGTTGGTATTCGTAACGTTAGGTAACTGAGAATTAAATACACTACGAGAAACGATAATTAACTCTACACCTAATTCTTAAAGACATTAAATTACATAACCAATTATTTATGTGCACACCACAAATTTAACAAATGCACCATCTCTTTTACATTACAAAAAATATATATAATATAAAATAAATATTACTCTTGTTTGGTCAAATGTAGAAATGTCTGTTTTGATCATTTTATCAAACGCTTTTGATTCATATAATTGTGTGTTTATCATGACCCTTTGTAATAGTTGTGTAATAGATTTAAGGATTTTGGGTCAAAACTAGAAATAACCAATTCCACAAGGATCAGTCCTAGGCTCTATCTTGATTACAATCTATATTAATAATGTAATCTCTTCTCAAACTTACTGTGATGTCCACTTCACTACTCTTTATGGTTTTTCTAATTCTGGAAAATGTTCTGTTTGAAACCTAAGACTTTAGTACTTGAGTGCTAGTCGATGTTAACCTTGAGCTTGTCCCTAAGATTGTCCTTGTTTCTGTTTTTTTGTGTATCTCTTTGTATTTCTATTTAATTACAAATAAACCTCAGTGGATATTTAGGCTAAAAGGTTTTTGACTTGAATAAAAAAAAAGTCATGAATTGGTCAGGAGTAAATGGGTAGTCAAGGGTTAAATGTCTAATGGAACTTTTTTTTCTGGTTTCAGCACAAGAGCAGAACCTACTGGTAATTGCACTCGGGGTGCTTTTGGCTCTGTGCGTGATTGTGATTGCCGTCCTCGTTTCTCTCCCTCGATCATGAGAGAAACCTGCTGGACATGTAACTGCAGTTTGGGACAATCATTGGTGAATAATAATCATACTTCCAACGTTTGTGCATTTCTTTTTGTAAGTTTTGCCTTGTTGCCACACCTTGTAAACTTGTACCACTGACCTCAAGCGTCAGATCAAAAGCCAGATCATGTTATCTAGTTTGGTCATTTGGGTTACTGCCTTGTTTTTTTACAGTACATGTCATTCGGCAGATGCTTTCATCCAAAGCGACTTACAATTAGTGCATTCAACATATATTAGGGGCCATTTTTATTTAGTGGTTCAGTATCTTGCCCAAGGACACTTCGGCATGCAGATGGGGAAGAGTGAAGATTGAACCGGCAACCTTCTTGTTGGCGGACGACCACTCTACCACTAGGCCACACCGCCCTATAGGGATGAACCTTGCCTTCAGAGGACAAGCATGTGCCATAAAGAGTTAAGAGTATTTGTATTTACAGTTAATAACATCGAGCCAACTGTTCTATCAATTGTCAGTCTTGCCATGATTACAAATAATTATTTCTAAAGGTGGTGACATGGAGGCGATGAACTAATCTATAGCTGGAATTCTCTACAAAATAAAAGAATAAGAGGGAGAAATAAGAGAAATTATGAAACCCTGTATGGATTAAGTGTGTGTTAATGCTGTTGACTACATATTAATTTAGGTCGGGTCAGTGCAGAGACTCAGAGACCAGCTGATAGACAAACCTCTCAAAGCTTAATGTTTGTAGTGCTGCCTCTGAGTGTGAACATCACTGATCACTTGACCCTTGAAGCCTCTACCTGTGCACCTCCATATCCAGGGGCCGTTCAGAAACATACACACTTCAAGAAAAGCGTGTTCCAGCCTCAATGTCTGTTTACTGATGTTGCCTTGTTTAAATAATAAGAATAAATATATTTCTGTTAATGCACTGAAGACATACTTTTTGTTTAATATCATTGATTTGCCTTTGCAATGACCTATGTCTTTATTATGGTTATTATTTCGGTGATATATTTAATATCAGTTCCAAATGACCTGTACAACTCTTCTGTGAAATCTGATAACGCATAGGTCCTCTGTCTGTACACTGCTGCCACCTTGTGGTGAGAAGCAGCTGGTTTGATGATTTAAGGTTTTCTTGGTGTACTGATTATTCTGATCAGTTGCACTTCACTGACATAGACTCACGTTTCATGCTAAGTCGACAGGATTGTGAACTCCCACAGGTCCAGATAGTTACTGTGCCACATGCTTATAGAGGAGATTAGATATAAATTCACTAATCAGCAGCTTTTACAGTTTCTCTTTCTGAATAAAAGCGCAATGAAACACTAAACAACAGTTCGCAATCCTAACAGTAAACAATTTAGCTTGAACACTTTTACTTTGTTTCATTGTTATGTTTCTGCACAAGTGATGAACCAGTTTTGAGTTTAGAGTCATTACTTTGATTTTCCAACAATTATAAACATCTGGTTCAACTCCACAGGTTTAGCAGGATGTAGTGTAGGTATCTTTGAATAACTGTTGGAATAATGTTTTTGATTTAATAGGATATTAAGAAGTAAAGGTATATAGAATACAATAATCTGAAGCATTTCAATGCCAAAGCTTTGAAGCCCAAATCAATTCTAACAGCACTTAACAATACATAACTACCGTGTAAGATTCTGCGTCCTCGAATCAAAATATACAATCTTACAAACGGTTTATATTTAATTAATTAAAGACAAAAAGGTGTATGCAGCTCTTTGACACAGTGAAATGCTGCACGAGCCAGTGATGACCCCCCCACACAGCACATCAAGCACAGCATGTTGAGCTGGGAGGTGGTTGCGGTCACACCGTCCATCCTCTGTATTCTCTACAGGCTGCTGTGAGCAGGAAGCAGAGCTCCACAGCCACAGTATCTCAGAAACACATTCACATCGAGTTTACAAAACACAACAAATTGTACAACATCAAAAAAGACGAAAGAGTGGAGGTTCATGGTACAACTGGAACTATCTGTAAAACATGTCTAAGTAATAATTATTTATTTTCAACATATGGGGTTAAAACTACAACAAAAAACACAGAAACACATGAGCACAGTCAGCACCAAAGACCAAATGGAAACTTAAGCATTGCTGTGGTGAGGGTTTTGTATAAAAGGTTTGAATACGAGGGGGCTTTTCTCACGCTCAGTTTCAACAAGCTGAGCTCATTATTAAAACGTCCAGTGGAATACCTGTGTTTTATTGTTATGTTTGTTAATATCTCATCAACTTGTAGTAGTTGATGATCACACACTTGCCAAATTTATGCTTTGATCTTACATTACCTTTTGACCAATTATCAACAAGTAATCCGGCAGTAGTTAGATTCTGTTTCAGTGTGCATCAGCTGACAGTGATGCAGAGGCAGCATGTTCAACTAAAATCCCCATGCTGAAGTTGCGTGTCGCTGCTCCCTCACTACATATCAGTTTGAAGCCCCTAGTTGGTGTGTGGTGAGTCAACAGCCTCAGTGGTTGGTCTCAGGGCAGAGAGACGGCCCAGCCTTCTCTCAGTGTCGCTGCAGTCTGTGGTTTTACTTGTTGTCGTGGCAGACTTGAACCTTAACAAAGACCGATGGAGGAGTTTCTGTCTGAGTATCTCTCCTCTGGCATTTTATGAAAAGCTGCACATGTTTCAAATGCATTTGTTCATAACATGTAAATTGTATACAAAACAAAAAAATGCCCATTTTGTATGAATTAAACAAAATTAAATATGTTTTTTATAATTATCTATGCTTTTTCCACCCATATCCCCGAGGTGAGTCCTCATTAGTGCAAACTCTGCAAGAACAGCAGCAGAGAGGGAAACGCAGCTTTCAGCCATTAACTAGTTTCACGTTTACATGTTGCAACTTGTTAGGTAGCGAAGTAGCCACAGATATTTAAAAAACAAGGATGTTCAGCTAAAAAAAAGTGAGTGAGGTCATCTGGCCTGCATGATAATTATAGATTGCTCCATATCATAAATACAATACAAATAAAAACAATGTGTAGTGTATTAAGAATTCATAAGCATTTATATACCATTATTTTTCCTTGATACAGTCAGGCACTTTACTGAGTGTCATTCTAGATGTTGATGTTCGACGATGGCTTCCTTCTTGCAGAGTGAAAATTTATCAATTTCCTTTTTGAATGCAACAGAGATTGACTCATGTAGTTGTTTGTGAATTTGTGTGGAGCATATAATGTAAAAAGTAAATATTTATTCAGTTGGTGATATGCATTTGTGAAAAGGTTTTACAGGAGAACACATTTATTGGTATTTGTGTATGAATTGTGTTTTTGAGTAACCAAATTAATGCACAAATAATTGTACGAAGTTTTGAATCTTCTATTTACATTCAATGTGATCATTGTGAGCCTATTTTGTCTTTCAATTGGGTGATTGCCAAGTTTAGGGGGAAGTGCAGTTTGTATGTTTCAGCCAATCAGATTGTATTCGACTGTTAAAATCTCGGTGACCTGATCAGAATATCTCTCATTTGGAGGGGAAGCATGAGTAGGTCAACAGAACGCTGCACCACAATGTTTGGGCGAATGGCTGCTTTGATTCTTCTTGGTACAAAGGGTGAGTACATGACTGGATTTGATTGTTTAACCATCGATACTGTGTTTGGAGATTTATAAATACAATATATAATACAAGGCTTAACTGTGTTATTTGTCTCTTTTCTTCAGCTCTGATTCTAACTGCAGAGGTTCCTCAGCTGCTCTCTCTGACTGAGGTGGAACGCGGCAACAACGTTAGTTTGAAATGTCCAGCCACTAGAGACAGATTCTTTTATTGGTATAAACAGTCGTTTGGACACGTGTTGCAAACAGTTGCTTCAAGTATAATGAGCAAGACTGAAGTCAATGATTCACGTTTCACTCTCACAAGAGTGGATGATCGGTATCTTCTTAACATCAGTAATGTGAGCAAAGAGGATGAAGCAACATACCTCTGTCAGACTGGAACAACGTATCAACTGACTTACGTCGGTGGCACTTTCTTGGCTGTGAACGGTAAAATACCTTGTGATGTCAGTGACTGAGCGCATGTGAGAGACAATGTTTGTAAGTAACAATTTTCATTATGAAGTGATTAAATGCCTTTTTTCAAATAAATACTGCAGATCAGGATCAGCAGAAACATGACACCGTGAAACAAAGTCCAGAGACTGCGTCAGTTCGACCAGGAGCCTCAGTGATCCTCCAGTGTTCACTTCTCTTCAAGCACAAAGAAAACCTGGTCCAGTGTCCAGGTGAACACAGTGTGCACTGGTTCAGAGCCGGATCGGGACGCTCCCATCCCAGCATAATTTACACTAAGAGCAGCAGAACAGATGAACAAGAGGAGAAGAGCTGCGTCTACAGTCTGTCCAAAACTATACACAACTCCTCAGATGCTGGGACTTACTACTGCGCTGTGGTCACATGTGGAGAGATCCTATTTGGTGGAGGAACCAAAGTGGAGACGAGTATGTATTATATTATATACAGAGTTATTCATGTTTAATTGATTAATGTTTTTAATATTAGCAAAGAGTTTAAGAGAGAAACATTGTGTTTATAAAAACATGAAGCTTTTTTGCTGTGAGCTCAACAATTCCATCATATACCAGCTGGCAATACTATAAATAAAAATATCAATAAATTAAAATACAAACTAAAGAAGTGTTCAGGCCATCACTGTTATTACACTGCAACATAATATTGTCCCATTATGTCTCTGTTAACAAGTTTTCTAATTATATTATTGTATATTTACTTTATTATTATTATTATACTATTTATTATAATAATAATATAATAATAATTATTATTATTATATTATTACCTTCTCCAGAGCTTCCCTGCAAGGGTTCTTCACATGATTATATTTGCACTTGTAACTGGAGTGACAGTAAAACATCCTGAATTTTAAATCTGGATAAGCCAGTGTTGCCAATAACAAATGATTAACCCCAAGATTCCATAATCAGATAATGTTAAATGTCTAAATGGAAATGTCTCTGATTCAGGATCAGAACTGGACCCACTTGTCCTTGTGCTTGCGGTGCTGTTGGTCTGCTGTGTGACCGTGATTGTCGTCCTTAGTTTCAAAGTAAATCAAAGAGTTTGCAAACATTGTAAAGGTAAGTTGATCAAACTGACATTTTGACAATTGTTTTATTATGTATAGGATGCACCGGTGCTTATCTTTGGTTTCAATTTGAATTATTAGTAATTTTTGCATCTTAAGTCCTGAAAACAGTAAATCTCTACTGGAAAATCCACCTTCATGTCTCCTTTGAAACAACATGCATTTGGATTCAATTTGAACAACTGTCTATTTATTAATTATAGAATGTGTGTATGGTTACTACTTCAGCAGATAAAAAGTGTTCAGGTAACAGGACATTTTTTTCCTTTTATTTAACAGGCACCATGAACACTTTCCATCACAAAGGACATGGCAGGTCAAGTCTGGATCAATCAAATAATTTGGTAAATATACTTTAAAGTTGCTATGATCAATATTTTTGAATTGATCGATGTGTAACTACGTCAGAGTGTGTAATTAAAGCCAGAGACATTTAAGTCAAGAATTTGACGATTTTTTGTAAATTGTACAATTATAATATGGCTATATAAATTTAAATACAAACCACTGAAAACTCAATGGAAAACACATTGGGAATCTCATCTCATCTCATTTTCGTCCGCTTATCCGGGGTCGGGTCGCGGGGGGAGCAGCTCAAGCAGGGGGCCCCAGACTTCCCTTTCCCGGGCCACATTGACCAACTCTGACGGGGGGATCCCGAGGCGTTCCCAGGCCAGTGTTGAGATATAATCTCTCCACCTAGTCCTGGGTCTTCCCCGAGGTCTCCTCCCCACTGGACGTGCCTGAAACACCTCCCAAGGAAGGCGCCCAGTGGGCATCCTTACCAGATGCCCGAACCACCTCAGCTGACTCCTTTCTAAGTAAAGGAGCAGCGGCTCTAATCCGAGTTCCTCACGGATGGCTGAGCTTCTCACCCTATCCCTAAGGGAGACGCCAGCCACCCTTCTGAGAAAACTCATCTCGGCCGCTTGTACCCGCGATCTCGTCCTTTCGGTCATCACCCAGCCCTCATGACCATAGGTGAGGATAGGAACGAAGATCGACCGGTAGATCGAGAGCTTTGCCTTGCGGCTCAGCTCTCTTTTCGTTACAACGGTGCGGTAAAGCGAACGCAATACCGCCCCCGCTGCTCCGATTCTCCGGCCAATCTCACGCTCCATAGTACCCTCACTCGCGAACAAGACCCCGAGGTACTTGAACTCCTTCACTTGGGCTAAGGACTCATTTCCTACCCGGAGTAAGCAATCCATCGGTTTCCTGCTAAGAGTCATGGCCTCAGATTTAGCGGTGCTGATCCTCATCCCAGCCGCTTCACACTCGGCCGCCAGCCGATCCAGTGAGCGTTGAAGGTCACAGGCCGATGATCCAATGAGGACCACATCATCTGCAAAAAGCAGTGACGAGATCCTCAGACCACCGAACTGCAACCCCTCCCCACCACGACTACGCCTCGATATCCTGTCCATGTATATCACAAACAGGATTGGTGACAAGGCGCAGCCCTGGCGGAGACCAGCACCCACTGAGAAAGAAACTGACTGACTGCCGAGGACGCGAACACAGCTCTCGCTTTGGGAGTACAGGGATTGGATGGCCCTGAGGATAGACCCCCTTACCCCATACTCCCGCAGCACCTCCCACAGTTTCTCCCGGGGGACCCGGTCATACGCCTTCTCCAGATCCACAAAACACATGTAGACCGGATAGGCATACTCCCAGGCCCCCTCCAGGATCCTTGCGAGAGTGAAGAGCTGGTCCGTAGTTCCACGTCCGGGGCGAAAACCGCATTGTTCCTCTTCAATCTGAGGTTCGACGATCGGCCGAACCCTCCTTTCCAGCACCTTGGAGTAGACTTTACCAGGGAGGCTGAGAAGTGTGATACCCCGGTAATTGGAACACACTCTCTGGTCCCCCTTTTTGAACAGGGGAACCACCACCCCGGTTTGCCACTCCTTTGGCACTGTACCCGACTCCCACGCGATGTTGAATAGGCGTGTCAACCATGACAGCCCCTCAACACCCAGAGCCTTTAGCATTTCTGGCTGGATCTCATCAATCCCTGGGGCTTTGCCACTGCGGAGATGTTTGACTACCTCAGTGACCTCCACCAGGGAAATTGACGACGAAACACCATCAACCTCGAGCTCTGCCTCCAACATAGAGGGCGTGTTATTCGGATTCAGGAGTTCCTCAAAGTGTTCCTTCCAACGTCCGACGACCTCCTCAGTTGAGGTCAACAGAGTCCCATCCTTACTGTACACAGCTTGGATGGTTCCCCGTTTCCCCCTCCTGAGGTGCCGGATAGTCTTCCAGAAACACTTTGGTGCCGACCGAAAGTCCTTCTCCATGGCCTCTCCGAACTTCTCCCACACCCGCTGCTTAGCCTCCGACACGGCAGCAGCTGCAGCCCTTCGGGCCTGTCGGTACCCTGCAACCGAGTCAGGAGTCCTCCAGGATATCATATCCCGGAAGGCCTCCTTCTTCAATCGGACGGCTTCCCTGACCACCGGTGTCCACCACGGTGTCCGAGGGTTACCGCCCCTTGAGGAGCCTAAGACCCTGAGGCCACAGCTAGCCACCGCAGCTTCAGCAATGGAGGCTTTGAACATCGCCCACTCCGGCTCAATGCCCCCAACCTCCACAGGAATGCCAGAAAAGCTCCGCCGGAGGTGTGAGTTGAAGATACCTAGGACGGGGGCCTCCTCCAGACGTTCCCAGTTCACCCGCACTACTCGTTTGGGCTTACCAGGTCTATCCGGAAATTGGGAATAACAAATATATATTTAATATTGCCAGTGACTATTTTAAGACTGTGGAGTTTTAACTATTTTATTATAGGATAACAATATTGTATTCATAACCCTGACCATGTGTATTTTGTAATAATGTAAAATTGTAAAGAGTGGTATCAAATTTAGCTCAAGCGGTAGATGAAGGACGAACACGCACTGTACACCAAGTCATTGTGTTCTTAACTTTAACTTGATATTACAGCTTTATTCTGAAAGAAATGTTCGCCATCAACACTGTGTGTTGTACTTTTGCAGGAAGGTGACGCAGAGGAATTGACCTATGTAGCACCGACTTTCTTTGAAAGGCAAGCAAGAGTGGAGGAGAATAGAGAGTCACCACATCAGTGCTTGTATTCTTCTGTAAGGCACAGCTGAGCGCATCACCACATCCAGCTACGTCCCTCTTTATCGGTGTAGCAGGGCCTGTGCCATTGGGTTGGGTACAAAAATCTGTATTTTTAAGGGTAGCGACCAACTTATACTGGTGAGTATGTATACGTGAGTGACACCGTCTACAGAACAGCAGCAACATGGAAAGGCTGCGTGTCGCGATTGTCAGTTGTACATTTTTTAAATATATATATATACACTATACAGTTTGAAGCCGTGCACTCTCCTGTCCTGCAAATATTTCACAATAAAAGCCCGTTAAATTGTCTTGTGACCAGTATCCAACTCTCCTGCGCTGTGCCACAAAAATCGCATCAATGTTGTCGGTCACTTTGACTTGACTCATCTTGTGGGATTTGTTTCCTTGTACTGTCATTAAGTTTCCTAAGCTAACCAGCCTTGTTTGCTGTTAGCTGAGCTTGGTGAACATGGTGTTCGATGCTAGACAAAATGTCGGAGGGTAGTAACCGGAACAGAATGACTGAGTTTCTTTGGCAGATGGTGATTCACCACAAAAAGCCCTTCGAGTATTCATAGAAAAAAACATGAATGCTGACAATGCGAGTGTGAACTACAACATTAGGATTTTTTTCTTTGTTGTTGTTTTTGGTGATAGCATGTATCAGTATATCTGTTTGACCATATTTCATCAATGTATCGGCCTATTTCATTGACATTGAATTTTTTTAATAAAGACTGGTTCATGTTGATGTTAATGTTTTCTCTCAGATTTCTAAGTGTATGATAGAATCAACATTTGAAGGCGATCTATTCATATACACTCACCGACTCTGAACATTCAACTTTCAACATTAATACAGAGTTGTTTTTGGGGAGTTATAACATCTCAGATTATTTTTTTCAAAGTTACTGGTGTGGCAGTGATTTACCCATTTCAATAAAACATTTTCATTGCATTAACATGATCGATTTTCCTCATTTTGGTCTGCTCCTTTACAATCCTATGAATTTGCATGAGAATAAATGATAGGTATAAAATTAGGACTATGTCCATTTAAATATATTGATATAAATAGAAAGGTTTAATTTTCTAGGTTTATGATATCTAACCCCCCAATTTTTTTTGTATATTTAATATACCAATGAAAGAATCACAAGATTTAATGAATCAAATAACAAGATAAAATAAAACAGCAACACACAAGAGAAACAAAACTGTGTCAGTCGTCTGAGAATGATGACAAATATTCAAAAAGAACAAATAAGGAACTTTTATAATTAGCAGTTTCTTTTCTATTGGACTTTCAGTAAAACAATGCAAATATCACTATAACGTAGAAATATTCTCCATTCTCCTTCCGTGAGAAACCTCAGGATAAAACTGAATTTTCCGGCAGACTGGCATCATATCAAAGAAAATTCGACAGGCCGTGTAACAGAGTAACTGAGGGATTTACTCCCTGTCCTGCAACTTTAACCTGGCAAATCACTGCCCCCCCCCTTTAGTGTACGTTCACATTGCATGTAAGGGAAACACAATACTGTCAGGATAGGTTATAACACAAACCTCATTTATGTCACTAACATCATTAATGAAGGAAAAGCTAAAGGTGGGAACGGTGTTCTCTCGCTACATATTCTGCTTTAATTAAACCACATTAACATTACCGACACATATATGTATTGTAAAAAAATCTGGATCACAGACAAAGAGAGATGGCACCTAACGTTTAGTCACAATTACCTTATCTGTGCAAACCAAAATGCTCTGGAAATATGAATTCATCCAACAGCGGAAAACAACGTATGTGTACCGAAAATGAATCATTGATTTTGTCAATTTTGGGGGAGTGAATTTTCAGCCTTTCAGCCAATCAGGATGATTTCAACATTGTAGAGTCGAGAGTAGATAAAATCTTAGTTTAGGAAGGAAGCCACCAGTTGTGCAAGAGGGAGGTGATTTACCACAATGCTCACACCACTGGCAACTTTGATTCTTCTTATTTCAGTGTGTAAGTGTGACTTTTAAAGGATAAGATAATATGGATTTATAATATAATATGATACGATTATATTGAACAATGGAAAAGTACAGCTAAAGATAATGGCCTGAACCAGTCCATCTGACGGCAGATATGTTTGGTCTTTTTGTCTTGTAAATTTGTTTATGTTCCTTTTCTTCAGCTCTGACTCAAACTGCGGAGGTTCCTCCCCGGATCTCCTTGATGGAGGTTGGAATTGGTCAAAATGCAACTTTACAATGTCAGGTTTCAGAGAAGGAAGGCAAATTCTTCCATTGGTACAAACAGACTCCTGGATACCTGATCCAAACAGTCGCCACAGGAACGTTTTCCATGCAATCGCTCCAGGGGCAATTTAAAAACTCGCGTTTCGCAGTAACAGAGGGGATGTCCCATTATTCTCTGACCATTGCAAATGTGGCGAAGGAGGATGAAGCAACATACTTCTGTCAAAATGGAACGGCGTACTCACAGACCTTTGTGAATGGCATCTTCCTGGCTGTGAACGGTAAACTATTTTTGCCTTTTCATTTCTAATTTAGATAATTTGCTCATCGAAGTGTTTTGTTTTATTTATTTACAGATAAAGTGTCTGAGCTCATGGTCATAAGCCCTTTTTTTCTCATTTAGACCGAGCAGATCAGAATCAGCAGAAATCTGTTATTGTGAAACAAAGTCCAGAGACTGCGTCAGTCAGACCAGGAGCTTCAGTGATCCTCCAGTGTTCACTTCTCTACAAGCACAAAGAAAACCTGGTCCAGTGTCCAAGTGAACACAATGTGCACTGGTTCAGAGCCGGATCAGGACGCTCTCGTCCCGACGTCATTTACACTCAGTGTAAAAGAGATGGACAAGAGGAGAAGAGCTGCTTCTACAGTCTGTCCAAAACTATACAGAACTCCTCAGATGATGGGACTTACTACTGTGCTGTGGTCACATGTGGAGAGATCCTGTTTGGTGAAGGAACCAAAGTCCAGACAAGTACGTTTTTACAGTTCTGTGAAACTTGTGTTTTAATAATCAAGAAACAAGTGCGACCTCTCTGATGAGGAGACCCTATGCGTTGGTATTCGTAACGTTAGGTAACTGAGAATTAAATACACTACGAGAAACGATAATTAACTCTACACCTAATTCTTAAAGACATTAAATTACATAACCAATTATTTATGTGCACACCACAAATTTAACAAATGCACCATCTCTTTTACATTACAAAAAATATATATAATATAAAATAAATATTACTCTTGTTTGGTCAAATGTAGAAATGTCTGTTTTGATCATTTTATCAAACGCTTTTGATTCATATAATTGTGTGTTTATCATGACCCTTTGTAATAGTTGTGTAATAGATTTAAGGATTTTGGGTCAAAACTAGAAATAACCAATTCCACAAGGATCAGTCCTAGGCTCTATCTTGATTACAATCTATATTAATAATGTAATCTCTTCTCAAACTTACTGTGATGTCCACTTCACTACTCTTTATGGTTTTTCTAATTCTGGAAAATGTTCTGTTTGAAACCTAAGACTTTAGTACTTGAGTGCTAGTCGATGTTAACCTTGAGCTTGTCCCTAAGATTGTCCTTGTTTCTGTTTTTTTGTGTATCTCTTTGTATTTCTATTTAATTACAAATAAACCTCAGTGGATATTTAGGCTAAAAGGTTTTTGACTTGAATAAAAAAAAAGTCATGAATTGGTCAGGAGTAAATGGGTAGTCAAGGGTTAAATGTCTAATGGAACTTTTTTTTCTGGTTTCAGCACAAGAGCAGAACCTACTGGTAATTGCACTCGGGGTGCTTTTGGCTCTGTGCGTGATTGTGATTGCCGTCCTCGTTTCTCTCCCTCGATCATGAGAGAAACCTGCTGGACATGTAACTGCAGTTTGGGACAATCATTGGTGAATAATAATCATACTTCCAACGTTTGTGCATTTCTTTTTGTAAGTTTTGCCTTGTTGCCACACCTTGTAAACTTGTACCACTGACCTCAAGCGTCAGATCAAAAGCCAGATCATGTTATCTAGTTTGGTCATTTGGGTTACTGCCTTGTTTTTTTACAGTACATGTCATTCGGCAGATGCTTTCATCCAAAGCGACTTACAATTAGTGCATTCAACATATATTAGGGGCCATTTTTATTTAGTGGTTCAGTATCTTGCCCAAGGACACTTCGGCATGCAGATGGGGAAGAGTGAAGATTGAACCGGCAACCTTCTTGTTGGCGGACGACCACTCTACCACTAGGCCACACCGCCCTATAGGGATGAACCTTGCCTTCAGAGGACAAGCATGTGCCATAAAGAGTTAAGAGTATTTGTATTTACAGTTAATAACATCGAGCCAACTGTTCTATCAATTGTCAGTCTTGCCATGATTACAAATAATTATTTCTAAAGGTGGTGACATGGAGGCGATGAACTAATCTATAGCTGGAATTCTCTACAAAATAAAAGAATAAGAGGGAGAAATAAGAGAAATTATGAAACCCTGTATGGATTAAGTGTGTGTTAATGCTGTTGACTACATATTAATTTAGGTCGGGTCAGTGCAGAGACTCAGAACATCACTGATCACTTGACCCTTGAAGCCTCTACCTGTGCACCTCCATATCCAGGGGCCGTTCAGAAACATACACACTTCAAGAAAAGCGTGTTCCAGCCTCAATGTCTGTTTACTGATGTTGCCTTGTTTAAATAATAAGAATAAATATATTTCTGTTAATGCACTGAAGACATACTTTTTGTTTAATATCATTGATTTGCCTTTGCAATGACCTATGTCTTTATTATGGTTATTATTTCGGTGATATATTTAATATCAGTTCCAAATGACCTGTACAACTCTTCTGTGAAATCTGATAACGCATAGGTCCTCTGTCTGTACACTGCTGCCACCTTGTGGTGAGAAGCAGCTGGTTTGATGATTTAAGGTTTTCTTGGTGTACTGATTATTCTGATCAGTGGCACTTCACTGACATAGACTCACGTTTCATGCTAAGTCGACAGGATTGTGAACTCCCACAGGTCCAGATAGTTACTGTGCCACATGCTTATAGAGGAGATTAGATATAAATTCACTAATCAGCAGCTTTTACAGTTTCTCTTTCTGAATAAAAGCGCAATGAAACACAAAACATTTCACAATCTCAAAGCTAACCTGTGTGCAGCTTTGATGCTGTGTGTGTGTGTGTCGGTGTGTGTGTGTGTGTGTGTGTGAGTTTGTTTTAACTCAACACACACATAGTTCTCTTACTACGTCCAAACAGTCCCACGCACTGAAGAAGAGAAGGTCTACATTTGGTCCTCAGATGATGAAGAAGAACAAACAAACAGTCCTCCTGGTTTCAATGGTGATGAAGAACTCTGGTGGGTCTTCCTCTGAGCCACAGGTGCAGATACGTACACGTTAGTGCCGTGCTAGCAGAGATGCTAACTGACGGCTAGCAGCAGCTCACAGAGTTGTGCAAAGCTCCTTATAACCCTAACAAAGTGAAAAAAACGCAACAGCTGTAAAACACACTTCTTAAAAGGAGTTAAGGTACTTTCCAACTTCAATTTGAACATTCAGCTACTTTTGCTAGCTTTTAGCTTCGTTAGCAGAGCAGCCGCCATCTCTGATTAACTTGGCTCCACCCTCTCTCCCTCCCTCTTAACCAATCACATTGTTAGAAAATGGAGGGACTCTCTTAATTGACCAATCAGATGACTCAAACTATGGAATAGTAACCTTCTTAAAGTAACACAGCCTTTTTTTGATGAAGTTACCCATTTTAAAGTTATACAGTTTATTGTGTAGCAGTGTTAGGATTTATACTGCTATGTAGAGATGTATATCTTAACTGTGGGAGTTTCCCCAAGAGTTACACATGCAAGAGTGTTATTGGAAAGTTTCAACACATGAGTTCAATTAAATACAAATTGTTTCAAGCTTCCATGTTATTTCCCCAAATTTCACCTTGAAAGCTTGATGTGTTTTGACGAACACATCAAGGTTATAACGGTGCATCTTTCCCAGAACGGGTAGAAACAAAACTAAATAAAACTAATAGCAACATAATTCTTTTATTAGGTCTTACTTCACCAAAATATGTGTATCAAGACTGGCTTTGTTGCCTGCTTTGACAGAAAACTAAAAATAGAACACAAGGCTGAACTAAAACCAACTGGTGCTCGATCCAAGTGATGATGTGGGAGATTTTCTTTGTTTTTTTTGCACATATTAAAATAGGCAGTCTCAAGAACTCGGACAGAGAAGACAAAGTAGTTTCAATGGTAGTTTAATTTTTAACATTCAACATAAGTATCAATTATCTCTCACATCAGAGGTGTTTTTATTCTGTTCACAATGAGGAAGGGAACCTTAGGGGGATGGTAAGAGAAGGGATTGAAAAAGGTAAATAAAGGGAGGCAACAGGTGAAAGGTCGAATTGTTGTGAGAACCAGACTGGAAGGACAGAAGAGATGGAGAGATGGTGAGAAAATGAATGGATCGAAGGAGAAGGGAAGGATGGATAGAAGGAACAGAAGGAAGGAAAAACTGTGACATCGACCAACAACGATAATACTTGTTTTGTCTCAAGCCCGGAATAGCAGAGCTGTAAATTAAGTGTAAAATTGTGACAATACTTTGCAGATGTTGTAAACAAAGCAGCTATGTATAATCTAAACAATACAGTAGTAGTAACATTATAGTATTTTGCTATGCTTGTAATAATGTTAGTCGTTTATGGGAAGTTTAAATAAAGACGTTGAAGTTCTTTTTCAGCCTTTCAGCCTTTCTGTTCTTGGTTACTTTTCCAGAAGCTTCTTCGACCCAGCAGGTAACTGGGTCGTCACCGTGGAGCTTCGCAGACTGGAGCACTTCTGTCAGTTACTGAACAATGATTGATTTAAACATCCACTGTCAATGTGGACATTTAAACACGTTATCAAAAAGCTATACCGTCAACTTTCTGAGGTAAATATCCATCTGTCTGTAGGCAGAGATCCACCGAATAATCCGACCTGCATCACATAACACTATCGTACAAGACACTGAAGGCATCACGAGTGTAGGATGTAATCTTACATTCAATGTGAGGAAATGATTTCTACAACAAACACTTCACAACAAAGGGCCGAGGCACGATTAAGGCTTCTCTTGTTTTTGTTTGCTTTGGGGATATTGACACATTTCATAGAGCCCAGCCAAGAGGAATCTTTTAAAGAAGGCCACTGTTACATTTTAATAATCTGTCAACTGTCACATGTGAATATTCATAGGCAGCAGTTGACAATGTTGCCGCTACATGTTTGGATTTCAAATATCAGCACACACATCTGTTAAGGCAAAGAGTGTTGACTTTGGTGCAATGGCTTCCACCAGGAAACCACATCATTAAAAATGACTTCCTGTTGTCACCTGACGAAACAAACTGGTTTTTACATCTCAGCAGCTAACAGTTACAGACTGTATATAAAGACAGACGACAAGACAGCTCCTAAAACGTAAAGCCTACTCATCTTGAGCTCCCCCTTGTGGCTGGCTGTCATATACATCTTGCTTCCTCACAATGTTAGAGGATGGAACACATTAAAAATTCAAAGCCAAATAATTGTTTCCCTATAGGTTTCTGTTATTTTAGGGAATTATCTATCACACAGACGTATGTTTAAAGGTTATTTGATGCTATACAAAAAAGGGTGAGACATCTTGATTGACGGCTTGACTGACTGCCGATTGGTTGAGTGTGTGATTGGGCGGGACCTCAACGCCACATCTCCACTCCAAGATCACTACTGTACAAACTCTTGCTCCATATAATGTCAAAAATGCAACATAGCGTCACCCACTGGGAGGAAGTGGAGACGTGTCGTCCATCTTTATTTACAGCGTATGGTATTAACGCAGCATGATTTCTTATAGTGTGAAATGATAATGAGCTCTGAACGAACAGCGGAATGTCTTTCAGATTTTCATGTGAAACCTCACGCGGCTCCAAGTCTGGTGTGCAACAGCAAACTACAGAACGACACAACAATACAACAAACTGTTAAATCATCTCCGTGGAAACAGTCTTTTGTGTTTTCTCATACAAAAACTCACAGGTGAGGATGATGTCCGTTATATGGTGAAGCAGGTTAGCTAGGCACAGACAGTTTCCTTTTAGCCTCCGAGAGTGAGGGCAACAAGACACGACCATGTCCTCACAGTGGAATCAACAGAGGTCTTCTTCTCGGTCCTCGTCTCTCAGTGTCCACAGCCTCTCACACATCAGCGCTCACATCAACATCATGCAAATACACTTTGAAAATATAAAATTCATTGGGTTAGGGTATATATTTATATAGATTTACACGTACATATAAATTCATATACTTTTAAGGAATGTTAATCTATCTGGTGGTGTACGTTTTCTTCTTACAAGGTACAAAATAACTTTTTATTCTATGTAACACATTATATAATCAACATATTAAAAACAGCTCATCAGTCCTTTTATCATTTTTTAAGCAAAAAAAACAAAAAAAAATCCATAATAAAAATAAGTTCTATGTTTTTTCTCACTTATATCTTACAATATATTTTCTCTCTGTCAAAAACATGCACACATGTCCCATGTTTGTTTTCGTTCGTGGTTTTCTCTTGGCGGCAAATCGGCAGCGGTCAAAGTGAATGTGGAAAAAAGGAAATCACATAATGATGTTGCTCATCGATGCGGAAAGGAATCTCAGAGCGACAGCCTCGTTGACGTGTAGAATTCACAAAATGGCAGCGGTGGGTGTTTGCGAAACAAGACGAACAAGCTGCGGTGCTGTTACAACGGGCACTTGGAGCAGCCACATTCCAGAGCGGTCTCCATTTCCTCTGAGTACGAGGTGCCGTCACTGCAGCGGAAAACCACCTTCCTCCTTCTGCTCTTGGTGACGCCACAGCAAACACCAGGGGGCGCTGCAGCCTGGCAGGACCGGGGACAGTCCATGCGCGGTATCTTGCTGGTGGACGTGCATGTTCTCATGGGGTGGTGACGCTTCAGCTGCTCCCTCAACATCTCTCCTTGACATGTGAGCTCTGGATGTTGGTGGAAGGGAGAGACACAGATGAGACTCTGATATAAAATCCTGACGCTCAATAAATCGCAATGATTTCCTTCTTTTTCGTTTATATTATCTCGTCTTACCTGTGTCACAGGTGGTTCCGGTGAACCCGGGCTGACAGAGGCAGATTGGCTCTCCAACCTCTGACACGCGACACTCCCCGTGTCCGCAGCGATGCCCCCTGCAGGCCGGAGGCTCCTGTCGTCGATCGCAATACTGACCCTGGTAGCCTTCACGACACTGACAACTGTAGGACTGACCCTTGGGCACACACGCTCCTTGAACACATCTGGAGGAAGAGGAAGAGGAAGAGAGACGACAGATTAGAGGAGGATGTTAGAATGAATGTGTGTTCGTGATATAATATAGAAATCTAAAATAAAGAGCATGAAAAGCATCACAAACATTGTTCACAAGCACAGGCAGGACTTCCTGAACCTTTCTGCTCAGTCCCTGTTGTGTGTGTGTGTGTGTGTGTGTGTGTGTGTACCTGCTGCTCTGACAGGGGGTTGGTGTTGTTGTCTGCTCGCACAGGGCCCCACTGCGTCCTGGAGGACATTCACATGTTACCCCCATCTCTCCGCCCTCCCTGCACACACCCTGTGCACACACACTGCAGGTATGACATCCTGCGAGGATCCCATCGCCCTGGTGACACAACGACGGGGGGGGGGAGAAAGTAGGGTCAGTCAACGGCCTCAGAACACTTACAGATATATTGATTAAACAGTTTAAGGTTGCATGAAAGCTACACGTAACTCCAGGATCAAAACAGAGAGGACATCTGTTCCTTGGGTTTGAACCTCCTGACACTAACTGACGGCTGTTCAACAACTCAGGATCACAGAGGCTGCTCCTCTCCACATTAAGATCTGTATCAGACTTCCTCTCTCTTGCAAAACCTAACTTTGCTGATATGTTGCCAACGGGGCACACGTAAAGCTAAAGGGTTTCTCCTGTAGAACGCTCGTAAATCACCACGCGTGGCTACAAATAATCTTCCCGACCATGTGGTTACCTTGCCCTCGACTCCCAGGGATCGCCCTCCTCCCACGGCTCTGTGATTCAGATCTTGAAGCTCCCCATTGATTCGGACATTGTGGATGCAGCCGTAAAAGGCCTGAGGAGACCGGTCGGGGCCTGGACGTAGACCCAAGGCCACCACTTGAGGAGGAACGCCTGGGAAATGAGGAGCGAGACGGGAAGAGGTGGAAAAACAACATGAGACTAAAGATAAATTGTAGGGGAAGGGGGGAGGGGAGATTAAAGAATGGGAAGAACTTCAGGAAAAGGAGGGGTGAGTATCTCTTGCTTCATTCTTGGTTACGAGATACAATGTTCCAGCGAGAATCCCTCAGCACAGCTCTCACTATTGCACAATAACAATTTCAAGCACTTGAGGAAAAGTTCTCAGAGACACGTCTTCCCATTTTTTCGAGGAAACAATTCTCCAACACTTATCACATCTCGTGCTGCGTTCATATAGTTGCTGAATGTTTTTGAATGCAGCAGCAGGACAAACGTGTTTATGACCACAGGCAGTCATTATAGGGCTGAATATCTTTATGTGCACGTACCTCCTATGTAAAGCTGAGTGTTGTGGTCGACAGACGGCTGGCGGGCCAGCTTGCCCAGGCTCTTGGGGGCTCCGTTATCCACCACCAGGCTCAGCGACCGGTTCTGAATCAGCAGCTCAACCATGTGGAAAAGTCCATCGTTCACCGTCTCCACGCTGTCACCAACGTGAACACAGAGGAGAGGAAGGAGAGAGTTTCAGAATGCTTCCTGTCGTGACAAATCACTGTTGAATTCTGCAGCAGATGGGAGAATTAGTGGGGAAAAATCTTGACGGACCAAAATGTAAACGCCAGACACAAAACAGACTCCTGACATTTTTAAGTCAAAGTTTCTCCCCTTTGTTTTGTTGTTTTTGTAAATGGACCAAACTAAAATGAATAAAAACTGATCGAAACCTGTGTTGAGATGTTTCTCTGATACAAACCAGATCGTCTCTGCACTTTTCTTTAGAGAGAGATTACAATTGGACCTTGATCCAGGCCATGGTTTCTGAACATGGGGCCCAGAATGGATCCCTACAGAGCACACAAGTATTCTTATCCTGATGTATCTGTGCCTCGGGGCGAGACTATATTCAGAACTCTAAATTCACTAGATTCCATTTAATGGCCAGACTCCTTAAGTTGTAGAAAGTAGTTTTGTTAGTAAAGCTCTGATACTCTGAGATAATTGTTTTTTCCACTGAAGAGGAGCCTGCAAAGATCCAGGATCATGACCCTTTGCACCACGTCTGACCCTGGTTACAGTGTGTGTGTGTGTGTGTGTGTGCGTGTGTGTTTGTATATAAGAGTGTGAGTCTGAGATTTCCCACTAAGTGGTTTTTGCTGGAGGGGGGACAGACAGCTATAGAGACAGTGGTTTGGCTCGGCCAAAATGGGGAGAGGGAGCGCGGGCGAGAGACGGAGTGGGAAAGAGAGGTGGATGGTGGTGGGGGGGTAAAGTTGACTGTGCCTCCGTTCACCCGAGTTCTTCCTTCCTTCCCGCCGACCCCCAGAAAACAAGCAAAACATCAAAAAAGACAAAAGAACAAGTGAAGCCACTCTTTCCGTCGGTGGTCTGCTCCAGACTCCCACAGATAAACACACAGACAATACAGCCTCTTGTCTGCAGCCGCTGGACGACTCAACGAGCTGAGGAGCCTCGAGTCGGCTCTGACTGACAGCTGTTTATAGAGGGATCGGATTACAGTGATGTTACATTAACAGCCAATGGAGCAGGATTGTGAGTTCTGGAGGCGGGCCAAAGGGACTGTCTACAGACGTAGAGCAATACGGAACAGAAGAAGGAGTAAAAGATGAAAGGAGATGAACTGATCATTAGAAAATGATATGTATTTAAACTGATTATATAACTTTTAAGGTTTTGAATTGGTGGAACCTTCTGTGGACGGGTTTACACCACAAAGAAAAACATATTTAGATATTTAAAAAAGCTTTTTATTTTTTTTAACGTGAAGCCTCCAGCCTCTGCAGTGAGTGAACATGTTCTCCCGGACATCAGCCTAGTGCTGCGTTCATCTGGTGGTTTCTAAAACAAGAGCTGCTACTTCATGGTCGACCCGACAGACACACAAACATGGTTTCCATTAGGAGCCATGTAATCTAATAACGCTCCCTAACAGGCCGGCTGCATCGACGCAGGATGATGGTCTGAACGATTCAACCTCACCTTCCTCCTCTTTATTTTTACTCTCTATTCCTTCTCTTTCCTTTTCTCCCATCCTTCTCTTCTTTCCCTCATTACTGCACCTCCTGCTGCTCAGCTTCTATGTCCCCCCTGGTTTCTCCTCATCTTTTCTTATTCTCGGCTCTCTACTCCTCTCCCTCCCTAACACCGTCCAACAGTTATTTCTCCTCCTGTTTCGCTCCTGAAGGTTCTCAGCTTTCATCCCAGAAGCTCTTCATCCCCTTTTTAATTCGCTCAAGTGTCTGGAAAGTTAAATAAAACAAGCAGCTCACACAGCTGAAGACATTCTCAAAGAGATGTTTTTGCACGGGTTTGACACACACACATTCACACGCACACACACACACACCAACCACTGAACCTGCTATGAGACTACAGCTCCACTAGGTGGCAGTCGATGACAGATGAACAGTGCATTAATGTAGGAGTGTGTGTGTGTGTGTGGGTGTGTGTGTGTGTGTGTGTGTAACCTGTGCATGATTGTAGGTATAAATACAAATATATAAATATTCTCTTCATCAACACCAGTGTGAATTTATATTTTAAGCCTTTACACTTTTTTAAATGAACAGTTATAGTATATTTGAGTTTGTGTCTGTCTCTGTGTGTGTATGTGAGTGTGTGTTTCAGGCTATTTAAAGCAGTTGGCTGTGTTAGTAACTTGTATTGTAACAAAAAGCCCATTATGGAATTTCATTAAAAACAAACACACGGCCTTGGCAGATTTCAGCGGCCGCTCTCTCTCCCTGTCTCTCTCTCTCTCTCCTACTCCCCCTGCATTCAGCCAAACCCACAAGGGACGACAATTTCCTGTCAGTCCAGAATCAAACACCGACACAGACACACACACACACACAACCATATATATATATAAATAAACTTGGCTAAAAAACAATTTCCTAAAACTAAAACCTGGCCTTTTTTTATTTCCTATATAAAATATAATTACAGGTCATTGACTTTATCTCAAACTGCCCCGAAACAAAAGCACAGATCCACTTACACTGTTAAATCCAATTAGGCTACGCTATCATTTAGTTACAATGTTTTTAAACCACATTTTGGCCCCCGTATGTGTACGTGCACAAATGGATGAGTCTGATTGTGTGGTGTGCTGTGTATGGTATTGCTTTTATGAGATCATGCACATGTGTTTATACAACATACATTTATGTGTGTCCGTCCATTAGCGTTGATATGTTTGAATCAGTATTTCATATATTTACTAGTGTGTGTGTTTATGCTTGTATGTGCGGAACAGACCGAACTGATTAAAGTGATGTTCAGCAGACAGGCATCCCGGTCCCAGATTGCCGTGGTAACCTCAATTAGTCAGTGCTGAGACGGCAGCTACTGAAAACTGTGCCCCCTTCACCGTTTACTCTCTTTTCCTTCATGAAACCTGAGCGGGCAGTTTGAATGAAATCTGAGTTTTCGGGAGCAGTCCTGTGTTTTGATGTCGGACTTCAGATATATAAGAGCTTGTTGTTTCAGGAAGAGAAGGTTTCAATATTAAAATCTTTAAATTCCCTATGAACTTTTCAGACCGGTGATGTCCTGGGGGCGTTGTAACCACAGAGTGTTTTTTCTTTTTGAGAGCCACATTACAGCCAAATGAGAACTCTGCTATTATAACTGCTGTTCTGTTATATAGATGTTGTAGTCAAGTTTGTTTGCAACACAACTGGCATATAAAGATGAAAAATACAACACTGATATTGTGATTATGATTAATATATATTACCTCTGCCAAGGAGTTCAAGTTGTCTTTTCTTTTCTTCCCTTTTGTTTTTGTGTGTTTGTTGGTTGGTTTGTTGTGGGCGGCTGTGGCTCAGGAGATAGAGTGGGTTCTATCCCCGGCTCCCCTCGTTCCGCATGCCGAAGTGTCCTTGGGCAAGACACTGAACCCCAAATTGCCCCTGATGGCTGTGTGTGAGTGATGTGTGGTAGAGAGAGGGCTGCACATATAGCTGCACAGGATGGGTGAATGGCCAAACTGTACTGCAAAGTCCAAACTGGAAAAGCACAATGGTTTTTTATGAGAAAACTAATGAACGGATTTGCCCAAATCTTGGTGAAAGGATGAGACATGGGCCAAGAGAGATTATTTCTTCCAATTTCTTGAATACTGCATGATTTTTAGTTTAACTTTTCACTGATTTCCCAAAGAATAATTTGTGGATCTTGATGAATAAAATCAGCTTTTCACTGAGTGTGATTTGCTGCAGCTTGATTGAATGGGCCATTTGGGGCTTAGCAGAGGTAAGAGCTCTACTCACAGACTGAGTGTCTTTCAAGTGTTAAGTTTCATTACTTCTTTTGCCCTTGAACTCACATAATGTGGAGTGAAACAGAAAGAAGTTACTTTGATTGGTACGTTCTAATTACAACATGTGCTTCTCCTTGTATTCTCTCTCTTTTTTGGAATCACCTCTTCCTCTTTCCATTCTTTCCAACACCCCTCCCACGTTCATCTTCCTCAGTCCAACCATCCATCTCCATCCCTCCTCACCCAACTTCTGTCTCTTCTCTGTCTCCTCTTTCTTCACTTATCCATCCATCCATTGCTTCCCACGGTCCGCCTTTCTTTATCATCCTCCTTTCATGTACCCATCCATCCCTGCATCCCCCCCCTCTGTCACTCGCTGATGAATAACAGTAGATGTGCTGTCTTTGACCCGATGGGAGATTGTATGGCATTTAATAAAGGGCAGCACATTAATACACAACAAACACACACTCCAACCCCCCATAACGCATGCGCACACACAGACACACACACACACACACACACACACACACACACACACACACACACACACACACACACACACAGGGCATGTTAACCTTTCATCTTTTGCTAATATGTGCACAGTGTAAGACTTTTACTGTCACTCTCTACCCATTCCTCATCTTTCTTCTTTCTTCCTCCACATCCACACATTTACTCCATGTTTCTCAATACGATTCCTTCTGCATCTGCATCTTTACGTCCACCCTGCTGACATCTCTCCTCCTCTATCCCTCCATTTTCTTTTGTTCTATTTTCTAACCCAATTTTCTGTTTCACAGCGGGTCATACCTCCTGTCTGGATGTGATCTGGGCGGGTGTGCTTGTGTCTAAAGTGTAAATAGTCATAGTTTCTGCTTGTTTCCAAGGCACGTACAGTATATATATATATATGTATACCTTGGTCTACGTGCATAAGCTCTTTCTTCTTTCTCCAGCTCCATGTCTCTCTTTTATAGCACAAACATAAACGTATCGAGGGAAGTGTTTTACCTCCAAAAGCTCAATGTCTATTAGTGCTTTTTTACGAGTGGGTCCTTATACTTGGGTGAGCTAACGCACATTCCTGCCAATGGTTGCAAACTATTACAGTGATCTACAGGTGGTTGTAATGTGCCAAGAAATGCAGCGATGAACTAGCAAAGAGCGGTAGAGCGGGAGAATGTGTGATGAATGTAAATAACGCAGAATTTAAATTACTTTACAAATGACTTATATGATATTCTCTACGTTTAAGAGCAGGCTTTAAACTTTTCCTTTTCCTTTTAAGAGCCTTGGTGCCGTGGTGGCAGCTGATCCTGGATTATGATGAACAACTAATTTGTTTAGATATACAATGCGATGTTTCCCGGGGGATCTTTCTGTAGCAGCAGTGACCGGATGTCGCACCTTTGCAGCGATAGTTAAACCCTATGAGGAAAATTGTGATTTGTGAATGTGGGCAATGCATATTCAATTTGATTGATTGAACGGGATTCAACACAATTGTTAGCTCTCATTGAGACACACAATGCCCTTTGGTGAGTAACACTTTGTAGACCTAATTTATCCGATATATGCGAGACAAGCACAACCTCACACATCGAACATGATCAAATTTGTCAAAGCCACATTTTAACCGTTGCCCTTTCACAAGCATTAGTTTCACTGTTGTGTGTATTGGTCTCGGCAGGACTGCCACATTTCAGCTCGCTATGAAAAAAACGGCTGGAACACATTGTCCTCTCTGCCTCTTGGGTTTCTTCAAAAGATAACCAAAGCAGGGGTCGCTCAGCAAACATCCCGGGGACTGGCACCGGTCCCTGGCTCTCCGCTGTACGACCACAGACACTGAGCGGACAGGGCCATGTTTTCAGGATCTGCCAGGATTGCTGTTAAAAGACTGAGGCCACTCTGGACAGTGTCAGTTTAATGGAGGTAGGACATTGTGCTGTGAACTACCTCATCATGTGGTTTGAGTCAGTTTGCCATGTATTTCCAAATGAAGGCAGATAAGACAGGCAATGCTCAGACCCCTGTCATCAAAAGATGGCACATACAGAGGGATACATAGAGGCCTGTGGTAAAACGAGTAGCAGGTTTGGAGCAGGGCCCTGTCTTCTTCCAGACTGCTAATGCTAAACAAAACATAGAGGCAGTGTTTACTAAGCGCATAGCGTTGGGCTCAGACATGGTTGGATTCTGTGGAACTCTGTTTCTGTCTCTGGCTTCAAATTCCACATTTTTCCTTGTCGCTCTTTCTTCTGGATGGTTGTATATATCCCTCTATTGCCCCATTGTCTCCCAGTGTAACACTAACAAACTAATACGATTATATCTCATTCGATCTTCCTTTTCCAAGCTACTGTGTGCTCTCTCTCTCTTCTTCTGTCTTTCTTTTACACTTTCTTTTTGTTGGCTTCTCTCAGTATTTCTCAGTATTCCATCCGGCTGTTTGCACGCCTGCCCCCCCCTCCTTCACCAGGCGTGGCCCGTGTCAAGTTAACAAGACCAGACAACGATAATTCCCTGACTCACTCTGTGGTTTACTTTTCCCTTCTGTTCTTCCCCCTCTTTCACTCCATCCCTCGCTCCTCTCTCATCCATCCCACCGTTCAACCGTGTCCCGTGGTCTTTTCATTTTGGCGGCTTCTATCCATCTGTTTTACCCCTCCTGTTTCTCCTCTGGCGGGCAACCTATTCTACCCAGTTATCGCTTTGTCAAGTTGAATGCTGCTGCATTCGCGTCTTGTGTCTCTACACGTACGTCTGTCTCACATTCTCTGCGTGTCCATACATCTTGGGTCTCTTCTCTTCTCTCTCCTCTTCAACCTTTTCAAACCAGACATCCATTCCTCCTCGTCTGTGCCAGTGTCTAATTAGATTCACCCCATCATTTCCATTCCTTCATTCTATCCTTCCTCTCAAACCAACACTTCCTCTTGCCTCTCAACATGTGTCATGTGCAGTGAGCACTAGTAATATTCAGCTAAGGGTCATGATTGGGATAGAGTGGTTTCTACGTTTACGAGAGGAACAATTATCGATCTGCAGAAATGGAAAGTGCAAAGGCAACAGAATCCTACAGCAGAGTACATGGACTGGACAGGGTAGCAGTTGTTTTTATGACCTGTAAAACTGTCTTTCTACGCAGATGATCTATTGGTATACATCTGCCCTGCTGGAGTCTCCGTAATCAGGTCATGCTCTCCACCAGCTCCAGGGCTGCGGCTCCGCAGCTGACCCTGAGCTGGAGCCTCCCTGGAGGCGGATAACGGGAAAAGAAATTCACCTACAAATGGTTCAATATGGCTTCAGAGATTATTAAAATACAGCTGAGTGAATACATCAGTTTACGAGAGGTCAATGAAGTCAGCGAGCAGAGGTCACCAACACAAAGCTGCAAACTAAACTAAATAACCAGTGCATAGGGTTAGATCCACTCAAGACAACACAAAATATCTGACTTGCCTGTTGAAGGAATGGAACTAAATCAGTTTCTATAACAGCAGAAACATAACTGTGAACAACCGGGATTGTAAACACCTCTGAAACCCTGTTGAATATGTCCATCGCTTTACAACAGCAGCAATATCACCCTTCAGGTACAGCCTGAAACTGATGGCCGAGTGGACAACATGTGAGGACGATACACGTTCATGTGTGCAGTCAGTAAATTCAGCATACAGAACTACATCGTGTCAATTAACTAAATTAAATTCCTTAATAAAAAAAAAGCACTGCAGAATAAACCTCCATCAAAGCTTATTATAGTAACGAATAATTCATAATATAATTTGTATATGTCCATTTTCCTCTACATGTGTAAATTTGAAAATACATATTCTGAAAGGATACGTATAATCATATGTAAAATATCTGTTGCTGAAACCGTCTGGACCTTGAAACACTAAACTGTGGCTTCAAAATTATTCTTCCACAGCTACTTGCAGGATTTGTAATATGAGGTAATGTCCTAATCCCACTGTCAAATTTTTTTACGAGCAGACATCATCATCAGACGCAGTACTGCTAACAGCCCCCCCCCCTTACTCTTCCTGTGACCTTGTCTCTACCCACGGGGACAAGAGAAGAGAGCCGAGCCAAAACCACAAAGCCAGACATCACATTCTAACAAAATCACTGACTGAAATATATAAAAAGAAGAAAGGAGAGAAAAAGAAAAAGAAATAAACTTGTTTCTCCACCTTCCTCTCTCCTCCCTCTCTTCCTTAATTCCTTTAATTACACTAACATATGTCTCGCTCCCTCCTCCCTTCCTTCATTTGCAGCTGGCATTATTACACTGACTGCTGTGATCATTCAAAATTGGTTAAAAAAGATCATATCCAATATTTATATAATATTGTAAAATACATTTTCATACCTTGCTATAACTGCCATAAAAATGAGTCATGGGTCAGGATGATCTCATGCCACGGTATTGTCGTTGCTAGTGTTTCACAGTAATTGGCATCAAATATCCTTCAAACTTGGCCGCTTCCTGTTGCACTTCATATTTGAGCTTTTTCAGGCTGAAGTTTTTATTTTGTTCCTTTCCGTGTGGGACTACACGCTGGAAGTGAGTTTTCAGCCTTAAACACTTTCCAATATCTGCCACTGTAAGAAACTGTGGAAACTTCAGTTGTGTTTGCACTGGCACAGTGTTGCCCTCTCGCTGCCGTGTGCAATAAACCATCTCCTCTTCTGTATTACAATGATAGATGAGTATGTGAAGGTCTTCATTGCACACGTGAGGGGACAATCATTCCAATGGTATTTTTGGTCACTGGTCAAATACATGTGGTATCGAGAGTGGCACTCAAGAGAGTTCATACCTCCAAGGCCCAACAGTCCCCTCATGAAACCACATTTAAATCACTAGATCCAGACTTTTATTTGGATCTGCAACGAATTGCACACGCTCATAAATATCAGTCCCCAAAACATGTCAAACTTGAAAACGTGAAAAGAGTCTCCTGGATCTGCTCCACAAATTGTCATCGTTTGAGAAGTTTCTGTGTAATCCTAAGAGCAGCATTGTCTGCGCTTACATAACATTAAAATGGCGACATTATGATTTTGATTATTATATTATATGTAATCCAGAATCCATACCAGCCAATCACCACGAGACCAAGATGGACATGTGCACAGTCTCTCTCACTGTTTCTGTTGTATAGAAACAAGCGGTTTTGTGAGGTGTATTAGAAAGAATTTTGTTTAGTTATTATATACAGTGTTATTTTATGAGCTGAGAGACGTCCATGACCCCTCTGGCTCATGAATCTGTTCAAAAGCCTCCTCAGCAACAACACAGAGTTTCTGTGAAAATAAGCTTGTTCATCTTATTTTCTGAAATAAGCAACTTTGGAGTTATTTGTGATTGTTATCGGACCTCTGCTCCAAATATATGGAGGGTTATGTTTTTTTATTGTGATGGTTTCACCTCTAACGGAGACGTGGAATAGATGCTGAGTCCTCTCAGACACTTTTCACAATGAGGAAGATGTTAAGCAAAACAAACTCTTTCCAGTGTTTGAGCCTTTGTATAATGAAGGTTATGTGGATGGAGCTTTTTCTCAGATTTTATCATGTTAACGAATAGAATGAGAATGAGATGAGAGAATTAGTGACTTTGTGCCTTGTTTGTGTGCTTGACAACATTTTTTTTGTGTTTTTCCCACATATTGTATGGTCATTGTTTGTAAGTTGTTTTTCTTGTATATTTATAAAGTACAGTAACTATTTATGTTGCATAAAAAACATTCAAGGAAATATGAAAGACAACTAAAAACATCATCATGAGTTGATTACTTTTTCCATTAGTGTCTTATTAACTCACAAACTATTCATTTGGAGCGATGAACACTTTTGTTTGCAGTGTCTGATCGTCCTCTGTTGGTTTCTGTCAAGGACACGACTGTCTGGACTGGATTGGAAAGGAAGTTCATGTTTGTTTGTTGAGGGAGGTGCTCAGATATGGATCTGAAACTCTCAGTGTGTGTGTGTTTGTGAGAAGGAAAATGCTGAGAATCAGCGCCCACTGAAATGTCCCTCAAAGAACTGTGTAAAGAAACCTGTGATCCCCGCGCCCTTCGCTTGTTGGTGAGTAGTGTGGGTACTTTGTATTCTGAAAAACCCTTGTGCTACCCTGAGCCTACACTTGTAACTTGTGAATGTTATACAGTGCAGTAACATCAATTCAAACAAATCATTTTAAATAAATGTTGAATGTGTGTTATCTTTAACGTGAGTTGAACCTGACTTATTTGGTATTTGTACAGTTTTCTACCTTACACCTCTGTATTATTTAAATCCAATGCAAAATATAACTAATTTAACTGTGTGTGTGTGTGTGTGTGTGTGTGTATAAATACGGTGGTGCCTACCTGTACACTGTGGTTGGTGGGTAGTTGGCGATGTCGTAGATGAGTCGGATGTGTCCCTGGTAGAGCTCCAGTGCCAGAGGGTCGTGGTCCTCCTTATACAACAGAATGCCGTTGTCTTTATCTGTGGCCACCTGCAGACAAAGAAAATAAAGATTGAATAAATGTTATTGTCCAGGTCAGACGTGTTCAAAACAACAGAACCATTCCAGGAAAATCTTGAACATTCAGGCAGGGGTGGCGTCTGTGAAGAGCCTGGAGGAGGCAGGACATGATGTATAAATTACTCGGGAACTGGCAGGAAAAAGTGCAGAGAACGTCTGGAGCATTGCACTCTGGCGTTTCCAGGAGAACAATATTGAAGTGCAGGTCTGACAGCAGCTCCACTGACGACCATGGTAACAAATAACAAAAAGCAGCTTGTTGTAGAAGCTTTAAGACCCCGGTGGCATGTTTTGTCTAATGCTCTCCTCCGCTTCTTTACCGTTGGTTGTGGTAGAGTTGTGGTGATTGTTTGACCTCACATGTTGCCAAGCTACATAGCTGGCAATGAGTCGACGTAGCTTCAAATCAAAGAGCAATAGAAACCTGCTTTTGATTCAAGATGGCGAGTCAAACCGCTGCATATAGGAAAATGTTGAGAAAATGTAAATTCTGCCACACATGTCCCGAAACAGGGTCACTCGCTCCTCCCTCTCACACGAGCACACTTGACATGTCACACTTGCTTGTGTGCTCTGCTAAGAGCTAACTAACTAGCAAGTGGAAATGGGGCCAAGGGGCCAAGCACTTAACACTCCGGCTTCAGTGGAGCACAGCCGAGTCAACACCTCCTAACAAGCTGCTGGAGAGAAGAAGAGGCCGAGAGGACAAGACGAGGGAGAAGAGTAGAAAACAAAAGAGAGAGAGAGGGAAGGGAGATGCAAGGAGAGACAGATTCAGAGAAGTGGGTGAAGATAGAACTGGGCAGACTGAAAGAAGTGTGAAAAAAACATGCAGTGATTTATGAAGTGCCGTGGCCCTTTTTCATTTTCTCTCTCCTGCCTCTGAGTCGGGGCCTCCTGGTGGAGCTTTAACAGCCTTGGCACTGACATTGAAAGCTCCTGGCAGGAGCGCAGACACACACACACACACACACACACACACACACACACACACACACACACACACACACACACACACACATACACTGGCCCTCACAAGGGTCCAAACAGGTGGTAAATATCAATTAGCCTGCCCTCCTTTTCCTGTTTCTCTTTCACCCAATTACTTTTTCATTTCCTAATGGAAAAATATATGTCTCTATTAGGACGTGACTCTCAGGTTTCCAAAACTTATAGTCTGTATAAGGGCGCATGCATGCAAATGTGTGTGTGTGTGTGTGTGTGTGTGTGTGTGTAACATGGAAACAGAGGGTGTAGCAGATGTTTGCTTTGCTTCGTCGGCACTAAGTCGTGCAACTCTACAGGCTTGAATTGAGCGACTTATAGATCTGTTTTAAACCGAACCAAATTATTTTCCATGTAGTGCAGCAGAATATGGATTTGTGCGTTCATTCTTCCAGCCTCACTTTGCAAGGTTACACTTCAGGCAGGATATTAAGGTGGTTTGCACTCAGTGTTGGAAGCTCCTGTTATTGCTGTGTGGAAATTGGATTTTTACCATTTAAAGCTAGAGGCACAATCATACCTGTAAGGAGATATGAGCGTTGGGGCGAAGCTTCACACCAGGCAGCTCCACGTATCCATCGCGACCCAGGAAGTGAGCGGTGGCCAACTTGTCACATTTGCTGCCATAGAAACCGGGCATGCAGCGGCAGACGGGCTCCCCGGCAACCAGCAGGCACTGGGCGCTGTTCTGGCAGTCTGAGTGGTCGCAGGGGCTGGTCTGCAGCAGGATCATTGGTGGAGGGTTCTCACAGAACAGCCCGCTGAGGGAGAAGGAGGTTAAACAGAAGATAACTTATTAATAGAGCTTTAATTGGCCAGTTTGTTGTTTCGGTAGCTTCTGATGAAAAGTTCGTGTTCTGCATTTTGCCTAATGACGCTACATGTGGAGACTGGATGCACAATATGAGCGAATAACAAGTTTTATCAGCAACATAAAATTTAACAGCAACTGGTTTTCCCCTGGATCTTCTTGCATCTCTGTTGAATTTAACTAATTTTAACCTGTGCAATATCTTTTAGTATTTTTCCTGGTGTCTTTATTTCCAGCATAAATTTCCTCTGTTTATTTCTCTGTCAGTAGACGGTGTAATACACACACACACACATACACACACACATGCAGAAGGTCCAGACAGTCAAGTGTCTGATTATGAAGCACCATCTGCATCTCCTTCAAGCCTGGTGCCCTGCTGTGATTTGTTTCCATGACTCTCACCTGAATCCCTCTTTACAGACGCAGGTGTAGCCGTTGACAGCGTCAACACACTCCGCTCCGTGCTGACACTTATTCTCCAGACAATCGTTATAGTCCTGATCGCAGTGTTGGCCCACGTATCCCGGCAAACAGTCGCACCTACAGACAAAAGGAAACATTAATGGACATGCTTGTCAGCAGGATTACGCAAAAACCACTAAATAGATTCCCTGGAAACTTGGTGGAAGGATGAGAAATTGGCCAGGAAAGAAGGAGTGGATCAAAGTAAAATTAGCACCTAACATTGCAAGATAAAGGCTTTTTTTACATTGACAACAACATCCCAGAGAATAATTCATGGACCTTGATTGAAATAATCAGGCATAACCAGGGGATTGATATGTATTGGTTGAATTTAAGGGGACTGTTTGGCTTTGGCGGGGGTATGCTCCCTACTAAGGGCAATTCTAGTTACCTCTGCATAGGAGGTAACAAGAAACGAAAATGTTTTTGTCAGGATTTGTTTGTACCCCAAAACTTGGTGGTTTTCAATTTTCACAGGTAACAAGTACAAGGCTTGTGATGGTTTCATTGCTCTTTGAGGTATATGGTCAATATGGTTTGTGTTAAAGTGTCTCACCGTCCTCCTCAGTAATGTGTTTATGTGCGTCTGTCTCAATGTGTGTATTTGTCTGCTGACGGCCGTGTTTAACAAAGATCACTAAGATTCCCTTTGGCTAGAAACAGTCAGCTTTTAACTCTGTGACCCGACTGTTCCTGTCACTTTGTCGTCACTTTCAACTCTTTGACCTCCGACCCTTTAAGCACCGAACTCCTTTGGAGCTGTCACTCACCTGTAACTGCGGCCGACATGGACGCACTTTGAGTCGTGCTGACAGGGGTCGAAACCATGGAGACAGGGGTCAACCACCTCCTCGCAGAGATCACCTGGTGACAGAGGGAGAGAAATGGATTCCTTTCAGGTTAAAGACAGTTATCATGGAATGTAAAGTAACAGGCTTGAGTGTGTGTTTGTGTGTGTGTGTGTGTGTGTGTGTGTGTGTGTGTGTGTGTGTGTGAACAGCGTGTAATAAAGTTCTGGTTGGAATTGGTCGAAGCAGATTGACAAAGGTCAAACACATTTCCATGGTTCTCTCGCTGCTTTAATGTAAACCTACAGTCTCACCTCCACCCTGTCTGTCTCCACCACCTTCATATCAAAACCAGCCCGACTGTCTGTTTAAGTTTGATTATATAACCAATATATAATGTTAAAGTTAAGCCAAGTGCACACTTAGGTTTTGTTAGAATTTGATGATCCCATCAACACAGTGGGGAAGTGTTTCACTCAAAATGTCAATTTTACCATAAAAATAAAGACACTCACAGGTTGGCATTTAAATGGTATGGGAGATTCCCTTGTTGTTGGCAGTGAGCCTCAAACACTGGAAATCTGAATCATATTATATTTGAATATTTGCTCAACAGCAAACCTCTACCAAGGCTAATGCCCTATCTCCTGGATCAGCCCTCTTTAGAACAATTCATGGAAATATAGAGATATGTACTGTACATTATTAATATATGCTCTCCAGAGAATGAATCCAAATGTTGTTGTGAACTCCTGACCCTTTACCACCCATCAGTTGCAATAGTGAAATTGCACACAAGCTACTTTATCCAAAAGACACACTGACATTTAATTTGTTGAGCACATTCAGGCACAAGAGCTTTTTTATTTGTGTGTATATGACTCATTTTGGATCGGATCTCCCCGGTTGCAGAAACCTTATATCAGCTGTTTAAAAGGTCCTGTGACCTTTAATCTTGATTTATTCCCTGCGGTGCAAATATGACGTGACAATCCCGGCTGCTGAGCTTGTAGAAAGCAGAGCGGACCGTCCTCTTAATGTGACACCTGATGATTACACCGTGGTTCACTGAGCGGAGCGCAGGTTCAGAGCCAGAGGAACCAGCTGTGTGTGTGTGTGTGTGTGTGTGTGTGTGTGTGTGTGTGTGTGTCTGTGTGTGTGTGTGTGTGTGTGTGTCTGTGTGTGTGTGTGTGCAACAGCTGTATGCGGTAAGGTGGCTGGCAGTGCGTAAGACTTCCTTACGCCAACAACGATAATGACATGGTGTGTGTGCGGGTGAGTGTTTGTGTGTATATTGACTAAGAGCCAGCGTCAAAGGGGACCAATAGTGTGTGTGTGTGTTTGTGTGTGTGTGTGTGTGTGTGTGTGTGTGTGTGTGTGTGTGTGTCTTAGAGGACACTGTCAAACACAGAAAAACTTAACTTTCCAGTCAGCGTTTTTAGCTTCAACTCTATTCCTCCCTCCCTCTCTCCCTCCCTCCTCCCTCTGCTTTTTATTGGCCTCTTCTTTACCCTTCTCATTGCTTTGTTTATTTTTTCCCTACCATCTAGTACATAGTACTCTTTGCCATTCTACTGTTGCTCTCCCTCTCTCTTTTCACCACTCTCTCTCTCTTGTGATTGCTATTTCAGCCTCCTGTAGGAACAGTTTCAGGTCACTGCGGAGAAGCTGTCCATTACTAAATTACCCTTCAGTATAATGGAAAATATGATTTTGTGTATGTGTGTATGTGTGTGCAGCAGAGTGGAGGGACTTGGCTTCTCAGGGGGGCAAAGACTGAGAGCCTCCAAGTATCACAGCGTAGAAATAGGTGGTGTGTGTGTGTGTACGTGTGTGTGTGTACCTGTGTAGTTGGGTGGACAGATGCAGGTGTAGTTGTTGACCCCATCGATGCAGGTGGAGTTGTTCTCGCAGTCGTTGTCTTCACAGTCGTCTGGGTTCATCTCACAACGAAGGCCTTCAAAACCGGCTGGACACACACAGCTACACACACAAACACACAGAAAATGGGCATTTTTAGATGGAGACATGGGCCAGATCGGCGCACACACACCCTCCTGCTGCACAACTTATAAATAAAATCCATCAGCCAGAGCATCCAGCTTCTCAGCTCCACGCAACCCTTAGGTTCTGCTGTAAGAGCTGAAAAGAAAAACAGTTCCATCTCTATTGCAGCGGGTCATTCTGTTCCGAGTCTCACACACCACTGGAGCCGAATCATATCTATATTTAGTGGTCCAACAGGAGACACCATTTCAAGCTTCAATTTATAGAAGGAAAACAATTTGAACATGGCTGTTGTAAGTTTAAACTACTAGTGCCCCACAATAACCCTCCCCTGACCATCTCTCTGTCTCTCCTCTCAGGGGGAACTTTCATTACCGAACCAAAAACAACAAAAACTTTAAATCAAACTCAACACACCCGGAGATAAGAAAGACAAAAAAAAAGTGCTGAGATTAACTCGGTTTGATGCCTCTGCTGCTGCTGGACACCGCCCACCTGGGGCGCTCAGAAGAAATTATCAAAGCCTCCTGCTCTTTCCTCCCCTCGATTCATCTTCCTTCCTCCTATCACCCTGTTTTTCTTGGCCTCATCTTCTCTCCCCTCGCTTCTCACCACTTCTTTGACTATAGGTGGTAAACACGCACAACTAACGCCCCCCTATATCACACACACACACATACACACACACAAACACAGACTACAACCTAGCCCCGGAGTTTTCAAACTAAAAGGACTCCAACCTAACTTCATGTGAATGCCTATTTAAAACGTGTGGATGTAGCCTGAGTCTCTCTCTAAGCGGATGAATAGAATTTTACAGCAACATCAACACAATAAGATAAACAAGTGAAAAGTAATTTTAGCCCAAGTGAGTGACAGTTATCAACCCACACAGACACACCAACACTTATTTGTAAAACACTCTGTTCCTCCCACTTCCCTCACACCTGTTAAACCCATTCCCCCCCTCTGCTCCTTCTTCGTGTCTTTTGTTTCACTCTCTCTCTTTTCTAATCTAACTTTGGTGCCACGCAGACTTTTTCTCACACAAACACTTACCTCACTCCCTCACTCCCTCCTCCCACACTGTATATGATAGTCATTGGTTACCCCCCACCCCATCTGTCTGCAGGTTTGCAGAGGCTAAATCTAAAGGCTGCATGAAATAACATTTTGACCTCAAGGGGCAAAAACAAACCAAGATCCAGAGAGTCAGAGAGTCAGTGACGTTGTTGTGGGTAAGATATGAGCAAACATGTGGGATTCATATTCATCTAACAGACACAAAGCAACAGGAGCATCCCTTTGGAGTCTGAGTCCAAGATCCAGTCTCCTTTTTACATCCAGTAAGGAGGTTAGTATGGGGCCATTTGATAGTTGGTTGGTTGATTTATTTATTTCTGAGTAAGATTACGAAAAGACTTTCGAATACATTTCAAGGGAAATTAGTGGAGAGATGTGTTTAGATTTGGTGTTGATTGAGTTTTTACAAATTAGAGTAAACGGTTTTACACAGTTAAGAGCTGGAGGAGAAATAATATAATATTAAAGAGAATATGAAGATTAAAAATGCATAACAATGAGATTTCAATCTTTACTGACAGATACAGAAGTTATGGCTGTTTCATCTTTGTGTCTCAGTGTCTCAAATATCTGAGGAAACATATATTTACCCTTTTCTGCCCAAATTAAATGAAATTATTATGCACTTTGTGTCTGTCTGGACTTTTCACTGAATCACCATTTCATTGAATTTAGAGGTTATAAATATTATCTCTTCTACAGTTGTGGCTGCTAATGGAAAGAAAAGAGATTAAAAGAGGTAAAAGGAATGCATAGGAGGGACAAAGACAAAGTGTCTCCTGAGGGACAAAAGAGAATAAAACTAAATGAGAAGAGCCCTGGCAGCGCTGACGGGGTCAGAAAGCTCTGCTCCACCAATCACGGCCCAGTTTTGACATTTAAAGTGGAGTTTGACAAATGGGTCTCTGCCAAGAGCTGGGGCTAATTGGACTTATTGAATATCTCCTACTGATTATAGAACATGTAAAATGTCAAAGGGCACAGGTGTCCCTCGCTTCCTGCGTCTCTCTCCGAGGGCACAAATATCTACCTGTGTTACTATTAACATTAAGAGAAGACCAGCAAAGGGTAAAGAGACTCGTAATTGCGTTTCCATGTAGGACAGTAAAGGCCAGACGCATATGAAAGCTGTTCAAATGGCAAAGGCTGGAGCAAGAGACAAACCTGCTTACGATTCTGTTAATAAGATTTTCATTTCATTCAAAGTGTCTGTTCCTCATGAGGCTGAGACGAAGAGTGACTTTTTGACGAGATGCTGACGACACTGGCAGACACAATCAGACGAGGCACAGACAAATGCATGTACTAGTATGAGCAGTTATTACAAGTGCAGACTGAATTTTAATACAATCTTACAATAACACCACCAACGCTGCCTCCTAGGCCTTCAAAGAGTTTTTTTAATGGGTGTAAAATAGCGTATTAAATGTGGTTGGGTTTAATTTAACAGATAAAATGTCTTTGTTTATTAAATTAAAATGTCATACTTGGCCACATGCAATCTGTTTTTAATTTACCACACTTCTAAACAACTGGTTTTTACTACTCTGGTATGTGGCCTTCAACCAGTTATATTTTGTCTTTTGGCGTTCGTTTCCAAATTAATTTTGACGCTCTTGTTTTAGTTTCTCGGTTCAAAAGGAATTAGTCATCAGATGACAGAGTGTGTGTGTGGGGAATTTACTGTATAAATATTTCAGGCCAAGGCCAAGGTTCCTTTCACAAATCTATGAAGCATTCACTGTGTTTTCAAGCTGTCAGATTCTGCACAGAATGCAACAGTAGCCTAGAGGTGTGAAAAACAAGCTTGAGATCCTGGATCAGCTGGGAATAGACGGAAAGTGCAGGAAAGCAAATGAGAGAAGCTCTGCTCTCCACTCACTCAACAACTGCCACCGAGACGCTCTTGACCCACAGAGTCTCCGGTGGAGTCGGGCCGAAGCCAGGAGTCAAACTCTGCGATTTTGTTGGGCAGCTCCCAGGTGTGAATGTGTGTAACTGTGTGAATGTGAAGCAGCTACTTCCTGCAACGGAGCGAGTGTGTTCTGCAAACTTTCCCTGGATAAATATACCAATGCAGTGAACTCTCACTTTGAGTACACGGAATCTGTTGATGTCCTCTGAACTCATGTGAAGGCTTCAGTTTACATGGACACTAATTACCTGATATTTGACCTTATTCTGAGTGAGACATCATTTTCGATTATGAAGTTCACATTAGTTGCTAATAAGATATTAATATTCCTGTTTAGAAGTTAAAGAACATTATGACTCATGTCCACATTACATCCACTACGTCAGAATTTTTCAACCTCAACCTAAAGAAGTTTAAAACCTTTTGAGTGTTTTTTATTGACTCAAAACAGTGAGAGATTCAGTATAAGCTATTGTACTCAATCTTATAATACATATAGGAATATATATATATATATATATATTTAATGTTCATGTCCTAATTTCTTCTTACAGTTACACTTCTTGTAAGAGGACACATTAAAACACATGTAGCTTACGAAAACAGTGTGTGCAGAACCACTGACGTGAATAATGACAGGAGTTCAAAGTTTCCTCTTTAAACTGTTGAGGGGGTCAGAGAGGCCACAGGGATTTAATGAGCAGCCCGGATGGGGGTTTCCTCCTTTGAAATGTCCCCTCTTTTCCTGTCTAACCCCACAGCCCCCCCCCCGCAACACACATAAGAAGGAAAACACATCATAAGGTCACAGCGAGTTCTTATCGCTGGGTAATGCATTGTCCAGCGGAGCAAGACTGTCCGCTCTAATCACGGCGTCTACGTTTCTGGGGGCCGAGTGAGGTTAATTTACCTTTCAGATGAGAATACATGGTAAGCCGTTTAAAAGGCAGCCACTAATAGAGACAGGGGCGACGGGGGAGAAAGGGCGATGAGATTTGACCCACAGCCTCGATGGATTCCCAAAGGACTTCTTTGAAATGACTCCTAGTTTTGATCTATACTTCTCAGCCAGCTACAGGCAATATGTAGACTGAATAATGGTTGTGCTGCTGGTTTCAAATAGAAAAGTTAGTCTGTGGAAAACGTCAGACTGCTGCTGTGTTTGAAACTGAAATACACGCCAGAACAAGTTGGAAATGTACTTTTTAAATGATGTAGTAGTAACAGCACTTTTCGAGTCTTAGCTTCCACTCAAACACTGAACATACCAATCCACATTAACTCATTCACACACAAGGGGCTTTTCCTATCCTTTATAATGCCATCTGAAGGAGCCAGGGAATTGAACCCGTGCACCCCTGTTTAGTGGATGACCCGCTCTACCACCACTTGTTATGAACAGATATATTGTCGTACCTGAAGTGGTCGTCCTGGCCCGGCTGAATGTGGCAGGTCCCTCCGTTCGAGCAGGGGAAGCTAATGCAGGCGTTGATGGGTATTTCACAGTTTTGACCCTGGAGGAGAAGAGAAGACAAGGCGATGAAAAGACATTAATGAGTGAAGGCAGGGATTTTCTTTTTACTTCTTTTAGAAACAGCCTTTTACGGAGCCTCACTGATGCAGTGGTTATGGATGAGGGAGATGATTCCTCCCTCTGGCTCACTATTAGACTCTCCTCTCCCTTAATGGTGTTCATCGTCTTTAACACGGACGTGCAACAAGCAGCAGCAGTAATAATCCGCTTGCTAATGATGGAAAAGAAGTCTTAGCAGGTGGTGCAGAAGTAAAAGAGCTTGCTCACTACCACAGGCACTGAATACAGTTAGCATTTCTTCTGGGGTCAGAAGCTGATGAGGAATCTTATCGACAATTATGTATATGAATTCATATTTTCAACAAAGAAAGAGCTCCCTCCTGTTGAATTATATTCAAATAAACTGTAAATATGATAAAGCAAATATCGTATATTATTGTTTAACAAGTTGAGAAGCTGAGGTTTCATTTTTACATTGCAATTAAAAGTAAAATCTTTCAGCTTTGGGTCACAGATCTTTGAATATGTTATCTGCAGTGGAAGGAAACAGCCTGAAGAGAGATCGAGGGTTGAATAAATCTATTCTGGTTGATTCATCTAAAAAAAAGAAGCAGCAGTTTACCAATCAATTCATTTCACAGGATTGTTTTTGTTTCTGTCTCTCTTTCACAAATACACACAATGACCTTTACGAACAATCACAAATGTACATTATGTACACACACACTCTACAGGCACACAAGAACGTGTGCCAAAGCCAACTTCTTTGATTCATTACTGTTCTAACCACACACACCTGTTTTCTGAATAAACAGCTTTCACTCGGAATCTGAGACACATACAGACACACACACACAGACACACACAGACACACATAGACACAAGCACACTCACTCCACATCGAACCCTGAGGCTGTTGTTTTAATTTCCAACCACCAAACCTTTGGCCACCAACACACACACATCCTCTGATCAGGGCTGAGCCTCAGATGTTTACTCTTGTTTTCTCTCTCCATCCATCTTCATTACTTACTCCTCTCGTTTCTCTTTTTTTACTGCGTGGCTCTTTTGTTACGTTCACTTTTTTCCTTCAACCTTCTTCTTTCTCACTATTAGTTTTCTCCGTATTTCTCTCAAGCAGCCTCTCCTGCTACATTGCTCTCTGTTTCCTCATGTATCCACCTCTTTCCTCGACCCCCCCATGTCTTCCCTCTCTTTTTCTCCTTCTCCCCTTTCTCTTTTGTCCTCTGCTGCTCCTTCTTTGATTTCTCTAACACATTTTAATTAATGTTTTCTCAGTGGACACCGTCAAAGAAAGACAAACATACATAAAGATATACACACGCACGCACACACACACGCACACACACACAAGCACGCAGAGTGCCTGTTTCCTAGTCTGTGACCTTGGCAAGTGATGTTTTAATTAAAAGCGAGACGAAGGCTTTGTCCTCCTTTAAAAGGTTGTGAGGTGTCTGTGCACATGGGATCACAAGTGTGTTTTTAAAGTGCTTGTACACACACACACACATGCACGCACAAACACACACACAAACACACACACACACACACAAGCAACACAAAAACGCCCAAAGAGGCATGAACCCACAGCAAACGGGTGGGTGTATCGATGATACACGCTCAGATATAATGCACACAAACACAGAAACACACACACAGCCACCAGCTCATATTCTAGTTGCACCCAAAGTCTCTCACTTCGTCTTTTGGCACCGCAATAATAAACCAACTATACCTTTTCTTGACAGTTGCCATTTATATTGGTAATTTCCTAACTAGGATTGGATATCGGCACTGATTTCCAAAATCAATTCGTTTCCCATTCACAAGGTTTTGATTTGATTTCAGATTCGATTACATATCAATTCATTTAGGGATATTTCATTGTACAATATCAATTTTAGTCGCATTATTCACACGTGCGACCAACATGTTGGCCCTCTGGAGCCCTGAGGAGTCCGGACAAGTACCACACCCTTTGTCTTTCGATCAGTCGATAGCACCAGTGCAGCCAGCTGGAGTCATCATTTCTCTATTGATGAACAGACAGGTACATTATGCATGCCAGGCCAAAGCTAAGCCTGATAATACTGCTAATGCCACAGGCTTATGCAGCGCGGCTATCCATCAAGGATACTTTTCACACACGCAGCCAATTCTAGCATAAGTTACATTTTCTCCCCTTCTGCCTCGGCTGTTTGATTCCATAATTCAGAAGCTTTAAAATACTGATGAACCACTGGATAACGTCTGGCGAGCTGACGATGTAGGTGAATCCAACAGGGGAACAAGATACGGCAACATCTTCAGGGTTAAAGCACAGATTCCTCCTGTGTTTACATCTCCAATTATATTTTAGACAGTAGAGATGATCCAGCTAATCAAGATTGACCACACGACCACACGAACACATCGACTGAAATGAATCAGTTAACTGTTTTTTAATGTATCTGTATTTATATGCAGGTTGCTGTTAGCCCGAATGTTGTCTGGACGTAAAACACCTAAAAGAAGTATCACTGTTTGTGTTTCGTGTGGAGAAATGTTCAAATTGTGTGATAATAGAAACTGGTATGACTGTAACAGAAGAAAGAGTCTTGGCCTGGATTTATCTTCTGTCTACACCAGAAGCCCCAAAATATTGACATTGTCAGGCGTTTGCCAATTGGCTCCGAGGTTGCACATTTTAAGGAATTATTGATTGCCAAATTTGCAGTTTCACTTCGATATCTTTCATATTTAGTGTTTTCAAGATGTACTGTTTACAAAGAACAACAAGTTAACTACAGTATTATTTAAAAGTATCTCCCTCTGCCTCCTCTGCTCTCACCTTGAATCCAAATGGACAGGTGCAGTGGTAGTTTCCAGTCGACTCGGAGACACAGGTACCGTTGTTTTGGCACGGCACCCCCAAGCAGGGGGCGCACTTTGACATCAGGCTGATGTCTACTGGGCCTGAGAGAGATAACACAAAGAGAGGCAGATGAGAGCAGGACGACAATTCGGGGAAATGGAGGGATAAAGATAAGACGGCAGAAAGCGAGCGAAGGAGTGTCAGCGGAGAAGACATACATATTTACTCATGCTGCACTAAACACACTGCTGCAGACTTCAGTTAATGGAGTGTGTGCCGAGAGAAGGTCTCACAGGGGAAGTAGAGTGAGCGCTCAGGAGAACAAGGAATTAGATTTTCTTTCACATGCCTGTATGAGAAAGAGGAGGAGGCGATGATGTGAGGTTCTTCTGGTTTGATCGTATTTACTCTTATTTACCTTTACACTGAAATCTGTTGAGTGGTGTGGTGAGCAGGAGCCTGTCAGCCATGTCAGGAGGTCCAGTGCAACGAGCGATTCCTGTTCAAAAGCACAATTTATTGAGAAAGTGCAAAACACACATGACAATTTGTCGTTTTCTTAATTTTATGAAATGTTGCTTAGAGGTATTTTGGTGACTTCTCCTTACCAGGCTCTTTAAAACCAGCCTTGACCCACTGGGACAGCCAGCGCAGGTCACAGTTACAGTACAAGGGGTTGGCACCGAGAGCCCTGAACAAACACAAACACACAATTTACTGGACAATCCACGACACTTGCATTCAAACACACAGGCGGACATATGGGGGTCGTACTTACAGGTGCGACAGAGCGGTGAGGTGGTTGAAAGCTCCTTCTGGGATAGTTGAGAGGTCGTTGCCATGGAGAGTCCTGGAGGAGAAGAGAGTTAACATGGAAATTAAACTCAAGTTTGACCTTGTTAAATATTCAAGAGCTCGCTTTGGCTTTTTTTTATTCTGTGACTTATTCTATTGTGTAATTAATTAATTTGTTCAAGTGTTTAAATTGTTGCAACCGGGAAAATCTTCTTCACTTCTATATATTTAGATCAAAACATTGATCTGTGTTAACATCATGTCCAGAGATAACAATTCACAGCTTTCAAATCAAACAATGAATATTTTCACATCCATCATATTAGAGTTAAATGAAACTGACGGCCCCGCGTCCTAACACCCGACTTCCAGCTAAATAATACAACTGGTCCGACTCTGACTTGCCGCCTGCTAAATTATTTAAATTATTTGTGGTTCCTCAGCTGCAGACACACCATCATCCCCTTTTATAATGGAAAAAAAATACATTATTTATGAAAGAATAACACAAAATAAACAGAAAGCTTATTTTCATTGTCGGGCAATAAAGCTCATCCTGGTCTCTGAATGGAATATTAGCTGTCTCATATGGTCCTGTAGCAGACAGTGGAGTGTGTGTGTGTGTGTGTGTGTGTGTGTGTGTGTGTGTGTAGAAAACACCACAGGGACAAACTGCAGGCTGTGATGTGTATCAGTGTGAGGATGTGTATTTTTGTCTTGTGCCTTTGGGTTTTCATGTACATGTTTGTATGCTTAGATGTGTGCTAGTGTGTTCAGAACTTTTGTCTCCAAGGGCTCATGGACTGCAGAAAGTGTGTGTGTGTGTGTCCTTTGAGTCTCACAATTTAAGTGTGTTGCCTGCTGGATATAAGTTCACATTCCATTAGAGCACATGGCTGTGGCAGGGGACAGCTCAGCTATCAAACCGCCACTATTGGAAAATGTGCATGTGTGTGTTTGTGTGCGCACGTGTAAATAAGTGTGTTCATGTTTGTGTGTAATGTGCAAATATTTGTATGCGTCTGATCTCTTATTTACAACTTTGTGCTCGTATGTGTGCTTAATGTCTTAACATGTTTGTGTGCATCTTTGTGTGTGTTCCTGCATCTATGTACGTTGGTCTAACAGCCCCCGCACAAGGATGGCCCAGAGGGGGTTGTGGGTAATGAGGAAGTGACAGTGATGGCTGCTTGGCAACCAGTTGCTATGCGGGGGCAGAGAGGGAGCAGTCCCCACGGCAACATCAACTAAAATGAAAGGAAGGAAGGAGGGAAGGATTTTTTTTAAAAAAGCGATCACTAAACTTCAGCAAGGTGGAGGTCTGGTAAAAGATAAAGTCAATACGTGGAGAAAAGGCCAGAAACAAAGACGACTTTTTCTTTCTGAAAAAAATCGAGGTGGAAGAAATGTCCACAGAGATGAACACAAGGCTCAGGAGTCAGATTCCTCACAGTTAGTTCATGGTTTCATGTTGAGTTTTCAGCTGAAAGTTTCTGTCATAGAAATGTGATATTCAAAAGTAGTAACTCTAGTTTGGGAAAACAGGTTTTACTTTAAGTGAACAAACCAGAAATTATTTCAACCATAATTTCAATCTAATCAAGAAAAAAAATCACTGTTGAATAAACAGTGATAACACAGCATTTAAAATTCTACACGTTGCTTGTATAAGAGTCTAAAGTAAATTCTATCCATGAGAATTTAAGTTAAAGTTTTTTTCTGTGCTAATACTATTTTCATGTTAATGTGTGTTTACCTACTTTTATATCTATCTCTGTGTGTATGTGCATGCCTCTGTGTGTGTGTGTGTGTGTGTGTGTGTGTGTGTGTGTGTGTGTGTGTGTGTGTGTGTGTGTGTGTGTGTGCACGAACGTGGGTTAGGGAGACAGAGGGTGGACAACCAGATGGATGACTGAGGACACAGAGGCTGAAGGTCGATTCATCAAACACAACATTGGGCGGAGAGAGAGAAAAGGAGGAGAGGATGGATGGATGGAGGAGAGAGAAGGAGAGACAAAGTGAAGGGACACAGTGTGTGTGTGTGTGTGTGTGGGGGGGGAGATGGAGCGCAGCATGCAGACACAGAGGGAGCGTTAAAGAGGAGATGAGAGATTGTCACTTTTATCTCCTTCAGAACCCTGAAACAACAAATGATCGGGCGGCGGCTTCTCATTTTGCGACCGGCTCTTCAACGTGGCCTGACACCGGAGAATTAAACTTTAATTTAACTCAGCACTATAACTAGCAACGGGGAGTGTTGAATATTCAATCGGCTGCGGCACTTGAAGATGAAACTTGCTACTCACAGCAGGCGAAGTGACTTGAGGCCGTCGAAGGCATGGACCGGGATGCAGCGAATCTGGTTGTAGCTCAGGATGCTGAAAGAGAGAGGACATGGGCAAGGTCAGAGTTTGTAACTCAGGATGTTGTTTGTAAACATGTTGGTTCTCTTGTACCTATTCATTTTACATTAATTAATTATATTCTAGACAATTCCCTGAATAGATATAAACAAACATAGAGAATAAAAGAGACAAAGAGGAAGAAAGAAGAGAGATGTGAAGCAGCAAATTTGGTTTTATAGAAATTCAGATCCTGCAGCCAGTGTATGTGGAAACATGGATAATTAACAAGGGGGCGCATGTTTAATGAAGTGGAAAATTTAGGTAAAGGTGAAAAAAACTAATTAGACGTGTTTGAAATGTCAAACAGCACAGTTAAGTGTTTTCCTCTTTTAAAACTGTCAATGGACCAAAAATAAGTTCAGGAATAAATTAACAAAAGGGGAAAAACCTTAAAGGCCAGGATTCCACTCATTACATAATCTAGTATGGAGCCTGATAATGATCCTGTTCACGTCCCATCCACTTACATGGAGGAGGTGGTGTTTATGACCTGTACTGTAACCCACTACCAGGTCCTTCAGTTTACTGGAACCCTCCTGTCGTCTATCTTTACAAACAGTCTGTGGTTCAAGCCTGATACGTATCTTTAAGACAACGTTGATTCTCAGCAGCTTTCGTCTAATGACGCTCAACATAATCACACTTCTGATTATCGAGAGGCGTCAAAGCGTCTCAGAGGAAACAGGGAAAATCTTTTCGATCTTTAAGACGTCAAACTTTGTGTTAACAACTGGTTGTTAAACGTTAGAGCAACAATCCCCCGAGCCAGCAAATCCACAGATTAACGAAAAAGGCTGTAAAAACCAATGTGGAAAGTAAAACATTCTCCTCCACCTCCACTGTGTGAACTCTTGGCAATGTACACTTGAGCAAAGCGTTCGACACAGAGAGCGTTCCAGCGATGCTATCTGGGGGCTAACAGTAGAAGTCTGTGGTTGCACTGGGCAGCTCCCGGGTGTGAACCAGTGCAACTGTAGGAAATATGAAACAAGGAGTCGCTGGATAAGAGCGAATGGGCTCAGTCAACCTTCCCTGGACACACAACAGCCAGATGATGTAAAAAACATGTAATACACAAAAAAGAGAGACACAAACTAAAGAGAATGATTTTTATTCAGCAGGGTCACTCAGGCAACATCTAAACCATTCTGTTTTCCTTTTAAAACAGCATTTCAGCTCAGTATGAGTAATAATCCTGAGCCCACACTTGTAAATCACAATTCATCTCACTGTGGCTTTTCTCTCTGAACCTGACCACCTGACCGGCATTCTGTTTTTTGTTTTTTGAACATGATGCTTTCACCGATTAGGGTAAAAAAGGAAGTAGGAAGCCGAGCCAATGTGACCGAACCCAACCCAAATATTGTTTCAAAGTTTTTGTCTGAACACGGCCCAACCCATCAGGTCTCGACGGGCTCCGGGTCAGATACACACACTCTGATTCTCACACACACTGGGGCATGGGAAGCAGATTGTTGCTTAGTTACAGAAAATACTACCAACCAGAAACAACGATGGCAAAAAGTAAGATGAGGAATTTCTTTCTTTGGACGGAGTGAAAGTGTAAACAGCGTTTTGCCTTCACCACTTGTACTTGAGCCGTGACCGAGATTTCAAAATAAAAGGGGTACCAACTGTTTCTAGATGTGAAACAGAGATGTGAAAGAAAATTAAACGTAGTAGTGTGGATGAAGCCTGAGTGAGTGATGAAGAAATGTAAATAATAAATCTCTATGAGCTTTCTGAAGTGATGCATATTATGAAAGAGATGAAGGAAGAGGATGATAAAAGAGGAAGATACAAGCAGAAGATTGTGAAGAGACACTTGGAGGACAGGGGTGGAAAAGCTATATGAAAACATCAGTTAGGATAAGTAAACACTTCTTTCTAGAGGTTTTGTAACCCTAACACTTGCACACACACAAATCTTGATATGACGTTGGATCATGGGCGGTGTGTGTGGTAACTCACAGTGTTGCTAGCTGCGTCATATTGCTGAAGGTAAACTGGGCCAGTGTGCTGATGCTGTTGTTGCTCAGGTCCCTGTGTAGATACAAACATGTCGTAAACATGCAAACATAAAAAACGTGCCGTTCATGGTACATATATACATGATGAGGTCTTTAAACTGTCTGCACAACACTTTAGTGTGTGTTTTCTTTTCAAGGTTACGTGAACAGTACATACACCAGTGACAGCTGCTTCAGGGATGCCAGCTCCTTGGGCACAGATGTCAGCATATTACCCTCCAGGTAACTGCAAGGAAAAAGGTGCATAGTTAATGTGGGATGTATTGCAAGCACACACACACACACTCAGGCAAACACACACATACATATTTTTACATTTTGATTTCCTGCATTAAGACGAAGTAATGAAAGAATGGAGAAACACAACATCTCAATAAATATATTTTTTAGTAAATTAAATGTTTCTCCTCATGTTTTTCACACTGAAGTCATCTTGTGTTTGCTAATACACTGGTGTGTATGTTTTTTAAAGCTCTGCAACATTTGTTGCACAAGTGGAAGATTCTTCTGTAGAAGTCTTCACATTCTTTTTTCCCACCTCCGCAAATTCACGATACATTTAGGATGTGAGAAGCAACTCATCACACTTCGGACTCATGCACGCAACCACACATTTTATGATCCACTGGTCTGTGCTCCTCACTCTCTCAGGTCATAAGTAGGTCATGTGGACAGTATGATGGAGCATCTTCTTCAGTTTGATCAATACCTAATCACTGCTATTGACCCCACAGAGCAGGCCTGTTTCATAGCTAGAGGCCTTTCTGTGCGGGTGTGAGTAATAATTCACCTTTTCTATCAGAGATTCTCTTCCTACACTTTTCGAAATTTCACCAATCTCACTATAATCCTGAATTGTTTCTTCAAGATAAATATTTATTTATAGTCTTAAAATTAAAGACGAAGAAAATGTTTTACAAGTTGTAATATACTGGGAAATCATAAGCCAAACACATTAAAGGTTACTGGTAAAGCTTTTAAAAAGTGTAAATAGTGGACTGTAGCTACTTTACAGAGATTCTGTACTTTTCCAATATGGTACTGTCAAAGTATTTTTAAAGAATAACTTTTTAGGAAAACACCCAAGGAGAGTTTCTGCTGACGCCCTCGGCTGGTGGGAAATATTCTTTCTTCCTTACTCTGTTCTTAGTAATACTACATGAGACAATAATCAACTGCATTTTTTATATTTACTGTAAATATATTTTATATATCTGTGGTGACTCATAGATTCAAGACATCAACATCTAAACAAACACATAAAGACACACATACCTGCAGCGAGTACAATGCAGGTATAAACCAATTAAGTCAAAGGAATATAGTGTGTGCTTATGTGTATGTGTGTGTGTGTGTTTTTTATTCACCTAATGCTTTGTTAGATCCTGAAGCTGCACAGGGCAAACTGCTGCATCAATATTGCACTGCAGCAACGTGTGCTATGTGTGTGTGTGCTTAAGTGTGTGTGTGTGGTTGTGACGTTGCATGTAGTTGGGGACAAAATACCCTGTATATTTCAAAAAGTACAGATCCTTGCATTTGAGTTTTGTCTGTGTGTGTGTGTTTGTGTGTGTGCGCGCGCATGCATGCGTGACTCACAGCTCGGTGGTGTCCTTGGGAATGCCCTTGGGCAGAGAGTGCAGCCCTCTGTTGCTGCAGCGCACCACGGCGTCTGAGCACGTGCAGGCGTCAGGACAGCCAGACGTAGGAAGACAACCGTTATCCTCAGCACCTGGAGAGAGAGAGTCACGGAGAGAGGGATATTAGAGAGAGACAAAAGAGAAGGAAGAGAGGGATCAAGAAAAGGATGGAGACTTAAAAGTGGGGAGAGATGACAGAGAAAAAGGGGCAACAGACCGAGGAGAAAGGGGGAAGGAAATAAAACAGACAGAAAGAAAGATAGAGATTGGGAGAGGCAAGGGCAAAAAAAAGAACAGAGCAAAGAAGAGATAAAGGAAAGAAAGATATAAAAACTAGAGTTAATTCCAGCCTAAGCTTTTTTCGTGAGTAGTTTATAATCCATATCAAATGAGGAGAGGCCATTAAATCAGCTGCACTTGTGCTTCAACATCTGGCTCAGGCAGGTCGCAGCAGGCTAATATTAAAACCTGATAAATGACTCTGGATTAATACTGAACAGGTGTTGATAGGCTGGGCTTTACACAACTCCTGTAAATACGGCCACAAAATAAGTTAAAATAATATCTAATTTGCTGTGTATAAAATATGACTTCAAACTTATCGGAACATTTAACCTTTTTACGACTTCTTCATTCAAGATTAAAGAACCGGCAATTTGTAAATGCTAATTCTGTTTCGTTTCATCTTTAAGAATCTGTTTAGACTATGCAATCATGTGACACAACCACCAACACATTGCACGCACGAAAACCCCCGTGAATGATGGTAATCATTCCAGCTCTACGAGATAAGATGGATCAGAGTCTGGAACGTTGTTCTTGGCCTGAAACTTCTTCAATTTTCCTTGACTGACAGAGAAACTCACACACACACACACAGCTTTAATCTAGCCTGCCTTTTGTAAATAGTTGAACTGCGGTCCCAAATGTAAAACACGTTGAGTTAAAACCATAATGAGGGATAATGAAGAGTGGACACGAAGCCAATAACAACACAACTGCAATCTGAGTCAGTGTGTGTGTGAAAGAAAGGGAAACAGGAAAGAGAAAAAAATGTTTTTTCCTCATGTTCGCTCATATTTTGTTGTTTCTGCCTTTGTGCCAATACGCTGCCACATTCTTACATGTGAGTGTAGGTGTATGTGCACATTGTGCAGCAGAGTTCGCTGCACATTCCGTTCGTTAAATAGCAATCTCCTTCTGTCCTTAGGGCCATTTTCTTATTCTCTTTGTAGTTTTCTAATTGTGCTCATGTCGAAATATCTAATAAATGGGAGCTCAGGTTTCCCAGTGTGGAGCCGAGTGCTCACGAGAACATGTTTTATCTAAAGTGTGGAGCTGTGCAGCGAGTCCACAGGGATGTAGAGCCGTGGGCGGACTCACTCTACAGTTGGCTAATTGAACTAACATCTAAATCTGTGCTAAATATCTTCTCACAAATTCAATTAACTTTACCTTTCCCTTTGGCGGCCTCTGGACAACTCAACAGCCATCATAGTCAACTTTAAATAGACCGGACTTGGGGATCTGGGTTCTATACAAGTGTGTGTGTCTGTGCTTTTGTTCTTTTGAGAATCAATTTCAGATTATGGACATGTCAGCGTTGCCAAGAGGGGACGATACTCCTCTCTGGTGTTAGTCAATCAATCCTTTGTTTATGTCAGAGAATGGATATATAACCTGTGTTTAATAGAAGTAGTTTTTAGAGTATTTCTGTGTTCATTGTATATGATATGGTTGTAAAGTCCATGTAAATACCAGTCTTTACCATTTCAAAGTCAAGTGTGTGCAGCTGAATGAGTTTGAAGGTGGAGTGTGTGTATGTGTTTGTGTGTGTGTGTGTGTGTGTGTGTGTGTGATACAACAATAAATATTGAGATCTGATACAATCTTAGAGTTTCCGCTCTTGAGCCAACCCAGCTAACTACTTTCCAAACTCATTTTCAGTAAATGGTTGCAGCGCAGCTACAGGAAATTAGAAAAGTGTAATGAATGCAGAGAAACTCAGGAGAGAGAGAGAGAGAGAGAGACGCAGAACCCGATACAGAGAGCGGGCGAGTTTGAAGTGTGAAGCCATAAAGACAGAGAAAAAAGGGGAAGAAAGAAAGATGGAAGAGACGGGACGGCCAGACCACACTTTGCTAATGGCGTCAAAGCCGAGGGCCTAAGTAGCTATAGGCAGGCATCGCCGTGGTAACAGCAACGTCACTGTAAAAACCACAAGCTGATGTCATCCGCGGCTGCTGCCAGTGGTTACTGATCGTTCTGTCCTCACAATACCCGGCTGACCGTGTGTGAATATCTGCTGACTAAACACATCCCATAGTGGACTATTTTTTTGGAATGAGTATCTGGACAGTTTGTTGCACAGAGACAAGAATCCAAACTGTTTTGACTTCAGTCCAGAACAAACCAAAAGCTGTGAAGTACCTGAGGGGCTGTCACACGATTCCACTGTGATGTCACTACATTCCCTCTGTGAACAATTGATTTTTCCTTTTGTCTCTTTTGGGAGATTTAGAAACACACTCATTACAACTTGCTCTGGGAAAAAACCCTTATGTAATCGTGTAGATGGAACATGGAATAAAGTTTTCTCTCCTGACCTTCTGTTCTCTAACCTGCACTGCAGTAGACTCCTTTAGAGCTATGTGGTTCACAAGGGACTTTCTCTGAGTCTCTGTATATTGGACTTTACCATCTTTCTTTAAAAAGTGGAGAACTCAGTTATTAGGATGAGTAAACATGATACAAAGACATTTAATATACCTTTCCATCCCTTGACTCATGCTCTTATCTGAGGAGGACACATGGCTGCGGATTGACACGTTATTTGTTTCTGGATGTCACCTTTGTGGCTTCCTGACAATCCAGTGTCATTTCAAATTCATATGGGACTTAAAGCCACATCACGTCTGTTGTTAATTCCTGGATTATGTCTAAGCCCTGATATTTCAAATTGTTTTCATGGAATTAAAGCCAACAAACAAAAATTCTGTTCTAAGGGAATGAACGAGGGGCTCACCGTCACATGTGAAGTCAGGGTTCGCCACGTCCTGGATGGGGATCTCCTTCAGGAAGGCTGGTCTCTGACAGCGAGGGTTTCCACTGACCACCCGGGTCTTCTTCAGCCACTGACCGAGCCAGGACAGGTGACAGTCACACACGTATGGGTTGGACAGGAGGTTGCTATGGAAATACACAGGGACAGTAAGACAAAAGGACATTGTCATTCATGTAAACAACAACAAATATAGATGGAAGACAAAGACGGAGGAGGGCGAGAGAGAACGGGAACAAAAGAGAGGCAAAGAGAAAAGGTTATCGGTTATTTTTATTCACTTTGCAAATTTTGAGAGCTGCCGAGTGACAAAGAAAAGGTGGCAGAGTGAGAGCAATTGTAAAAGAGGAAGAAAAAGAAAGGAAAGGTCATCTGTCCATTTTATTCATTTTTGATCTCTCATTGCATTTTGTTGCATTTATAAATCCGCTCATGTAATATTTATGCCGTGCCACATTTTAACTGAATGCAGCGAATGTGGCATCTGCAGCACACACTAGGAAGGTGGTGGAACCTTGAGGTCGCTCTCATCCACTCATTTTCTGGCACAATTGACAAAGAATAATAATAAACTATAACTAAAAATAATACCAACAGGAAAAACGTATATTTTGTGCAGTTGCAAGTGCCACATTGCCTCAGATCATGTCTCCTGCTGAACTAATAAAGCTGAATGCTGCTGTTTGTGCTCGAGTATTAATGGTGTGCTGTTACAGATAGCGACGAGTTATTTCCTCATTTCCTTGTAATGAACTGACCTCGCTGCGTGGCTACCAGACCTAAGCTAAATCCCTTCCTTCCTCTACAGAGTGTTAATCTTTTAATTAAATGGACAAACTCTATAGGGAAACAATGCACTAAAAATGGAGGCAGATATTAAAAAGTGTAAGAGTGAAGAGAAGGAGCGTGAGCGTGAAAGAAGACAAAATAAATCAGGGGAAAGATACGGAAACGAACAAAGGAAGAGTTAAAAGCAGAGGGTGTAGATATAAAGAAAAACTTTCATCTTTCTTTCATGCCAAACTGCAGGCAGGTGTTGCATACCAAATCCAATGTTGCAACGACAAACTATTGCTGAAAAATATGAATGGTGACAAATGACGGAGTGGAGGGAAATATAATATCTCTCCATTTGTGCGGTGATAATCACCAACAGCCCACACTGAGCAGTTTGAGTCTATGTAAAATGAGCTTCCATTCATTCTCCACCTCTGCTGTCCCTATTCTCCCTCCCTCTCTCTCGTCTGCCACCTCTCCTCCCAAAAGACCAGAGAAGAAACTGGAATCGAAGATGACAGGTACACAGCAGCGGAGAGAAAGAACAAGGGAGGGAAGCATGGAGGAAAGAAAGAGCGTAGAGAGGATGTGAGGAGATTTTTTTTAAACTTGGTATGTCTCTGTTCATATAAGACCCTGTAATGTTTTATTGACATGGTGATATATTATTTACAGCCTTCACGGGGTTGGAAAGTTGAAAAAATAGAAAACACTCCTCTCGCCTCACACTAAGGTTGTGTTGCAGGTTAGAGGTTGTCATGACTTTACTCCATGGCATTTCAAAAAATAATCAACATCCTCACACAAATTCCAAACTCACAACCACAGGACAAAGAGGATAAAGTGAGAGAAAATAGTTTGGGGAAAACACGCTGAGAGATAAGAATAATAATGGGATTGAAATAAACAAAACTGAAATATTCAAACATGTGGGTCGAGGGCGGTCAAGGGATGCGACTCACATGGTGGAGAGGGAGTGTAGGGTGGAGAAGGCTCCCGGGGCGATGCTGGAGATCCTGTTGTCGTACAGCGACAGGAGACGCACTGAGCTCAGACCTGTAAACGTGCTGTTGTCGATGCAGCTGATCTGGTTGCTCCTCAACATTCTGCAAACATAAACATCAAATATTTAGTAAAGGATGGTGAAAAGCTTATTGTTTACACATATACTTTATCTTAAAATGATCTAATTAAAGGTTCAGTGTGTAGAGTTTAGTGACATCTAGTGGTGAAGTTGCATATTGCAGCTGAATACCAGTCACTTCACACTCCCCTTCCAAACATGAGAGAACCTCTGGTAACTTTCAATGGTCTTTAAACTCAAAAGGTGTTTAGTTTGTCCAGTTCGGGCTACTGTAAAAAACATGGCTGCCTCCGTAGAGAGGACCCGCTCCCGATGTACATATAAAGTCGAAAACAACAATTTGTGCAGTTTAGATGAAACACACTTGTGAAAACACCACTAGGATTATTTTGTATTCAGTTTCTGGCAATAGATCCCTGTCAGTTTAATCTTGTACACAACAATTTAAAGGATTAATTCTGGATTTCAAAGCACTACTATAGTTGCAAAAAATTTAAAATAGCTTTAAAATTAAACTGAGGAACCAAGTATAGATTTTACTACATTTTTTAACACGAGGGAGTTTTTTTCCCGACAGGCGGCCGTAGTATACGAAGTATCTGAATAAAAAAACTACAGAATTTACATAATTCATGTGGATAAAAAGAAACAAACAGGATGAAAGAACATGAACCCTGATAATGACATGGACGAAAGATAAAACAGAAACTAGAGCTAAATTCAAACCAGTCCCCACAAGATAAACGTGAGAGACTCTGTAATGTGACATTAGCTTTGACATTCAGTCATTCGGGACCAGGCTAACTGAGTTAGTTAGTATTAGCGATCTCTGGGATGGGCTAACCTAGTTAGCAAGGCTATTACTGGAGCAGGGAGCCTCTTAACATAATACAGAGACAGCCATGATACCATTAGAGAGTCATTAGGCTGCATAGATATATACAGGATAGCATTAGCTAGTCATTACTGAGCATACACAGACAACACTGGCTCGGGGTTCTGTGCACTATCCTGTAACTTCTAATTGGACACCAGCCTATTTATGGCGGGCGTCTAAATGAGAGGAATAACAATATGCTGTCATTAGCCCTTATTTCAGGGTATACGAGGAGACAACCCCGCCCATTTCTCTTCAGTTTGTCGAGGAAACAAGGTAATGAAGTTCAACAAAAGTCCGATGGAAACACGAGTAACAGCGCTAGTGATGACCAACAATGACCCAGTGGCCATTTTGATGGGAAAATCAGAGCTCGGTACAAGAGCAACTAAACCAGAAATTGTAGAAATAAACAAAATACATTGATGTTGTACAAATACGTTTATTTTAATATGTTTGTTGTATTATTTATTACCAGTGTGACAACAAAAATGTTGAACCTACCCACATATACACCTGTGCACAATCACATGCACTGTTGTTAACAACTTACAGAGTTTTCAGACCGATGAGGCCCCTGAACATGCGTCCCTGCAGTCCAGTCAGCTTGTTTCCTGTCAGGAGCAGCTCCAGAACTCCACCCGCCCCGTCGAACGCACCCTCACGAATGTCCCTCAACTTGTTGTTGCTCAGGTTGCTGCAGGATGAAAAAATATATGACAGATTGAGCAGATTTTCAAAATTGTGGGTTTTTTTGGGTTGGTCTTGATTAAATCCAGGATCGCCTTTGCAGAGAGAAAACAGAACCACATATGCAAACACAACATTTCCACTTTCCTAAAGTAATCAGTCACAGCCATTCAACTAATAAATGTTATCCTTTTCTCTCTTTCATCGTAATGTCCTCATTTGTACAATAGATATACTGATAACGGCCATTACTATAAAACACAAAGCACAAACACTCACACATACACGCAAACGGACATGTACGCACACATGCACACGCACAAAAGTAAATGAGACAAGTGGTCACAGACAACTGAGGATGATCACAATCTCTCTTCCTTGCAGAGACAATGAGAAAAATGAAAATGAAAAAAGCATTTGGCCACAGAGACAATAACTGGAGATGATAGCTATCACAACTACTGCAGCTTTCATAGGTGGTTTTGTGCTTTTTCTTATCAGCTTCGGCTGAGAGGAGAGGAGATGGGAGGAGGGAAGAGGAGATGGGAGGAACAAAAAGCTGATGAAGAAGAAGTAAAGAGTTAAATTAACAATTAAATAAATAACAATGCAGACAAACTAAGAAACAGGAAGGATAAGAGAGAGGTGATGGGAGGAGAGGAGGTGAAGAAGGGAGGGAAGGAATTGAGAAAATGGAAATGAGTGTGAGCCAATCTATATCGTCAGTGACACTGCTAGATGGTTAGCAATTTCCTCTCCAATAAATCAACTGCTGCTCTCTGGTCTGTCTTTCTCTATCTCAGTCTGACGCACACATGCACACACACACACACATGCAGATACATACACACACACACACACACCTGAAGTAGGATAAGCACTGACTGTAAATCTGCAGTGAAGGCCCAACTTCCATTTCCATTCGATATTCCCCTCCTCCATACCTCAGACCCACCCTTCTCTCACTCTTTCTCCCTTCAGTGCCTCCTCTTCCTCTTCCTCTCGCATATGTCTCTCTCATTTTCACTTCTCTCATCTTTGCGTGTTTTTTTCACGTGCTTAATATCTTCTTCAACCTTGCTCCCTCCTCTTCAACCTTCCATTGCATTTCCTCTATCACATTTCTTTCAATCCTTTTCTCTTCCTCTTCACTTCTGGTTTTTCATGCATTCCTTATTATCCATCCATCCACATTTTTCCTTCTGTTCTCATCAATCTGTTGTGATTTCAGTCATCTTGTAATTGCAAAGCCTTTTTTACGCTATAGACAAAAAAAGAAACAGACTAAAAGAGAGTGAATATGAACAATATTCACTTAGAAGTGACAAGGAAACATGCATCATTATTTTCAAAGGCTGGATGCATAGAAACATAAATGCAACCCTAGTTCTAACTGCATAGTACTGAAAAGATGGGAAGTGCTTATGCATTCATACATACACACAGACACACACAGACATGCACGCACGCACACAGAGATATATGTTTATACGTACATCTTCTTCAAGTTAGGCAGCTTCTTAAACGTCCCCGCAGTCTCCAGGACGGCAATCTCATTGTCGTTTAACCGCCTACAGAGAGAAAGATAGAGGGAGCGAGTTAGACATTTATTCTTTCATGAACCCAACTGTTTCGAGTGAACACACACACTCACACACACATATACACACACAAACACAAATGAACATGTACGTACACACACACACACAAACACAAGATAGAGGGAGGCTGCACGTCAGGGGAGGAATGACCGTGTGAAGGTTAAGAGGCCTTTAGTGACTGTTGAGGGAAGAGAAGGGAAGAGAAGAGAGAAATCTTTTCTATGTGGTCATCAATACCCATAGTGCCCTGAGCCAGAAGGAAACGGTTTAAGAGATAGAAAGCTAGACATCTGCTTTATTGAGGTAATTTGTACTAAAATTGTATTGCTAAAAGGAGGCTCGGTGTGTGTGTTATTGTGTTTGTGTGAGTGTGTTGGTTAAACGAGGTAGAGCAAGAGAAATTGAGGACAGAAAGTTAAAGATCAGCCGGAGGGAGGCACTTTCTAATGAGATACTGACAAACTCAAGAGATGGATCAACCTGGATGGAGCCGAAGTAAAAAAAAACACATTGCAAAGTTGGACGTGGATCGGGGGGTGACGGCAGGAACACGATTATACCTTCTCTGTTGTGCTGAAGTTTGCATAGATTGCGAAGATGAGATAGTGAAGATTAAACACTTCTCTTTACCTTGTGAACCAGGACTCTCAACATCCACTCAGAATGCACATGAGCTTTTTATCGAGTGCAATGAACTCTCTTAAGACTGATTCTTTCATGCCTATTGAACACGATCAAGGCTGATGTCAAGGATTTTTCATGGCTAGTGGAAATAATCACAAAGAAAACAGACAGAGTGATAGACAGAGGAGAGAAATAAAGCATAAGAAATATATATAAACCTTCAGCTCGGTCATAACCTCCCCTGATTTCCCCTGATAAGGCAGGTTACAGGGCAGCTTGTGTGTGTGTGTGTGTGTGAGTGTGTGTGTTGGTGCCATTCGACAACCCTGTGGTGGGTTATGTTCTTGGGGAAAAGGCAAGAGAAACAGAAAGTGAGAGGGTGTTGAAAATGGAGGAAACTTTGATGTGCCCTCCAACCAACCATAAAGGACGAGGTTTATATTTTTTGACGTGAGGCACCCTGGGAATGGATGGAGAGAAAAGAACGGGGATGAGAAGATTCAACTTTTCAGAGAGAGAAACCGGAGCAAAGAGACGAAGGGATGGAAGAATCTGGGCCTAATGACATGTGTAATACTGACATTATTAGTGGCACCCATGGTTGAGTTCACCATTATACAACTAACCTCCATAATTAATACGATGCCACACGCCCTGCATCTGCTGCAGTGCTCTCCTATTCTGCAGCGACGCTCTCCATTAGCACCACAGTGACAGCAGCAGCAGACGCTCTCCATCCTTCACCCACATTCTAAAGCTGCTTGTGATTCAGAGTTATTAGGGTAAAACTTTGCTTCTGGCTGGATTCCTATTTTCTGTGTGGATGTATTAGCTTGTTGAATATTCTGTCCAGGTGCTGAGAGTAAAAATGGGGCTTCGCTAAACACTTCTGTCTCGAGACGCAGTTTCGAGAACCACTTTTTGCTCTCAAGTTTTGGATTTGACAACTTGGGAGTGATTTTCACCTCTGCCCAGTTATGTTTTCACTGCTGTTTGTTTGTTTTTTAAGCAGAATTCAGCAAAAGCTACTGGACGGATCACCAGGAAACTTGGCAGAAGGATGTGGAATGGGTCAGGAATCAACACATAACATTTTTATGCAGATCTGGAAGAGGGAGTTTCCTTTAAAATCATCAGATAGGGCATTTATATATATATATATGCACATATATTTCAGATAATTTTTCTCTTGTTTGACTTATCATTTGATTCTAGCTCTAAACAAGTAGTTTTTCAGCTTACACACTGACTTTTTAACCTTCCTCACACTTTTTTTTGTTTCTCCCTTTCTATTTGTCAGCAATGAAATAAATGATCCATGGGACTGTTCAGTATTCTAGTGTGAGACCCTTTGCCAGACATCATGATGGTTCCTTTGGGACTCAGAGGGAGATGGAAAAGACTGTTGAGAGGCATTTTGCTCTGGGAGCTCAAATGAAGACTGACATTCATGGTAGTGCACAGAAAGAGCCAAGAAGAAAGAGACAGATATATTGGCATGTATTGTGGAGGGTGTTTGTGTGTGTTTGTGTAAGTCTGCAAGTATGTTAACCCACATGCTTATGTTTTTGTGTTTTCATTTGGCTGAGAAAGTGAAAAAAACGTCTTTGAATCTGATATTCCATCATGTCTTATTGTGAGTCTATGTAAAAGAAAAACTAAAAATAGGCCAACTCACAGGTCTGTGGTGTGCTCGGGGATGTGCGGAGGCAAACGGGTCAGTTTGAGATTGGAGCAGTCGACGACGGTGCCTTCACATCGACATTTCTCGGGACACACCAGGTCCTGGAAACAATCGCCACTCAGACGGCTGCGGTAGTCTTCCTGACCTGCAGAGGAGAGAGGGAGAGGAGATGACGAATAGAGAGACCAAGTGATAAAGGAGAGGAAAGCCAGGTAAATGAAGTCAACAGGGGAGTAGCAGACAGAGAGAGGAGAAAGAAGAGAGAAGAAAGATTTTAATGTTTGGGATTTGAACTTACAATCCCCTATGAAGGCAAAAATAAATATTAATTTAATAGTAGAAAGGAAAAAAACATGCATATTCAAATGTAGCCACATTGGTCTGAACTGTTTCCAGTTGAAGTTTAATTGTTCAGGAAAGTCGACTTCTGTTCAGCTGTCAGCGGCTGTAAGACATCGAGCCAACTCATAATGTGCAGGACATTAGTGATTTCTGAAATAGAAACCTATATGTACGACAGTTGCCCCTGCAGTATTTCTCTGTGTATGGCGGTAGTCATGGAGCTGATGCTGGGAGGGCTACCACTGTAAATCAAATTAACAAACCCAGATCCAGGTGGTTTTATGGAATCATCTCGCAGATAAATGTGGTTTAACCCCGGATGTTTTGGTTTAGCACAGCGAGCCAGAGACCACTTCTGTTATTTAGATATAATGTGAGCAGATAGTATTTATGACTGCCAGTGCCTGTGGAAGAGACCTGGTTTACATCACGCAGCACATGTACTTGTGCACCACACATACACTTCTCACGATTATCATTCCCTCCTTCTGCTCCTCGCTCTCTTGTTTCCAGCTTTGTTGTCTATTAGTAGAACGTCTCTCTCCTGGCACACTGCGCCCTTTATGGCAAACAAAACTACTGAGACCACCTAGTGAGCTTTCCCAGTGAGCAACCTTGATTTGAACTCAGTAAAATGATCAGTGCGCGTCAAACGTTGTCTCATCTTTTACGAGATGTGGCCAGCTCCCTTCAGTGGCAGGATATCTTGGAGTAATGTCTCCGGGGCTGCCACAAACCTTGTTGGTTGGCAAGTCGACAGTAAGGAAAGACCAATGAGAGAATAATAAAACAAAGAAAAGGAGCGAGAAAACAACCGAGCCAAGAATAGAGGGGAGGATTTTTATAATCTCGTAACAGTAATGGTTAGAGGACATTTCTTTACAAGTTTCTATGTCCTCATCAGTTGGAGCAGAAAATGGTGAAGGAGTTTTTGCACAGAGGCGCGAGGGGTGGGGGGGGGGAACAGCCATGCTACACACTGAAGCACTGGAAGGTTTCACAGTCGAGAGAGGTGCACCGAGCATTTCCCTTTATGTGGTTTACAAAGTCTCTACTTTCCAAAGCAAACACTAGCAGAAGAGCATCCCCTGGAAGAAATATGTGTTTATGCATTTAAACAGTTGAGCAGTGACAGTGAATAAAACCTTTGGAGTCAGTAAAGAGAACCCGGTGGAGTTTTTAACCAACAGATTTTTACGAATCCACACATATTGGTGTTGAAATGCTAATCCCATCTGTTGGTATTGTGCCTATTCCACAAGTTGTTGGTGCAAATAAATGAAGTAAAGCAACAACAACAAAAAAGCTAGTAAAAAAATGTCGTAAACACAGCATCAAATGAGATATTAGAGACTCTGGATTTGTAAATGCTTTGTGATGAAGAGAATGAATTCAACCAATTTGTTGGACTTCAATGAAACACATGATGAGCTTTAGTGAAAAACACTGACTGTAACCATGACTCCACAGGGCACCTTTAAATTCCCAGTAGAAAACCAGTTAAGTATAATCAAACACTGTCAGTATATTGATATCTAAGGCTCGTCTATGTTAACAGTTATAGTCCCATGCATCAGATGCCCTAAACATAAATGCAACAGAAGAAAAGTGATTAGCCCCCAATTTTATTTTGCTCCAAGGCGCGTGATTGGCTGGGAGAGGCAGGTGGGCGTGTGCTCGGCGGTCCCTGGCGCTTGACGGAACCATGTGATGCCACAGTAGGCGGGGCCACATGGTTAGATCAAGCACAAGAGACAGCTGCACGAACCAATCAGAATGCAGGTCCACACAGGAGGAAGGCGGGGCAACAGAGAGCTGTCAGGGTCCATACAGGAGAGGAGAGGCAACAAGACAGCCGCAGATCCACACAGGAGGTGGGGGGCGGAGCCAAAGAACTGTCCACCAATAGCAAAACTGTCCACCCGGCTCCGCAGAGGAAGAGGAGATGCAGGGAGAGGCTGCAGAGAGGAGCAGCTGAAGCAAAGAGGACGGCCAGAACCGGCTCAAGGAGCATGATGTAGCTTAATTATATTGATGAGCACCAACATGAAGGGGTTTGACCTTCCACACCAAAGATAATGCACATGTGCTCAAAGCTTTTAATAGTATTGGTTAATGCTATTAATGCTGGGCCCAGTTTAGGCTGTGGAAAACAGGACAGTTAGAAAAGTCAGCTTAACAGATGTAACTAAGACGACTGGGATGGCAGCAGTTGCTTGAGTGCTTGAAAAATCTGTTTTCCAATTTTTTTAATGTATTTTTCTTTTATATTATTATAGTTTATAGTTTGTTTTATTCAGATATTATTAAATGTTTCGTTAGTTTTCAAGTTCATATTAGAACCAAAATATTTGTGATAGAAGATAGCGACCCAATAACACTTATTGTATAAGAAACACAGCATTTACTCACATCCAGTCATAAGAATGCAGCTGTTTTGAGAATTTCTCTCAACCTCTTCTGATAATTCTATTACATGATCATCTTTTCTCTACACAATCACATACAACAGTTTGAACTGAACAGGCTGATTTGTAAAGCAACAATTTGCTCTGTGCCCCGGTTCTAACACAATTCAAATAGATATTAAAATGTCTGCAAGGGGATTTCAAAAATTAATTTTCCATCGAGTCATAAAAAAGGCACGATATTTAAAACAGGGAAAACAACTTGAGGAGCCACTGCACCGCCACAGACACATCGTTTGACACAAGTGGGCGATCACATCTGAGGCCGGTCCCTGCTGAGCTGGTTATTGTGCTGCTTCAATATACTGAATTGGTCTGTGTTGTAATTAGTGAGACCCATGACTCGTATCAAAGGAAATAACAGTAATAAAATGCACCCCACACAGAGAGAGAGAGAGAGAGCGAGAGTGGATGTGTAAGCTTGTGTGTGTTTTAGTGAATACAAACAAATTCCAGCTCCTGTTTATTTGTCTGGATTTTACTACGTCTATCGCTGCTTTCAGACACATGGTAAAATGCCTGGAAAATGTCTTCATGACCTCATGTGAGATTACAGCAGGAAGATGATGTGAACTCTGATGTCTTACCTGTGCACCTGAACTTCTTCCCTTTGACCTGGCTGAGCCGTTTGTTCGCCAGCCTCCTGGGGTGGCTGCAGCGAGCGCCACTGGTCTCGATGGGATTATCGAACAGGTAGTCGGCCAGCCACTTCAGGTGGCAGTCACACATGAAGGGATTCTGAGCCAGATGACTGAGAGGGGTGAAGTAGAGAGGAGAGAGAGAGGGGGGGGGATGGGTTCGTTATGGAAATAAGAACAGGCAAGAGTTGTAGAGGGTTTCCCACTAAGATGTCTCAGGTGTCATGTTTCAAAGACACGTCCCCTTTCGACTCTCATTGGACAAAATCAATCAAAAATACACAATTCTCAGCTATAGTAATAGTATTTGTGTTCTTCTGATGTGTTCTTACAGAGTCTTGATGGAGCGCAGTGGGGCGAACAGTCCTTTGCTGATGGTTTGCATCTTGTTGTCGTACAGTGAAAGCAGGTTGAGGTTCTGCAGGTCCTGGAAGGTGTTGACTCTCAAACAGTTAATTTTGTTTGCATTCAGAAGCCTGAAACACAAGGAGGAGACCAGTCAGCACTTTTTTTACTTATTTAACTTTATAATGTCTCACGACACAAATACAAAATAAACACATATGCAGATAATGAGATAGTTTATCTGTACTGCAATTCCACAGTTTTCCCCCACCGTGTTTTTCTATATTGCTAATTCTTTCCTTGTCCCTCACCTTCTCCACACACTCTTTCTTTGTGCCCATGACCGATAAATCTGAAAATTGTGGTTTTATGATATTTTCACTTTCTCTTCTGCAGCATGAGGGGAATATGCACTGTTGTGTTGGGTGGTGCAATATCAAGTGTTGATGGGGGAGACAGATGGTGAGGGGGGGGGAGAAGAGACAGGATGGGATGGTGGAAATAATAGAGTAAGACAGAGAAGAGACAGGTGAGAATTTAATTTGTAACGACACCAGTGCACAGGAGAGAGGGACGGGGGAAATGAGAAATGTGATTGAGGGATTAGGTAAATGACAGGATGGGTGTTAACCTACACTCTTCCCTCCATCTCAGTAATATCACACCCATGCATTCATTAACTTATACATTTACACTGTCAGCGTTTCCCCCTGTACCTGTCTCGTCTCTTTTTGCTTTCTTTTCACATTCAACACACATTCTCTGTATTTTTCTTTACTTCTTTGTTTCTCCATCTTTCCCCCCAGACTCCCGCCTCTCCTCATCTTCTTTGTTAGACAGGTGACTAACTCGGGACCAAGTACAGCAGCTCAGCTTAATCATCAAGTCATCCTAACGAGCGCCTATACCGACAAAACCCAGTTATACTATACGTACACACACTCTCACACACACAGACACACAAGCTGCTCTGCGACATATCCACGCCTCATTAGGCAGCACACAGGGGGAACTAATTACTTGAAACTGCACCGGTAAAACAAAGCAGCGCACACAATACAAACAGCCGAGCGGTAGCTATAGACAGCAATAAACACATCTTTGTCGTGGAAGGTGGATGAGCTGCTTGATTCACCAGCGAGAAGCTGCCATATCATTTATAATCATTACACCGTATAGAGGAAAAACCTCATCCGGATAGTTCTGTCACATTGACCATGACCACGTTTTCAGGGATGTGAATATTAAAGGACATATTCCCTCTCTTTTCCTGCTGAGCGAGCGCCTTTGTCTTTTCAGGATCCATTGACGTATTGACTCCTGATGGATGATGTGGCAAGACATTAATATTAAGTGGTTATTTAGTCCTTTTACAGATAATTGATGATCGGTTTATGAGTCTAACATCATGACAGGGTTGACAAAGGGACAAAGTGGTAATGATGAGACAACACACTTAAGATCCATCCATCCATTATCTATGCTGCTTTTTCTTTCAGGGTCACAGGGGGAACTAGAACCAATCCCAATTAACATTGTGTGAAAGGCGAGGCCCAGCCTGGACAGCTCGCCAGCGTATCGAAGGGACAAACAACCAATCAGAGGCACATTCAGACCTGCAGACATATCAGAGTCTGCAATTGACCCAGCCCCAATCTGCATGTCCTCTGAGGAAGCTGGAGCATCGGGAGAAAACAGAGAATGACCTTCAGTCAGAAAGATCATGGTCAAGCTGAGATTCAAACCAGGAACCTTCTTCCTTCTGAGGTGACAGGGCTCAGCACCATGCCCACTTAGCCATGAGAAAACCAATTCAATTTTGATTTTCCTATTTTCTGTTTCCACTCTTTTCTCGATTTGTACTCTATGTCTTCTTCCCATTGTCTCCTCCCCTTCTTTCCCCTAAAACCATCCGTCCATTTATCTATCCCTCCATCCCTCCCTCCCCCCCTCTCTGCCTCGACTATGCACCATGCATCCCAATGATCCACCTAAGCACGTAAAAGGTGTTTGTGGGTTAGATTCACTCATCCTCATTTTCTTCGCTCCACTTGACTTTACGATGGAAAGGCCCAGAACATTAGCTGTTTCTGCAGCGGACTGCGGCATTCTCCAGGACCATATGCCACACACACACACAGACACACACACACACACAGTACCAATGTAGCCATCATAGCAGCCAGAATATTTTTTTTTACTGCATGCCGAAACTACAGCTGCAGCTTGAATCTGTGCCAGTGCACCGTTATTCAGAATTTATAGTTTCCCTCCATGTAGACAGTAAATATTGGTCGAACAACAGGGGATGACAGGTTTTCCCACAGTGCACCAATTTGGTTCATGTTGATCATTTAAGAAAAACCCACAGCACATGCAGACACATACACATGGTTAAGAACAGATGGAGGGTTAATGCATGATGAGGACATTCTATGATCATCGCTACTGCTCTGTAGTGAAGTATTGGTCCTGTGATGTGGGTGATGCTCTCTCCCTCATGAAATTACCACCGTATACTACAGCAATAAGAATCTGTAACAGTGGCCTGAGCTGTGATTATGGTCCAGTGGATGTGAACTGTAGATGGGACTTGCTGGTGCCAAATCATCTTAATTAGGGAAAATCAAGTGCATGGCTCAACATGAATTCAGCATAATTTGCTTATTATGCTGCTTCCATCTGAGCCAATGCTTCCAGAATAAGAGACACTGTGAGAAAATTAAATTAACTCTTTCCTCGACTAAGTCAGTTTGTTTTCTCCTTAGTCTTCGTCGCTAGTTTTGGTTCTGACTATCGTCCATTTCTCACACTATTATACAACACTACTGGGACACACACAGGTACACAATCAACATCAGACCACACAGACAGTACTTACAGCAGCTGCAGGGAAACCAGTCCCTCAAACAATCCCTTGGGCAACTCGGTGATCTTGTTGCCATACAGCACCCTGCACAGGACAGACAGGACAACGTCACGTAAGTTACAGTGTGTACAAGGCTTTGATTACTGGTTTACATGCAAACAGGATGTTGTTAAGAATTTTTATTATTCATTGTTCCTGGTGGAATCAGCCACTAGAGACGGCCACTGCTCTTCATTAACCAGTAATCCCGTCATATGTTATTTTATCCCATTAAAGAGAATTTCTTTTCCTTCATAATATCAGGACAGGCAAGTTTTGATTGTGATTCTGCAAAGTGTACAGCTAGGAATTTGAAATGTCTACTTGTCCAACTAGATGCCTTTATTTTATTTTCAGCAAATAAAAACATGAATTGTAATATTAGACGGTTTCAGGAGACAATAGCTTTTCCATAAAACAATTAGACATTATTCTGAAAACTTATCCTTAGTTATTACTGTGTTTACTTGCACTGTCCATCTTCTATATATATTCATTTATACTCAACAAGCATCAAATATTATCAGTATATGTGGCTGAAGTAAGGAGAACTGGAGACAAAAATCTACGTTTCCAGTGAGGGGGAATTTCTAACAAAAAAAAACAAAGCTCAGCTCATACATTCCTGCACAGACTCTGTTTTCCACTGAGTTCCTTGTTTTGGACCATTTATCTTATTTGATTTTACAAAACTGAAATTACTTCAACTGTAGTTTGCAACCATATAATTCACTTGAGCAATTTTATATTTTGCTACATCACCCCTCAGATGGCCTCTGCTGCAGGAGTGCTGCCTCTCAGTGACATTCCAGTGGATTGTGAGTGTGTGTGTGTGTGTGTGTGTGTGTGTGCATATGTGTGTTCAATCTTAACACCAAGGGGAGTTCACCTTCTCTGCCCCTTCTTGTCTGACTGTCTGTCTCATTTTCATGCTCAAGATTGAGTCAAATTAAACTGTCCTTCATGTTATTATCAACCTCTGACACACAGGCGCACACGCGCACACACACACACACACACACACACACACACACACACACACACACACACACACACTCACACACACTCACACACACTACTGTATTATGCCCCAGTTGTCAACATCGAGGGCGACAACATTTTTATTTGCTAAATGTCTGGTAACACAATTACACTCCTGCCTTGATGTGTGTATGTGTAAAACAAAATGAAATGTGTGTGTATTGGCAAGCGAGTGTGTCGTACTTACAATGAGGTGAGTGAGCGAAGGCCACTGAAAGCATCAGCAGCAACGTCAGAAATCTGGTTCTTACTTAAGTCACTGGGGGAGTAAGAGAAGGAGAGAGAGAGAGAGAGAGAGAGAGAGAGTGAGTGAGTGAGAGAGAGATAGAACAGATAAGTGCATCACTGTAAAACACAATGATGGGGTTCACTCTGCGTGGATGTCCTAGAACTGTCTGACAAATGATCATGAGAGAATACATCAGCCGAGGTCAAGGCAAGGGGACAGGAGGATGAGAAAAAATGTGTTGGGGAGAGAGAGAGAGAGAGAGAGAGAGAGAGATATGAAGTGATGGAGAGGTAAAGGTAAGAAGTGAAGTGACAGGAGCAAAAGAGAGAGAGAGGACTGGAAGCAGAGGCATGTTAAGTGCAGTTAATGTCATTCACTTCCACCACTGTGAGATACATTATTCAACACCGTCGAGGTTTAAATCCCAGCATGTGTGTGTTAGTGTGTGTGTGTGTTAGTGTGTGTGTGTGTGTGTGTGTGTGCGTTCATGCTGGGTAGGACCTCAGATGAAACATTTGATGAAGCAGCAGTACTGCATGTAGCTCACAGTCTGGAAATTTTAAGGACATCAATTACTGATTATCCATCCGTTAATTAAAGTTCAAGATTCATAAATAAAATGCCTGCTGCATATCCAGTACCAGTGTGTAGTGTGTGTGTTTGTGTGTGTGTGTGTGTGTGTGTGTGTGTGTGTTGTGTGTTGTGTGTAGTTGTATCCACACAGACTCACATCCTCTTGAGCTTCTTGTAGGCAGTGAAGGCTCCTGCTGGGACACTTTTAATCAAGTTCTGCTCCAAACGACTGAGAGAGAGATAGATGGATAGAGAGAGAGGAGAGAGAGGAGGGGGGAGACAAATTGAGTTAGTTGATCTTTAACAAACCCCTTAGTTTAAAGAAATTATACAGATATACACTTCAACTTAAACATAAAAAGAGAAAACATGTATAAAGTCTTAGTTACAGAATAAGACGGATAGCATTTATTTCCTCTAATGACGCTAGGAATAGAAAAATCATTGTTTATCATCATTGACACATGTTTATCCCTCAAAAAGGAATACACAATACAATCTGCACAATATCAGCGATTTTTTCATCCACTAATTGAACGTAGAGAGTTTAATTGTGTTCCTGTCAAAAGCGTATATATGAACACTTCTCATTTTTAAAATCATGTATTATTTAATTCCACTTGTTTCTGCAATGAGAGGAAAGGTAGAAAATGGAAGAGAGAAATAAGAGAGAAGAGTAAAGGAGGTGGAGGAAGAGAAGTGGAAAAAAAAGGTCATATCAGTACAGCAGACTCCCCGTGGAAGCGAAGTCGGAAAGGAGGACAACAAAGGAAGGAGTGGAAAAGTGTGAACCAGGAGAGGAGGGGGATGCGGTGAGGTCCCAAGGCCGGCCACAGGGTCAGCTGTCAAAATGATAAATGGGAAGTAATCCGCCCTTTTTCTTCCTGTCCTCCTCCTCTTCAGCCACCACTCAGGCCTGCTCTTTACCTCCACTCTCCACCGCTCTCTTCCTTTATCTATCCATCTATCAATTATCTGTCTGTCGTGTATTACTGTTTGTATTTAACCTCTAAGTTGCATCAACCTTATTTTATGATGTTAAACTTAAACCCATTTGCTGAGATTTATTCCATCAATTTGTGACGACTTCTCTGAAACGCTGCTTTTAGACTTGACTTTGAAAACAACACAACTCTAAGTGGCTGGCTGTTTCTTGGCTTGTTCACCCGTGTCTCTACATTACTGCACCTCACACCCCTGGCAGCCAACAACACCTTATTTAAGCTAAGAGGTCAAACTAAATCAAGGATGTATAGATATTGACAAAGGCAATCTGCACACACAACAACTTACAAATTATATCAGGGGCCGTAACACAAGGTTGACACAAAGACACTTAAGGGCTCAATATCAAAGGGTGAATTAAGGGGAAGACATTTTAAGAGGCTATATCAAAAAAAGAAATCTATAGGGCGAGGAGCTGATTAAACAACAAGTGAAACGGGAGACGGGCTTGGCAGGTGTGAAAGTGCACGATGGGAGAACACACAAACACAACCACACAGACACACACACACAAACACACTTGGCAGTGATCCCTGCCACCAACATGCAGAAAGATGACTTTGTCTCATTTGGAGGACTGACAATACATCATCCTATTACACTCAATTGTTTCTGGCTGCAGCAACAACATTTATTATAATGGATCCAATGCTAATGCTATCAGTGTGTGTCTGTGTGTGTGTGTGTGTATGTGTGTGTGTGTGTCCTCAAGAGAGTTCATCAGATATGTTTTGGAGCCTGTGGCTTTATCAGAATGCATATGTGAGTGTGTCTCAGCATAAAATTGTGTTTGTGCCAAACTAAGTCTTTTGCTTTAGGAAAGAAAACTCTTGGTCTGCATATACGCGTGTGCATTGGTATTAGTGTGTGTGTGTGTGTGTGATTCTATTAGTTATGCTGGGGAGGTAAAGCGCTCTTGGTGTAACGTTGCAGGGGGAGGATTTCTCCTTTACTCACAGACCAATCAAGTCAGCTGTCCTCTGTACAAACAAACAGGGTACAGCGATCAATACGGATATCAAACACGTCCCACTGTGGGGGGGGAATGTGTGTTTAAATGTGTGTGTCAGGGACAAAAAGAGCAGAGGAAGAGGAGGGAAAGTGTCTCAGGGACGGCTGCAATCTGAAAGAAGAAGAACACTGCAAAACTCAAGAGTTGAGCCACAAGTTCCTCACGGTGAATCACACTCTGGCCTGGGAAACCTCCAGGACCACATGGACGTGTCTAAAGTTCACAGTGAAACTCACAGGGAAAGATATCCAACCACAAGAAAAGTCCTGCATTCAAAATTGTACTTAGGTACATAAGTATTAGAAGAAAAATTATGGGGTTTCTTTCCAATCTTTATTCAAGACCGTGGTCTTTCATTTTGAGAGAATTATTTCTTCATTTCATGTTCATGTTTTGTGCTGTTTTCTCTCAAACCCTGGGCTTCTCTCTTAAATATCCCCCATACGGACATACTAATGTTTGTTTGTCTGCACACAGATGTATTGTTGTTATCATGGATGTATAATTCCCAGGCCACAAATATGATTTCCCCAATTTAAAATGAAAAAACATAATAGCAACATTAAGATAGATAAGACCCATGACGGTGAGTAAACCGTTAAACCTGGTTAAACAGTAACCGACTCTATTGGACGCTGTGAGAGGTGAAGCAGCTGCAATGAGATGTTGGTCGACATCATACCTGGTATGCTATTGGGGGATTTTGACAGAGTAATTTCCCTCAAATGAAAAAGCTGGAACAGTAATCAGAGTTCATGAGTGCAGACGCAGCCTGAGCGTGAGGAGAAGGACTCAAACTGAATCACTGGTCGTTTGTTCAGGAAAGTAAATTTGAGTGCAGACAATCTGAGAAAATCTGCTAACAAACAGGATTCAATCAAGACCAAGACTCTGCTCTTAAAGATAAGAAAGAAAGTCAATATCCAATGTACTTGAAATATAAAAAGTGAACATACTAATTTTGCAGAATGTCGTATAATGCTGTGTAACTATACCTGGTCAATAAGTATAAAGTATAAGGTTCTGGTTATGTGCATGGAACCAGTCAGTCTGGACTGGTGTATTGAACATGTTTCACTTTTGAGGAGGACAAAGTAAAGACAGTCTTACATCTCCACGATGCCCTCCGGCAGGTTGGCTGGTATTTCAGTGAGGCCTTTGCGGCGACAGTCCACGATGTTGTTGTTGCAGCTGCAGCTCTGGGGACACACAGCCAACTGGGGGACACAAGTCCTCGACTCGGTCTGGGCTGGACCTGTAGAGAGTGACGAACAGATAATGGCTACAGGGTCAGTCTCTGGAATTACTCAAAAATCCCTAGTTTGAATCTCTCATGACATCATCCTCCTTCTGTCGTGAAAACATAAAGAAAGTGTAATATTCACTGAATTTTACCACAATATATTATCTGGATACATCTTAATATAAGCAGTAAGACAGGGTTAGGAAACAGGATACAGAGATATTTGGAAAAAGACATGAGATTGAGGAATAGGTAAGGAGGCAGGGAAGGAATGAAAAGAGAGAGAGAGAGAGTGGGGGGGGGGTCTGGTATCATGTCGGCAGAAGAATCGGGGCTAAAGGCGAATAAAGAGGCAGCAGCTTGACACTCTATTAGCACAGAGAGCTGAATCAGAGGCCCATAAACATCGCCTATACTATCTGCGGCTGATAACACCGCTGCTCTTATACTTGGCTTTTAGCTGATTATGCGCTCTACAAGGTGTAACTCTCTCAGCGTGATAAACTCAACGCTGAGCTGTCTGGAGACGATAACAATGCTGCTTGTAATAATGGCCTTTAGGTTTATTACGTCCTCCGTATACGTCAAAGAGTCAGCTCCCTGCAGCACTAAATTCAAATGTACACAATGTACACTCGACCCTCTGTGAAGTGTGTCACATAAACATCAGTGTGTCTGAACTGTTTGGGTCAATTCTTTGTGAAAACATTATTTTGCAGTCTAGATTTAATTCTGAAATTCAGTGCATGTGTCAATATTGTAAAGCCAAAACAGGGAACTACTCTGGAAAAATATTTGTACAGTGTTTTTCCCCAAAACCAATGAAAGATTACGAGTGAAACTAGAAACTAAAAGCACAGGGGCTCTTTAAAAATAACCGCTTGAGTCGAGTAGCAGTGAAATCACTGTGATGACCGCAGAAAGTACAAAATGTTCTTCAGCTTGACCTTCAAATACGTTGAGTAAAATCATCTGTGTGTAACTTTGAACTCACCATTGCAAACAAAGTCCTTCTTCTGCACATCCGGGACGTTGAGGCCCCTCATGTGGGCGGGGGCCATGCACTGAGTGAAGGGAGCCAAGCCCCGTCTGGCTCTGAGCCAATCAGAGAGCCAGGACAGGTGACAGTCACAGTGGAGGTTGTTGGAGTGCAGACGACTGAGAGAGGACGAGACAGTAGTTTGACATTAAAAACAGATTTCAGATTGAAAGAAGACACGAAAAGATTAAATTAACACAGAAAACCTTTGATTATGAAATATTTAGTGAAAATGTATTTGTCTGTATTCAAACAGGTTGAATTTTTCACACAGTTTCCATCCTTGACGGTGCTTAGGTGAACCACTCACACACAAACACACAAAGTAATATCCTCAGCTCTCATTTCCCCACGGTCTGTGACAATATGTCTCCCTCTAGAGAGACGACACTACAGCTAAATCACAATCTATTCAGAAAGACAGAGACAGAAAGAGGGGAGCAGAGGTATGAATGAAGAGGACACTTAGGAATGAGATGGAGAAGAGGGGGGGGGGAATGATGTAGAGATGAAGAGAGGACACACAGACTGAAATCCAGAAAGGACAAAATAATACAAAGAGGTGAATATAATCCAAAAGACGCAAAGGATGAAAAAATTCAATCAAATAAAATATGAATTTTATCCATTTCTTTCAATGATTCTTGGTTACCTTGGCTTTGTGGGTATAATAATGACAAGACATGGGATTACATGGGATGCGTCTTGGATTTCTAAGCCTAGATAGAACCCAAGAGAAATGTATTTAAAGATTTGTTTTTCAAAGTTATGAACATGTATGGTTTCTCATTTGCCTCTTTTTGCATGTGTATTTCGTCATGCATTTATATTTTGTTTTATTCATCTCTGAGATTTTCTCTTCTCAATTGGGACAAATAGAACTTATTTTGTGATGGTCAATGTATTGAAAACTTAGATTTGAAAAATTCAGCTGTGCCACGTTTTCAATTCGATTGACTTTTATTTGCATGGTGCCGAATTATCTTGAGATGCTTCAAAACTAGCAAATTCACTTAATCAGTGAAGTTAAATTAACATTAAACACATTCAATTAAAATGTTACGTTTCCACAAAAATTATTATTAATTTAAAGCTGCTGTTTAGTATAGGAAGCATCAGGTGATGGTTGACAGAGCTTCTGTGGCTGGGTTTGACACCTTGAGAGAGAGAGAGAGAGATAGAGATGAGGAGGATGAGGAGGATGAGGAGGATGAGGAGGAGAAGGGCGGATGTAGAGGATGAGGCGGATGAGGCGGATCGACAGCAGAATGTCTTGTCAGCGTATTACATGCCAGCCGGGATATCTAGCCTTTCAGAAGACAGGCGTCCCTTTGTAATAAAGCAGAGGACAAATCCTGTTACAGAACAGAGATGGGCTCATTGATGCTCGCAGCGGGGGCAGCGGGTTTTAATACCATTCTCACATTATAAATCCAGTTTATAGTCCAACCCCTGCCTGGAGATATCCACGTCCCGTCCCACCCCCGGCTCAGCCTTAATTACTGACAAGTAGGATTAAAACACAGGGGAGAATGGAACAGGCTGGGGGTCTGGAGGAAGTGGTGTGTGTGTGAGTGTGTGTGTGTGTAGCTGTAAATCAGCGATAGCATTCGTTGTGCTTATTGGTTGCAAACGTGTGTGAGTGTGTGAGTATATATACATGGGCGTTTGTGTAGCTGTACGTCGGTGATAGCATTTGTTATGCTAAATAGTTGAAAATGCGTGTATGTGTGTGTGTGTGTGCTTGAACTGTGCATGTGTCTCTCAGTGGTTTGCTCCATATTTTCTCCAGGGGATACTGGCCACATCTTTAGTGTAGTGAATTACACAAACACACAAGCAGTGGGAGTTCTAATCTTTCCACTGGTTCAAGTTTCTGAATGAGAGGCACCATGAGGTGATATCATTACAGTTAATAGACTAAAGGAGAAAGACATGAGAGAAAAACTGGAGACCATATATTGACAAACGGATGGATAGAGGGAGAGGAGCGAGAGAAAACCAGAATGAACTGTACACAGTGTATATGTAAGCAGCTGTATGAAGGGACCACAGATCAATGTGGCGGAGGAGGTGAGCCATTTCATTTAAAAAGAAGTTTCCACACACACACAAACACCTACATACACTTCCCCAACTTCACCGCTGATCATATCAGGGACATCCCTAAACATTTGATTGAATGAGTCATTTTTATAAAAGCAGCAAATTCAATCTTAGGATCCGAGGGCGGCAAATAAACGAACAAAATTTAATAGAGAGGAGGTGGCGAGCAAGAGGAGGAAGAGGAGGCAGCGTGTGAACTGAGTTATGAACACTGGAGAAGATGGAAAAAAGGAGAGTGGGGAGGAAGAGTAGAGATGGGAACAAGAGGAAATGAGGGTACAGAAGAAGACAGGTGAAGAAGAGGAGGAGGAAGCTGAAGGAAGAAGGAAAAACTCTAAAGTAAGACATTTTATCCAAAAACGATGGGGTGGAGGACAAGGAGAAGGGCAACAGAAGATAATATAGTATAAGAAAGATGCAGGAGAAATTCAAACAGGACAGCAGACACAGTGAGGAGGAGCAGGAGGAAATCGGAGGAGACAGTCACTCAGTGTTGACAGAAAACAGAAGAGGACGAGGGCGTCTGATTAAAAGATATTGGATATTGGTAACTCTGCACTCCATCTCCTGTGTGTGTCGTTGTGCTGTTTCCTGAAATCCAATTTTAAAAGTCAGATTTTGATCTGCGCCGCCGCAAGAGCAGCCGCAGTCTGCAGGGAAACGTCAAAACGCTGGCCTGTGATTGGCTTTTGACAGAAAGTGTCAGTCAAAATTCGAAAGACAAATAATTCCTATGAGACAAATGCAGAGCCATTATCCTGCTGCTGTTTTCCAGTTGTGTTTTTTACTTTTTAGAAATCCCCTGAAATTTCTGAATGTTAAGTAGGGTTGCGTGACCACACAAGCGCCTCTTAAAAATGGCGATTTGGGGAGGAAATCCCATTCTGTGCACGCTGGTTTGGTGTTCTCCAACCCCAGTGTGGCTCACAGGAATGCAACCAATGGTCTGCCTCTCAGACAGTCCCATGGGATTATGGGTATTCTCCCCTGACATGTCGTGCCATGGCCTTGACAACTGCAGGATCTTCGTCACAAACAGACAACGCACAAGTTAAAGAACCCCCCTCTAATCAATCAGAGGAGGTCATTTAGCCTGGGGTCCATGTTAGATGTGTGTGTGTGTCTCTCTGTGAGTGTGTGTGTGTGTGTGTGTGTGTACACATCAGTAACGTCAGTATATGAGGTTTCTTCTAATGAATCAAAGCAGATTGAACTATAGAGCCTAAAGAAATCTTTCTTGTGGTATTGATGAAGTTACCATTACGCATGGGTGTGTGTGTCTGTTTGTGGGATGCAGGCACACATTCGTCACTGTATCCATCTATGTCTGTGTGTGTGTGTGTGTGTGTGTGTAATGACCACATGATTATTCACAGTCATGAAACAATAGAAGAGTTGCTCTCTTATTATGGCATGATTAGATGATCACACACAGACCCTGCTGCCATGCTGTGTGTATATGTTGATGTGGCACTTGTGTGTGTCTGTGTGTGTCTGTGTGTGTATATTTTTGGCATGCCTGTGTGTGGGTGAACATTACTCATGTGTGTGTGTCGTGTGTTTATACCCTGTTCATATGAAAGTTTGAATGTTTTAATCCATATGCATGTGTGTGTGTTAACATTCAACCACAGAGTACATGTGTGCATCTGTAGTAGTGTGTGTGTGTGTGTGTGTGTGTGTGTGCATGTGTGGGTGTATGTGTGTGTGTGTGTGTCATACTCACAGTGTCCGCAGCTTGGGCATGTGGTTGAAGCTGGACAGGGGGATGAGGGTGATGTTGTTGTTGTTGAGGGTGCTGAACAGAGAACAGAGAGAAAAAGAAAGAACAGATGTTACAATAAAATTAAACCCTGGTAAAACGTCTTGGTCTGGTGGTTTAAAACAAGACAGAAATAAAATTGAAATCTGTCCAAAACACTGGATCCGCCATTGTCACTGTTCTCTTATGGCTCACAGGGAAAAAAAGAAAATAAAGAATTAGCTATTATAAGCCATTAAACCATATTCAAAAGGACTTTTAAATATACCTCAACACACTAGTTATGTTGCAACACATTTATTTTTCAAGCTTTCTGCAATAAAAACTGCTTGTAAAAATTCTGGATGGATTTATTCCCTCATGTTTCTAATAATATTCTAAATAAGCAATCTGAGAAAAAGAAGACACTTATTTAATAAAACCCTTAACATGAGGTTTGTTTTGAATTGATGCAAGTCAATAAGGTTGGGAAGCCACTGGTGTATTGATGTTTTAATTAGACTTTAAAGGTTTAATGTGTGAAAAAAAAACAATTAATAAAAATTAAGTAGAAACATTTCCAATACAGAAGAAAGCAGAATATTAACCTATCGACCTTCTGTGTGATTGTTTTTAACAATTTTACTCTGGGTTGTTGACTTGACTTGAATCTAAATTTTAAAAACACTGCTGGCACCATTTCAAACCTCATCAAAACTGTAACACACTGCATTTGCAAATTCTGACCTTCTGTCCAGGGGGCCACTAACGTGCCAAGTCATCACGTAGAGTGTTAACTCGTTATTTATTAATACACACACACCCACACACACGCAAAAGTGCACAAAAACACCCTTGATCTGTGCTTCTTCCATTTCTAACTCATAAGCAGGTCACTGCTGTCTTTGACTATTAGCTCTCTCATAAACTGCACTCTGTCTCATATGTAGTATCGACCTGAAGTGGAATGAAAAACAAGGTTGACTTTCTTTATGAGCACACACACACACACAGGCACTCACACACAACCACACACACACACACACTCACAAAGGCACTCAGCGTGTTGAGGAAACATAAAACCTATTGATTCTCAGTGATTTTCATGCACAGAAATGGAGACAGAAATGAGAGAACAGGGAAAAGAACAAAGGAAAATAAGACGACTATTCCATCAAAGCGATCCGAAGATGGCTCTGCAATGAGAGACTAGTACAAGCTGCTTAAAGTGCACGTACAAAACAAAACATAGCAAAACACGAGCAGCTCCCTCATGACTTATAAGCACCGCACACTCGCTCGTGAATTTACAATCCAGCGGAACATTAAACGGGACAGAGACGTGCAGCTCACATTACAGTATATGCTCCTAATGAATGTGTGAGTTATTATCTTTGGATGTAAGGAGCCTCAGTCTTTTCTGTTTTAATGAGTTTAATCATAAAATCCGGGATGTTTTAAAGAAAAGGAGCAGTTTGGGTTCAACCACCAACCTCAATTCTCCTGATTCAAGAAGACACTGACGACCATAATATCTGGTCAACAGAATTTGCAAATCAGATCAAATAAAGGCAATAAAAATATAAACTTAGAGCTAAAATGATTTTTGATCTCATTTCAGCTGAATCGTTGCATTTCTATTGAGAATAAACCAATATATGTTCCTGCTGATTTGGGAAAAAATATAATATGCAGAAGGAATAATAACCCCCAAGTACATCTTGTGAGTCTGGTCAAATTTGAAGTTACAATAAAATTCAACACCGTGACTCAGTGTACTTACAAAGATAACAACTGCACACTACAAAGAGAGATCCATGTTAAATTAGACATCCAGGGATGAACTCAAATTATACTACAGGGTCTTATTTTTACTGTTACCAGTGCAACCCTTTCACTTTGTTTTAGCCCAATTTCCATGAATCGTTCATTTTACTGGATAGAAAATGAGGCGAGTTTACGCAACACATCACCCGAAACCTTGTATTTTCAAAGAGTCATTGTTTGAGGATGAATAAAAGACTGGGGAGTCATTTTTTAATCTGTGAAAACCATTAATTTGTCACATTTAAGCTTTCACAAGTTCAGCTCTCTCTGAAAAATCACCCAAATTCAAGATTAAAGCAAATTTTGAAGCAATTGCCGCATGTTTGTGCCTAAATATACAGTTTGACCATGTTTCAGATTTTGCCGACACAAATCAAGGGTGGTTTGTTTCACATCGTGTTGTCACAAGTGTTCAAAACAGCCTCATTACCCGAGGTTTGCTGTCTTTACACTAACACCCACTCAGACTTAAAATAGAGCGTTTCTGCTTCACCCTGTTGATGTTACCACTTTTCTTTCTCTTTCATTCCCTCTTTCCGATTCTCTTCCTTCATTCTCCTCCCTGCCAGTATAGCCTCAATGGCCTTGGTCGCCGGATTAGGTTTCACACTCGCCCTCAGATCCACACACACACACACACACACACACTCTCACACACAGACACACACATCAGGAGTGGTGCTCTGGTCAGCCCTGTCAGGGGTGATTCCACCCAGTATATATAATTTAATTGTGGAATAACAATAATTTCCCTCTGCAATTTCCCTGTCAGATTTTCTCCCACTCACTCTGCTCAACGCACCGTCCTCATCTCTCCACCTTAATAAAGCAGCAACTGGATCGACTCAAGCCAAGTCAAACACTACAAACATAATTTTGAAGTCCACAACTATGTTTTATATCGTGGGCATTTTTTCCCCTCGGCTTGTTTTACACTGCTCCGGCCACGGCTGCACTCCTAAAAGGCCTGCGTAGATTTAGAATTAGAATTTGGCAAAAACAGAAAAATATTAAAAATCACTCTTTAATATCGGAAAGATCGTAAAGGGAAGCTTGAGTCCTGCAGCGGCTCGTGGGTTTGATTCTGATCCAGCTCTTTGCTTCGTATCTCTCCTGCTCTCTCCCCAGTTCGTTCTTATCAATAAAGGGGAAATACTCAAATAATATCTTCATAAATAAAACAAATATTGAAAAGATACAAAAGATCCATTTATTAAAAGTAAAATTGTCATTTGAAATAAGAATTTGGTACAATACCATCATTTTGTTGAATTATATTAAATGTAATGATCCTTTTACCCAACTTTGAAAAATAGGCATTCACCTCATGTTGACAAACCTTTTTTAAGGGGAAACTGAAGTTTTCTAAGACTTTTGAGTGTTTTATTAAGTTGTTTTTATTCACCTTTAGCCTTTTATTTCATTTTATTTTACACTTATTCTTCTCTTCGTGCTTCAGTCAACTTTGCTTTTCTAAAGTGCCATAAATAAACTTGTGCCCAAAAAACCTACAGATGGGAGAAATGTCTCACATTATAAAAAGTGGGTGTTTCACAAAACTGATGAATGTGCTTTGACAAGTGTTTGGTTTCAAGTGCTTTAAGGAATTCAGGAGAACAGACAGATTACTGTACACCTGTGAATTTCATCCATTGGATTTGATTGTGGTTTTCTACTTTTGAATTTGGTTCAGATGGGGACTTTCCACTGGTTCCACCTTCTGTCAGTCTGAACTTTATAATCCTGCAGCCTTGACACATCCCGACATACACATCCTGTCCAGTGACCACTAAATCACAGAGTGCAAGCCAGAGCATTGGCTCCGTGTTCATGCTCCCATTTACAAACGCTTCACTGCTAATGTGATACGGTTAAGAAAATACTTACATTAGTGTTGCAGCTGTTTCCTCACTGACATTTTGCTTTGAGAGAGAAAGATCTCTTCTGTTCTCTGACTTTTTAATGTTTCTTTTCTTTTAATGGCTGACCTCAGATCCTGACAGAGTCAATGATGAAGCTTCACATGGTTTAAATATGTTGAATAAGCTGAAACTCTGATGAAATTTAGATTATTTTTTCTCCGAGGCAGCACTAAAGCAACTGTGGTTTATATTTCTTCAAGAATAGTCAGTTAATTAATTACAACTGTATCCATGAAATACTTAATTTTCTTAACAAACACTAAGTACCAACACAGTTTCACATATTAACCAAGAATAAGGCTCTCTCCATTGTAATGTGGACATTTTACTGGGAGCTCCCTGCCCTCTGCAGATGAACTATTAGAGAAAGCACATTTTGTTTTTACAGTCACAACCACAGGGAGCTCGAGGACTCGTCTAACAGTGTTTACAGAACACAATGTTTCTGTTGCTAAACGCCTGTTCAGCTCTATTTGCTCTTTTTAATTTAATAAAGGCTGCACTGACCACTGCAGTGGTGTGGCAGGACAGATCCAGGATCACCAAGTGTGCGTGTGTGTGTATATATTTGTAAGGTCCACTATTGTGTTGTGTGTATTCTTGAGTCAGCATGCGCACTGCATGCTTGCATGTATCCGCATGCAATGCAGTATGTTGCAGTAAAAGGGGGCCTCTGCAGTCAGTGATGGAGGAGGCTCTTTAGAGGCAACCCACCGGGGAGATGCTATCGTTTGTGTGTGTGTGTGTGTGTGTGGTCTGTGTGAGACAGAGAGAAAGAGAGTGATGTTATCATACGTGTCTTTGCTGCAACCTACACACTGAGGTCAAAGCCTTACTCGTCAATCTCTGCTCACACACGCAACCACACAAATACAAACACTCACACACGTTAACATCGAATTCCATTCACTGTGGACAGGTTACCACAAACCTTGTCAGTAACCAATTTGAGTTTAACTTAACTTGAATTCCTACACAGCCTTAAACTTAACCAGAACCTCAGAAATGAAATGTTCCTTGTTTCCAAAGTGTTGAAAGAGGAAACAAAAACACACACGATAACAGTAACTGACTATTTCCAGGCTATTTTTACACACACTGCTCTCGTGTTCAGACCCTGGCTATTAAGCCGAGCATGAAAAATACCCTTAAATAATAAATAAATACCCTTCTTCAAAACAGCTCTAAAGGATGAGGTTAGGTTTTAGTATTTGACAGCAGTATTCAAGGCTGGGGAGAGAAACAGAGGACAGGTGACCTACAGAGACAATGGCACCTATATGTCCTGGTTGTGTTCTCAAATCACACAGGAAATTGAAGAAGAACTTGTTTCTTTGATTCGTGAAAGACGAAGGTAAACTGTGATCAGCTGAAATTGGTCTGTTAAGTTCAGAAAGTTGTATCTAGATCTTATTTGGATGTAACTAGGCCCAAAGCAAGTAGCTGGTGCCCACAGACTATGCATACAAGGCCTCAGTGTGATTGTATAAGGTGAATGGACATGTGTTCTGATTATAAAAGCCATTTCTACATGCTTACCAAAGCCAGATTTCTACTCTTGCCCCAGAGCTTTGGTGAGTGTTGTGTGTTTTCTGTCACACTGAAAGTTTAAATGCACAGTGTAGCTTTGGGGTTGAAGTCTAACATTAGAGTCACTGTGAACAATAAACATGATCTTTACCAGCTTATTTTCCCTCTATGGCTTGAGAATATCAATCTCCAAAAGGACACACATCTCTGGAGGCAGTTGTGTTTGTGTGGTTGTTCTTAAGCTCTGCTGAGTTGTAATTAATCTTGTGTAGCTCCGCAAATTCTCACATGCCATTGTGTGTGCGTGTGTCTCTATTATGCTCAATCAGCCTCAACAGGCACAGATCAATACACTGACAGAATGTCCGAGTTACTACAGCCACTAAAAGGCTATGCAACAACTTGTGTAACTTTATGACTGTGATTACAACCAATATTGACCTCACATTCAATACAATTATTCTGTCTCGTAATCACTAACATTAGTTATGGTCTGTGAAATGAGGAACGTTGATGACTGAACCGAACTCAAACATAAAACTAATCATAAAACGTGTCTTTAAATAACAGTATCAAATAATCAATTTGGAGTTTCGTATGTTTATTGTTCATTAAATGTGTTCACAAACTCAAACAAGCAAAAGGTTTGTGCGCCAAACTGAATCCTGTATCGCTTCATTTCAATCGTCTGCAATCACTTTGGAATTTCACACATTTCTAGTATTGACGTCTCATTTTAGATTAAACTCTGGGGTGAAAATCCTCGGCTGCACTTGGACCTGCACTGGAATCTCAAATCAATATTTCATTGTGGGAATGAAACCACAACAAAGCAACTGTATCACCCATACTTACATCTGCATTGTTGCTAAGATTACTCTATTAATACAGTTATCTGACTGACTACAGAAACAAACTTGTATTCATCCCTGTATTATAAAGTAACTACCTTAGTATTATAGTGACAGTTTGTCTCAGTTTAATGTCTGAGCCTCTCTGCACCAGTTCCTCTCTAACTTCTATACGTGAGGGTGAGATATTCAGGCATTCAGGATTAGGAATCACTACGTTAAATCAGTCTGTGATTAATCTGGTTTTCAGTTAATTTCACTGGAGACGTCAAATCAAGCTCACGTGCCTGTTTCCAAATTTAATCTTTTCAGGACTCAAATTGGAATTTCAGCATTTTAACTGAAAAAATATTGATTGGAAGGATTAAATGTAAAATGTTATTTAGCAGAGAATGACGTAGTTGAACAGGTTGAATAAGGTATTTAGATTAAAATGTGTAACGAGTGTGAACATTGATTTTGCGGGCGTGCAGGCGTAAACACGTTTAAATTAATTCAATGACTTAAAGGATGATCCCAGAGTTTAAAACCGACTCATTCTACCAGCATTAAACTAAACTAAAACTAAACTATCTGCATTAAACTACTAGAACATTTCATTCAGTATTTTCACTCAGAACAAAATTATACAAACTCAAACCAGGAGGGAATTCTTATAATTTACCAGAAATGAATTGTTAATTAAACAAGTGACCTGAAAACTACAGATTGTCCAGATCAATTGTAAACATGCCGTCTGTGTTCCTGAGGGTTTGTTTGTCAACTTGCTGCCATCTTGGCAAAGTGAATGTAACAGCGGAAAATACCTCGAGCAAGCAAACATGGCAACTTTGAATATTGTCTAAATGCCACGTTGATATAAAAACAAAGTGATTTAAGGCAGATTTTATAGCACTCCAGTGGTTGTAGGGTGAATATAAAGCTGGAGACACAGTCATGTAGCTCTAGGTGAAGTTACTTCCCGGAGTCTTTTCATCACTGAGCGATTGTCTGGCAACCGGCCGATACTCCAGGAGGTTACTGTTTCCCCGGCCAAGAAATAATCTGGCTCACAACCACCCTAACAGCACAACCTGTCACTTTTAGACATTGTTTTTTTCCCCCCCAACAAATAAACAACAATATGCAGCATGTTGTTCAGTTTAAAGTTAAACTAAAACACAGCTTTTTGTTAACTTTGGATCACGGGAACTGTTAGTAAATGTTGTGCTAAGCTAAGTGAGCCAGATACTCCGGTGAGATCAATCTTCATCTGAACCTCTTCCAGAGAGTGGATGCAGAGGTCAGAGAGTATGTGTTAAACGTTTTTGTTCTATTCAACCCTGTGGTAATTTTTCCTAGATTGAGGATATAAGGAGAGGTACACTTTTGCTTTTATATAATCATGAATATAAAATTAAGAGCTTTCAGAATCTAAGTGATATAATAACCGGTAGCACAGTATTAATTTGCATTATTAAAATCCCACCTCATGCCAACATGGCTCTAAGAGGAATGTATTTCTCGGAGAGCTTTTCCCACACAGGTGCTGTCAAGGGGCAAATTATGGAAAGGCCTGAGAGACTCTTTGAGTTGCGTGAAGAGCCCTCAGCATCTTCCCCAAGGCCTCATTACAGCTCCAGCAGAGGAGGCAACAGGAACCGGCACGGACACTTCACTCCTTAAACGACTCATTTGTTTAACCCACTCACAACCAGAGAGAGAGACGAGGGGACCCTCAGACATGTGTGTCACGCTCTCAATCAAACAGGTCACATGGTCATTTAACCTCCTGTTCTATTCACTACCTCTCCACGCGAGAGCTGGGGGAGGGGACGTATATCTTTGTATAGAAGAGTTGCAGACAAGTGTGTATATGTGTGTGATTATATGGGGCTTGTGTGTATATGTCGGGGGCTGTACAGCTGTATTCTGTCTCGCTGAGTCAGACAGTGAGACTCACCGACCCTTGAAGTAATCACTCATCCGAGAGTTGCGCTGTGCCGCAGCCCCGATGCTACGCTCTTGTGTACGCAGGTGTGTGCGACCGCCGCAGTGTGTGCGACCGCCGCAGTGTGTAGGTGAGCGAGCGTGCGAATGCCAGTGCGCACCTTTGTTCGTCTGTGTGTGTTCTGTGGACAAGGTCACACAAATGGCTTTTCAAGGAAGTGTGAATAAAAGCTTGAGTGTCTTTGCAAGTGTATGTATCCTTGTGTGTGTGTGTCTGTGTGTGGGGGGGTGTGGGGGGGTGGTTGCAGAGCGAATACGCAAATGAAAGCTCTTGTCCTTCATTCAGTGAGTGAGTGTCTCTTTTGATCAGGAGACTTCAGTTTGGGAGTTGAAGTGATTTCTGACCCTGTTGACTTTGACACTGAGCCCTGCAGGTCTATAAGGTCTGCACACAGGCTTTAAGGGCCTCTAGGTGAAGGAGTTAAGGGCTTTTAGTGGTCGGATTGTCTCATATTTGAACTTTCCCACGGGGTTTAATGCCTGCTTTGCCTCTTCACCCAGGCAGCCTGGTGTTAAATTGTGTGTGCATCAAGCATTAGTGTGTGTGGGTGTGAGTTTTTGTGCTGCTGTTTAATATATATGCGTATGTGTGTGTGTGTGTGTGTGTGTGTGTGAGACCGGCTAGTTTTAATAAACTCTCAAGTGTTTGAACAACCGAAGTCGCAGCAATTTACTTCACTCATCTCTGAGAAAATTGACATTTCCACAGGGTTGCCGTTGGAAACCACCCTGGGAAAGCTCGACTGTTTACAACTGAAACCGGAAAAAAAATAAGATATTCAGGAGTTGAGCTATTTTCTCACCAAACTTTGTGCTATACGCCTCATTTAAGTCTCAAATTATACAGGCAAAAAAACAGTGAAAGTATTCTCGAAGAAATAAACTATTTTACGAAGGAAACCGTGACATTTCAAAAAAGTGAAATACTGTTTATACAAATGGAGGCAAGCAAAGGTCTCTGTATCAACGCTCCGCTAAATGATGGATGTTTGCCTCGTTTCTCACTGGGACCAGTAGGTGCTGAGCTCTGGAAGCTTTAAGACCGCCTCGAGAACAAAGGAAGAAACTTTGTGTAGTAACGTGTCGAGCTAAACTAGAAAAATAACCCAATCAGATGATGTGGATTTTAATCTAATTAACTGAAACTATAGGGATGCATACAAAGAAAGAAAGAAGGGAGAGAGGGATAATGACATACAAATCTACTGATGAGGCCATTACACCTAAAATGAGAATAAATGAGATTGCATATCGCCTCCCTGCCTGGACGCTGAACTTTCGTTGGCTGGTCTCTTATCTTCTCTTAATTGTCTTTTAGCTCTGCTTGATTTCCACCTTAAATCGCTTCCCGCTCGCTGTCCTCCTCCCCTCTCTCACCTCCCCCCCCAACCTCCCCCCTGCTCTTTCCTGCCTGCCACCCAGCGGGACTTGATGAATTGTGCGTGGGTCAGACTGCAGGCACCGCGCTATCTCTTTCCATATCCGCCGCTGTTCCGCACTTCTGCATAAGCTCCCTGCTACCCGCCGCATCCTCCCTCTGTGTGTTCGAACCACCGGCTGCTGCTGACTTGGTGTTACCTGCACGGCTGTTTAATGTTTGTCAGCACCTTGTCAACTGTAAAGTACGGCAGTGATATTATTCATTGAGTTTTTTCGTGGCGGTCGGGGATACATCGCCAGGATAGACGGGAGAACGGTTTACAACAAATATCTGAAAGCTCTGAATTTAGTCGAGTTGAGGCTGTGCACCTGAAAGAGGCTCTTTCCTGCCAGAGGACACGAATCCAAAGTAAACCTGAAAATCTACCGTGAGCTACTTAAGGAAACACAAGCTGAAGATTTAAAATAAACCGTCTTCTGACATTAGCATCAATAAAAATGTGTGGTTCTTGATTTTTTTTCTATGTTTTAAGCTCATGAAATGAAAAGTAACAGTGCATTTCAATTTGAATGGGCCTGATTGTTACCTCCACCCAGTAGGTTTTAGCCCGTCTGTTGGTTTTGCTTGTTTGTCAGCAGGATTACACAACACAAAAAAAGACTGAAGGGATTTCCATGGGATTTAGAGGAAGGATGGAAAACAGTCCAAGAAATCCATTACATGTTGGCGAGGATCTGGTTAAAGGGGCAGATCCAGGAATTTTTAATCACTTTTTCAAACATTGAGAAATATAGAGCGGATTAGGATTTTAATGTGGTTTCATAGGGGTATAGGTTTTTATAGCCACTGTAGAGTAACAACTGGATATGGAAACCTGTAACTGCCACCAGTATGTAGCCGAATTAAAGAGGATTCATTAGAAAATCAACAGTTAATATATATATATATATATATATATATATCTTCAATAGTTTTAGAAATTGTTGGATTTGGTGCATTATTGAAGGGGACACCTGGGTGGTACTTTTATACTTCTTATATACTTTTTAGCAATTTACTTTTCTTCCACATCGTTTATTAACAAATATATGTATTTTTAAAGGCTACCACCTGTTGAATTTAGCTATGGGCAGTATTATAATTTGATAAATTATTTCCTCCAGGGACATTTAATTTTTCAACTGATGAAACTGACAAATGAAGCTGAAATATGAAACACGTGAACTTTTGGACAACTCACAAGACACGCCTCCCCTCACTTACCCTTCATTTCAATTTTTAAACAGTAACCTCGGCTCAGAGCTGACCCTCTCTCTGTTGACCTATTTTTCCTATTTGACCCCGTGTCTTGTCTTTTTACATTTTCTCTCTCTTTCCCACACGGCCCTGTCCCCCCCCCCTCTCTCCTCCTCCACTGGTCAGGCCCTCTGTTTTTGCCAGTGCGCCGGTTGTTGCCAGGGTGTGATGGCTCTGCTGAGCCCACTGATTCAAACAGAAGCCAAGAGGCCGGCCAGACCAAAATTAACATTGATGACTATATCCATGTTGCTTCTACTCTATTGTGATATATTAAGTCTCTTCGCAGTGAAAGTCTCTTTTTCATCTTAATGTGGTATTTAAATATTAGATTAACTCCACTAGTGCACATCGTTCTCTTATAGCGTGCACAACGGACCGAGTGAAAGAAATTTCATTTGGCAGTAAAGCACTTTGTTCTGTGGCGTCCTCTGTGTGTGTGAATGAGATGATCTTCTTCTAACAGTGTAGTTGGACACATCATTAAAGAATAATGCTAACGTTTGTTCCCGTTTGACCGCTTCTTTCTTTAAAATAGTATTTTTGTTAGACATTGGCATCTGGCGAAGGAGAGAGGAGTTTGTGGCATAAGTGAAGCAGAGAAGTCAACAGCTCAGCGGGTGGAAATAAAATCGACTGCCTCCGGCTTACAAGCCTGATACACGTCATTCTATTTGTCTTGCTGTTCTCCTCCCTCGATATAATAGGAAAGAAAACAGTGGTAGAAAAGGTTATTCTGGTCTCAGTGCTTGGCTGGATGATCAGTGAACTTCCTCGAAATGATGATGTTAGAGTCTAGTCTCACTCCAATTGGCTGACGTAGCCTTTTAAGTCGTTTTCTTTCCTTGTGATCACACGAAAAACAAGATGAAAGAAAGGAAATGTGGAGAGAGGGAGGAGAGAGGGAGGAGAAAGGCAAAACGTGAGAGACGGTAAAAAGCAAAGAGAGGAGGAGTGAGAGGAGGATAAAAGGCTAATTTACGTAAGAAGAGATTTGTGCCTTTCAAACTTAGCAGTAACTTCCCACATACTTCCATGCCCCTCACGATCTCCGGTGGTACTGCTCCCTTTTGTGGATTAGTCCTTAAGCTTTCAGCAGACGTGCATAAATACAGATTAAATGAACGCAGAGGGCTCCGTCTATATCGTATGCATTTCTATCGGTGAGCATAAATTAGCTTTAAGGGTTCAGTGTATAGAATTTAGTGGCATCTAGTGGTGAAGTTGCATGTTGCAGCTGAATACCCCGCACCTCGCTCCCCGCTTCAAACATTAAGGAGAACCTGTGGCAGCCTTCAGTTGTCATAAAAACCCCAAAGCTTTTTAGTTTCTCCAGTTTGGGTTACCGTAAAAAACCTGGCTGCCTCCATACAGGGGACAGGGGTGTAAATAGAAAGTATTTAAATATAAGAGGCTCATTCTAGGCTGAAGAAAACAATTCAAACAATTTATATTCAATTTCCCTTTCACCCAAATCTTACACTGAACCTTTGAGGGTTTGTAGAATAGATTTGAATGAAGAAGATGAGAGAGAAGACAGAAGAAAAACTAAAAGACAAGAGGGAAGACACTTCAGATGAAGAAGAGAGGGAGAACATGTTTGAGTGTGTGTAGGTGTGTGTGAGAGAGAGAGAGAGAGTGAGAGAGTGAGAGGCAGAGAGAGAGAGAGAGAGAGAGAGAGAGAGAGTAGAGCTGAGGAGTGAAAGTCACCTTGTAGAGCCACAGTGCACTGAGCAACTCTGTCTCCCCTTATGAATTATGACAGTCGCTGGTTGGTCAAAACCCTTCTGCTACACACACACACACACACACACAAGTTCATATGCGCACACACACACGCACAGACGCACACATGCCTCCTACCTCTCTGTCTCTCTTACTCTATCGTTTTCTCACTCTTTCCCTCGCTCAGTGAAAGCTTCATGGAGAAAAGTGATCATAAAATATGCAACTGCTCCTCTTCTTTTTAGAGTCCTCTCAGACCTCTGGGCTGTTCCTTGGTGTGTGTGTGTGTGTGTGTGTGTGTGTGTGTGTGTGTGTGTGTATGTGTGTGAGGGTGTAGGCATGTCATGTGACAGCACATCTGGAACCTCTCTTTCTTCCTTTACTTTTCTAAGCATCGTGCCGTTTTCATTCACTCCGTCTCTCTTTGTCACACCGCGAGTTTCACAAAAAGTGAATTGATCTCGGTTTGGTGGACATTGCACGCTTCGTCATCGTACCTGCCGCTCATTCACTTTTGCCATCTTTCAAACTCAATCCGTCCCTGCCCCCTGGTCATGTTTCTGTACTGTCAGCAGAGAGGTGTGTCTGCAGGGGGGATCCAAAAGTGCTCCATCAGATAACATCTCTTCCTTTTTTCTTTTTTTTTAATACCGTTGCGTTCTGTATTTGCAAAAGACGATATTACAGGATCTGCTCTCATCTCAGTCTCAACTGTAGAATATTCAAATATTTAGCACTTTAAAATCATTACAACATTAATTTGCAGAAATATCTTTGGTTCCTTAACTAAATTCGCAAAAGCTGTTTTCATTTCAATTTGCCTTGAACATAAGAAGAATACAGCGAGAGGTTGTTCAGGTCCGAGACGTGCTATCTAAAAGGTATTTTAATCTATTTATATAAAACCTTCACTTCAAGCTGTCTACTTCGCTTCAAAATTGTCTTCAAAACTAAAACTAGCTAAAAAACTATCCAGACTGATTTTTGGTCAGTTATAACGTAAAGGAGAATTAAGATGTTGTGGACACTTCTGCAGTTGCTGTATCCATTTTCAGGAATTGAACGCTGAAGGTATTGAGTGTGCATACAAAGACAATACGTTCCTATATTGGCACTAATGCACAAATACTGTCCTAAAGTCACAGCCCACATTTGAGCATGTCACTCAACATAGACGTACGAATCTGTGGCTCTGGCAGGATCAATATCTCGGAGAATATAAAGTCACCGGCCTCGGAAACAGTTTATGGTTGATTTCTTATTTCTGAAGACAAATTTTGAATGACAATGTTTTGAAAAAGACACAACCCCATGAAGCAACAACACAGCACATACGGTACATCATCACCTTGACAAACCTCAGGACACTCCATATATAATTCCCTGAATATTCCTTCTCTTTATCATTTCTGACTGAGATGAAGACCCTTTTGAAAAATGACACCGATTAATTCTATTTATATCTGAAAATGATCAAGTACTTATCGTGTATTTTCATCAATCTTTGTTTTCAGCGGGGAGAAAAAACTTGAGTCGAGAGATCAGTGAACGAAAACTGCGTCTAATTCGGCTGGTTGAAAACTGGCCTATGAATGATTATCAATTAATCAGCTTCATATTAGGGTGACGTCGCTGCTCTCCACTACACATGGAGTTCTTAGAAGAGTGTGTTTGTGTGTGTGTGTGCGTGCGTGTGTGTGTGTGTGGCTATGTACGTGTGTGCTTCCACGCCAGAACCATTTGCGAATTTTTGATTTTGTAAGCATGCAATTATTAAAACCCTTGGGCATGTTTTTCTTCTGTGTGTGTATGTGTGTGTTGAGTATGTGTGTGTATGTGTGCATGTGTGTGTGTGTGTATTGAGGGTGCCCTTTCCCCAGCTCATTGGGATGCAAGGCGTGAGCCCGTCGGGTGAGAGCTGTCCAGACTAGCTCTGGAGTCATTAGCACGTTCGTTAGTCCAGTTATGTTAAATCTAAATTACCATTCATCATCACAGAGGGACCCATCATTTATTCTGATGTGGCCTGGCAGACACACGCGCTAACTGGATTAACTCATTCAAAGACACACAGACACACTTGCTAAAACACGGTGGAATTCAAAATTAGGTGTTAGCTATTTGCTAAGTGCTTTCAAATAGATTATATATTATTGATTGAGACATCGCGGGGCATTAGTAACGATCGGTTTGCCCTTGTGATTGCAATCAATCTACAAGTACAGATTTATGCAGCTGAGCAGAAAATAGTAAATCAAGAAAAGCTCTACAGCATGATTTTTGGAATCGGGGTTTAGCTGGAGGCAGAACAGGAAGCTACAGGTCACTGAATTTAAAGAAGGCTGGTGGCTAAAACTCCAAACCACAAAGGAACACTAAATATACTTTTACAGTTCATTGAATGCGTAGCTCTGCCAAGGCTAACGCCCGTATCTCTCCATCTCAAAGCACTGTTCCCTGTACATTTACTGGACTGTGGCGAGTTGCCATGTTGTAATTTGTCCTGCCACAGTTTCATATATATTTTTTACATATCTCATAATAACCTACGAGATGCCTAACATTGTGTTTTCATCAATAGCTGCATTGTTTGACTGTGTTCAGCACTATCGTCCATAAAGCTGTTACCATTCACGCAGACAGTCAGACCTAAAAATTTCAGCTGCACTAGTAGCATTACATGCAACAACTTGTTCAGACTTCAGTCCGTGTACCTGTCACTCGGCATCTGTAGTTTCATGTGCAAGCACAGGATCTGCCTATTTATACGATTATACACAATAAAATGTACTGGGTTCTTTCCTATTACTTCATCCTTCCACCAAGTTTCATGGTTACTCGCAAATAGAGACACAACTTAAATGTAACCTCCTTGGCAGAGATAGTAACATAATTAAATAAAGTACCAAAGTACAAAAAGTGAAGATAACACACATCCAACTGAATCTTTCAGAGATTAAAGGAAAGTTGTTCCATTCTAATTCTACATTCCTCATTGATACAAATGAACACAATAAGATATGGAAAGACTTCAGGGCACAGCGGAGCGAGGTCGGCCTGCTTTCAGCGCCGGCACTCAGCGTTAAATTAGCTCTCGCTGAGTAAAAAACACACACGCACTGGCACACACAGTCATTAGTCGCACAGGAGGAATGCCTACCATCTGCGCTGACGTGATTGCAGAGACGAGGAATTCTCGGGGAATCGAAACCGACAAAACGGATCGAGCGGCTCCTTCGTCAAATAAAAAGATTGTGTTTATCATGTTATTACATTTTCCACTTCTGCCATGTTTATTGGCCTTACAAATTTGAGCACATACATATTTCACTGTCGAACGCTTTCAGGAAAAAGGTGCAATCATAGTAATAGGAGAAAAGCTAACGTGGGGAGGTTGAGTTTGACAGTCATGGTTCTCGTCTCAATCAGGCACTAAAGGAAAGTCATGTTTCGGTTTCTCTCCATGTGGCATCGCAGCGTTCACCATCGGAACATGAAATGGAAATATTAGCAGCAGAACAGTCTTTGTATTTGTTATCATTATTAATGAGAGCGTTTTCTCTTGGGAAACTCTTTAACAAATGTGTTTATTAGCAGCAATCTTTCCCGGACATGCAGTTCCGAGCAGGGTGTGACCTTTGTAATGGATACAGAGACCAAAGACGGCTTCACTTCCAAAATACAGAATGTGTTCATGAGCTGTGGCGATGCCAATCTGGAGCGGTCACGTCTTCCATCCAGATGAAAGGACTGGCGATTAATTAAGATGAATCCTTTTTTTGCTGAATGTCAACACTTTCAAGTTCACTGACACGCATCAGCAACGAGCATCGTTGGAAAAATCACTTGTTTAGAATCAGTGTGTGGCTCTAATTGATTCTGATAGGTGTTTAATGACAAATATGAAAAGTCCTCCATGGTTTGCAATGTGTTTTAAAGTGAAAGAATAATGAGGCAAGTTTGGGTCGGTCTCTGTGTTTGTAGTCGAGAAAAAAAAGATATTTCAGTGTCTTTTGATCTGTTGAGGAACTTGTGCAAACCTTTGTAAAGACAGATGTTTTTATATCGTGTAATCAATGTTACTAAAGTCCTGGAATAGAATCAAACAGGGGATGTTGATGAATTGACTCGTCTGAAGAGAGAATGAACAGTGGATCAAGCAGCTGGAGTTCTTGTCGGTTTTGAAAGGGACTGGTTGCTGCACTAGAGGAGCTGTCAGCTTTAATCCAGGTTTCACTTCTGCTTCAACTGTTATTTCACGCTCACTTTTTTCACTTTACTTGCCAAAGCTAAACCTGCCCCCCCCCGACAATAACATAGTGTTTAAATTGAATGGTAAAATGAATTTTTTAAAAGCGCCTCTCCAGTCGTAACAACCACTTACAGCACTTCACACCAAGTCATGCTCACCCAGTCACAAACACACATTTATACAGCGCTTCTAAATAGAGCACTGTTTCTGTCACACATCAGTCATACAGTTATGAAGCAGCTGTGAGGGTTTATATGGGGGCCATTGCCTAAGGACACGTCCGCATATGGACTGGAGGAGGTGGGAATTGAACCCTGTTGCTCAGTGGACGACCTGCCCCACCTCCTCAGCCACAGCAGCCAATCAGATTAGTTTAGCTCATAACTTTACTTTTCTAAAACTAACCATAGGCTTCACAAAATGTTGTGTTCGTTTATGTTGATGTGAAGAAATTCTGCTTGATTGATGTTTCTCATCTTATGTCTGTTAGTGAATCAACGCATTGCATCGTGGTTAATGTGTCGGAACACGTCCATTTAAACACCTTTCAGTCTTTTGTCAAACCGTCTCCCTGCTGTGCCTCCTCTGTAAATGAGGCAAAGTCTTCACTCTGTATAAAAGAGGCTTCTCATTACCTGTTTAAATAACTCTCATTTAAAACTTTGTCACAATCAACATGCAGAGAGAAGGCAGGTTAATGCATGTCCGTGAAAAATATAAAACCATTATTTTGGCTCCTGGAAGCACATGAGCTCTACAGAGCCGTCAAAAAGTTCACTTCAGAAATTGACTGGCAATATCCCAACCAAATGACCTGCTCCTCTAATCTGCAGGCGGTGGCAACTAAAGTCACCAGAGCATGCTAATTTCCTTTTTAAATTTTTCACCATGGCATAACTGGAGTTTATCTTCATTCCAGGCCAGAGCCAAAATGACTGGGCGGATATTAAAGAGGGAGAAAGGATGACCTTCAGCAGAGGTCAAGTTGGACCCGAAGCCCGACTGTGACAACGATTTATAACAGGATGTATACAGGATTAAATTCAAAGAGCCAGCATGTGACTTTGAGACATGAGTGTTAAAACATATTAATGACCACCTTTATGAAACAACTTTTCCTTTCTTTAAATTTGCTGTTTGAAAGTCAACTCATTGGATCCAATGAGTTGACATGAGTTTTAAACTCAGGGATTAGAAATGAGTAATACAAACATGTTTTGCATTGAATTTATATTTGTACATCTAAATTAAGTTACTTTAAACCTTGAACAGTTGACAGGTTCAATTTCAACTTCTGACTTGCCTTAGAGATAAATAATTTAAAATTAGAAAACAAAAGTACGGATTATTCAATTTAAGAAACAGAAGATCAACTGCATTTTGAATAAAAACGATACTCTGTGATTTTCAGCCTGATTTGCCTGAAGGACCCAGATAATCCTCCCACCAGTTCCCCACTCGACTCCATCCTCACTTTGAGAGACGCTGTGTCTATCTAACAGCCTCCGTGGTCTGGAAACAACAAATGGCCAAATTGAGTCAGTCAGTCAGACATTTGTTCCATCAATAATTAATGCCTCCCTGCTTCCCTCCCTCTGATCCGTTCAATTTATTTTCCATCACTTCTTTTTTTGTTGTTTTTTTACCCGCTCACATCACATCAGTGTTCAAGGGCTTTTCTGTCTCTCCTCACTCTCTGATGACTTCTACACCTTAGTGCCCCACATCTCTTCCTTCTGGGCTCTCCTCCTGTACGTCATTGAACATCCTTGTTTGTATTTGTGTTGCATTCATCCGTTTATCTGTCCTCTTTTCTCTATTTTCTTTATCTTCATGCTTTATTATCTTAAATCCTCCAAAATCTCTTTATCTTTGCGTTGCTTTGCTCCCTCCATTCCGGTCTCTTCCTCTGTATAGCCTGCTTCTTCCCTCCATCACTCTCCTCAGGTCCAACAGCAGATAAATAAATGATGACCAGGAAACTGGCTGTTTTTTACAACAGCGATACCACACTCTTTCCTCTCTTCCCCTCCGCTCGAATCCATCGTTCTGCCCTTTTCCATTTTGTGAACTCTCTCCACCCCCCGGAAATCTCCCGTGTCTTGTCTCTTCTGGCAAAAAAAAAGAAGGGACGGGGTAATAACCGCAGTCCTTTTGGGTCTAAATAAATCATAGCCCAGCACTGCCTTGCTTTTACAACACTGATCCTCCACTTTCATCCTGGCAGCAATGAAAGAGTGAGCGGAGCGGAGAGGAAGCGAGAGAAAGAGACTATCTAAGGACGATGTGAGTAGAGGGAGCAAATATCAAAGGAAATGGTGAATGTAAAAGTGTCTTTAGTCATTTCCATCTTTCTCCCTGAACCTCTTCAGGAAGCAAAACTCTTCTGTCAAACGGAGACACGGAGATTAACAGCGGTTCAAATCACTTCATCCTGAACGTCACGGAATCTATTAATTTCTTCAAATATAGAAAATAAATGAATCGATAAGAAAACTCTCAGGTATTTTATTTAGATGTTAGTGGTATAAATTGTATTTAATCTGTTGCTCATTGATATGTGGCGTTGAAAGTGCCCCGTATATCCCAGAGGCACTGAAGAACATTTTATCTTTAAAATGATGGAGGAAATGCTTAATTTTGATTTATATTGACCTGAACCTCTTATACTAAATTCCAGCGCTGTAATTTTACTTTTAATTTAAAATATCCTACTTTATCTGAAACTACTTGAATTACAATCCCATAGTTGCATCCAAAACTAATACAGTAAGTTAAACTAAATAGCAGGACATGGTTGTAATTTCTTGAATATTTGAACAAAATCGAGCCCGGATCTGATCTAGAATACGAGTGTGGACAGAATGAACATTAGCAGCGACATAGATTACAGCAGGAAAACTGTTCGTTAAATATTACAGGCATTACTACGTTTTCCTTTTCCCACAATGAGGATACTTTTACTGAAATCAAAGCTGTCATCTGAATCCAGCTGCATACATTGCACTGTGCTGGGCGTGTCTCCACTTTCATCCTACCTAGCGCTTGATATAAGGGTTGAGTTAGTCCTCATGTATAACCAATACACTCCTGTTAATGTGTTTGTGTGTGAAATGCGCTATAAAATTCTTCTGTCGCCCAACGACAAATTAAACCTGCCTCGTCTTCTTGTGTTTTTTGTGTATAACTTAACAATGCTTGTCCAACAATCAACAAATGATGAGATATTTCGCCACATTGACACATCCACAAAGAAATTCAATTTTGTGATTAGTGACATTTTTCGTAAATTGTCTCTTAGATTGTCTCTTAATTATAATATGTTGTCTAATTTAATGAACAACCCATCACTGCTTTTTTTTATTTTGTTTCCCGGAACAATTACGAAAAGATAAATAAAACGAACAAACTAAAATCCATTTTACATTTTCAGTTTCAGCCCGACGCTCCAATTTGCAGCTTGGACTCGTCAACGCTGCCGCCGTGGAACATATTAAGCAGCTCAGGAAAAAACCTAGGCCACCAAGAAACAGCGGCTAATTAAAAATGACTAGATAAATTAATGTGGAGATTCGTTAGTGGCTTTCAATTAGCATGACTCACACAAATGGTACACACACACACACACACACACACACACACACACACACACACACACACACACACACACACACACACACAGAGAGACACACACCATCCATTTGTCGGCCGGTCTCCATTTGTCGGCAATACACTTAGACAGCGGGACTGCAGACGTACAACCACACGTTCTCAAACATGTGAGCAGACGCTCATCGCCTCAAAATGTCCATCGTTCATCGATTGGTCGCTTTAATGGGCGGGGAAGTGAGAAATGACTTCAACACACAAATCGACCAATGGGAGCATAGATTGATACTTAAATATAGGAAAACATGTAATGAGATACATGCATGTGCGGCCGTCACGGGAAACACACGCAGGCGGCATCATGGGCCGTATTAACCTTCAAGCCCAGTGCCTGACCTCTGTCACAGCTACATGTCTAATCCCAGTGGTTCACTGAAGATTTAACCATCAATAATTGCCGTTAGGATTTTTCTTCTGGAATCAATTTATACTAATGATCGATTGATGTATGAATTCGGAACAAGTGAAGAACTGTTGGTTGATACTTGGGGATAATGTTCCTTACTTTAAAAGCCTGAAACACACACCGGTCCTCAAAATGATGCACAACCCTGCACACATTCCTACATATACACTCATGTGTCACTGTGTGTGTGTGCCCAGATGTGCGCACACACAAATAAACCTACCTGATGGTGCAGTCGCATGAACTCCAATCACTGTTACCTCTCTAAAACCCATTTTGTACCTCACTCACGAAATGAACCCCCAGAACTGGACAGATGGGTCTGTGTCTGTGTTTGTGCATGTGTGTGTGTGTGTGTGTGTGTGTGTGTGTGTGTTTGTTCATGTGTGTGTGTGTTTATGAATGTGTGTGTGTACATCTGTGTGTGTGTTTTAAGATGCCAGAAATGAAGATCAGTTCAGCGGCAGAATTGCCTACTGTCATTCATGCCCTTTGCACACGCGCACAAACACTTTGCACACAAACACATCTACACACGCGCGCACACACCTGCCTTTATTAAAACGTCACATTCGCTGAATATACTGTGTGCTGTCATGCTGTCTGCAGAATGGGAATGGCTGCGCATTTACAGTGAATTGTAAATCTCGCCGAGCAGTCAGCTGTCAGAGTCTTATGAATTGCTAATATGTTGTATCTCACGCTGCTGATCCCCCCCCCCACCCGACCCCCCCCTCTATCTGCCCCCGATCACTTTCATTGTGCGCTGAGCGAAAATTGAGTGGCGAATCAAAGAAAGAAAAAAAAACGTTGCTATGAGGAAATCAAACCTTGAAAGGGAGACCTGACAGGTTGAATGATGGATGGAGGAATACACCTGCAGCATTTCAAGCAGAAAACAAAATTTTGCTGCAGAAAAGTATCGATACCTTCTTGATGCCCGACATCTGAGATTAGTAGTGAGATTTGTTGAGGGCTGTGATCCACAGTGTAAACTGCCATGTGATCGAGTTTTCCACTGATCTCTTTAATCATTCATGTGAACACATCAGACAGCACAAGGCTGCACCGACAACACTTACAGTAGGAGGTTCATGAAGATGGGCCTGATTCTGTTGGGACTCAATGGTTTCAGTGAGTGGGAAGCAGGCTTTGCAAGAGTAAATGAGCACATGAACCTTAGAGCGTTATCATAGATTCTGCAGCTCTGCTTTGTATCAGGTCCTGAGCACAAACCATTACATATTTTGTTTTATAGAAATGTTGTCTACATAAATCTATATATATATATATATATTCTATGATCTTAACTCTTTGTTCTTAATCTTTATATGGCTGAGTCTCTAAATCGTCTTTTTAATTTCCTTTTTAATATCCTACGTTTTGTCATCATTTTGATTTGTTTGAAAAGTGCCACATATGTAACGTCTGATTGATTTTAATGTGATGATGAGGGAGATTTTGTTTCCAGAATTATCCAGAGTTACATTATTTATTCAAGCTGCTTAAATAATGAGCAGAAAATAGATTTATTATATTCCCAATGGTTTTTATAACCATGAAAGGCTATAACTTCCTTCTCCTCTTTAAATTTCTAACAAGAATCTATATCATTAGCATCATGAGTCTGATCTTCTGCCTGAACCACTCACAATGATGAAGCAGCATTGGAACAATGTAAAAATGGAGAGCGACACAGTGTTAAAGACGATCATGTTGACCTTCTTTTCTTCTGCCATCTTTTTCCTTTCCGTCTCTCCTCTCTTCTGCCATTTCTTCATATCTCTTTGTCTGTCTTTGTCTTTGTGCTTCTCTCTCTCTCTTTTCTTTTCTTTCCTCATTTGCTAAACAGCTTTACCCTCTAATAATCACATTCAGCAACAATACGACTAACCTTTCCACCCGTCAGCAACACACAGCAGAATACGAATAGGACTTGCCAACAACCCTTCAGACAAATGACCCAAAGCTTGTGCCTAACAGAGAAATACATCTTTTACCACTTTCTTTCTGTCTTTCTGACACATTAACCTGAATTGTTGCAATGAGTGGAGGGAAAGATGCACAACGCACATCGAAGCAGAGCATCTGCCTCTGTGCAAGAACAAATGCCACGTACACACACACATGCACGCACACACTCACACACACACACATGCACGCACACACTCACACACAGACATCCGTGCACAATGATGCAGATGCAGAGACGGTGGAAGCTTTTCCCAGAACAACTCAGCACTGCACCGTTGCCAGTCACACCTCTTGAGCATAGTGACAAATGAGCAGCTCGAAAAATGTGGACAGATCAGACACACAAACTTCCACAGACCCACACACACACACTGAGCTACACACTTATACTCAACATTACACACACACAATCACATACGCAGCTGGCAGCAAACGCGCTATATATCATTAACGTGTTTCTTTATGCAGAGGAAGTCACCAACATGCATTAACACATGGTGCAGGGAAAACGCAAACCACAGCAGGTGGCAGATGCAGTTTATTCCACACTCCCTTTGCTTGTGTGTGTCTGTGTGTGTGTGTGTGTGTGTGTGTGTGTGTGTGTGTGTGTGTGTGTGTGTATACGTGTGTGTCTGTGTATGGGCACTTTCAGAATATTGTAAGTCAAGGACGATACATGCGCTGCTGAATGAACAGGTTATCTACACTTTCTTTTATCCAACGTGCACTTGAGCTCACACACACAGATACATGACAAAAAGATAATTCACACCAGAACATTAAAATAAACTTAATCCTCTCACAATAAGCATTGTCAAGTTGAAGCTTTTCTCATATTCAAAATAAACAGCAGATTTGTATCAAGAGAGAGATAAAAAAGAGGAGATAGAAAAGTAGATGAAGGGTAAAGAACGAGGGATGACAAGCAACTAACAGAGACGAAGAGAGCAGAGGAGAGGGAAGATGTGAATCTTTACATGAAAGGAAAGAGCAGCGTAAAGAGATAAGGAACAGAATGAGACAGAAAACAATGCTGATAGTGAGTGAACAGGGCAGATCCCTGCTTCACAGACCGCTCATGAGACGGGGGAGAGAGGAGAAGAAGAGACTGATGAGGAGAAGAGGCAGAGGAGGAGGAGGAGGAGGAGGAGAGAGATGGAGCAGACAGAGTGAGAGGACCAGGGTTTTGTCTCTACTTACAGTATCTCCAGATCGCGCAGCGCCCGGAAAGCTCCATCTTCGATGCAGCTGATGTGGTTGCTGTCCAGTTGCCTGCACCATGCACACACACACACACACACACACACACAAGCACAGACACACACACAGATGGGAGACAGAGATGGGAGAGTGTCAGGCACAAGTCGGCAGGGTCCCGCTCAGCTGGGGGGGGAGGGACTAGCAGAAGATGGGCTCCGGGAAAGTGTGTGTGTGTGTGTCTGTGGGAGTGTGTGTGAGGTGATACCTCAGTAGTGGGCTTAAGATAGCAGGTGGAAGATCCTGGCTTTAACTCTTTCCCCCACACACACACTCGCACACTGACAGACACACAACCACCGCAGGGAAACCCAGGTCCAGAACGAGAGCCCCCAAGTGAAGTCTCTCACCTCAGTGCTGATGTGGCCAGCCCTGAGGAGAGGAGCAGAGGAAAAGGAGAGCGCGAGAGAGGAGACCGGTGCGCTGAAGTGGCCTGTCTGGCATCAGCCTATCACCTCCCTTCCTCGCCGTACGCCCAGCGCACACTGGCCACCGGGAGAGAGAGGGACGAGAGAGGTAGACTCACTGAGGGAGAGAGCGAGCGAGCCGTAGCTACTAAAGCCCACCCTGCTTGTCTGTTCTGTAAATATTAATTGCATTTTCTCCTCTCCCGCTCCTCCTCTTCCATCCTCCGCCTCCTCCTCCCCATGTCCTCTTTTATTCTTTTTTTTCTCTCTCTGTAGTGAAAGAGGGAGTAATTTCATTACATTAGGCCAGCCAATCCATTAAGGGCCTTTTACCGGCTCTGTCACTGAAACAATTTCATTAAAAGGAAAGCCGCCGTAAATCAACCTACAGTCACGACTATGCCGCTTTTTCCTGTTCTCTGTCCGTCCTTCCTTCCTTCCTCTCTTTCACTCTCTCTCTCTCTCACTATCTCAACCACGGCTTGCTGGTTGCCTCGTTCACTGGACTCCCAGGTGCACCCTGTGCCCCTCCATCATCCACCAGCTTTGCGTTTACTTTAATTTGCCCAGGTCCAGGTATTCAAACCCCCGTCCCCCTCGCCACCGTCAATCCCTCCATCCATCCATGAACCCAACAACCCTGAAACCTCCACTCCTCTCTCTCTCTCTCGCTCTCTCTCTCCCTCCCTCCCTCCCTTCTTCTTATCCATCCATCCCTACGTCTCTCCTCCCCCTCTCTTCTTCTTCTTCTTAGTGTATTGTAGATGGAAAGACACAAAGGGCAGACAAGAATCTTTTCCTAGTTTTTTTTTCTTTAACTCAACGAAAAATGATGAGCGGCATTTAGCCTGTTGAACACACAGGATCATAGAAACAGGTACACACATACACACAGTTGCCATCTTCTCTCCAGACACTTACAACATATCACTTCACCCTAATGTTCTCCTCCCTGTCCTCATCCCATCTCATTTCTCTTTCACTGGAGCCCTCCATCCCTAATCCCTTTTTTCTTTGACTTTCCCCCTCTCCTTTTCTTTTTTATCCTCTTATTTACGAGCATCCATCTTCTGCACTGTTCATGTTTTCTTCCTCTCTCCATTCATAATCCATTTTTTTCATCCCACTAGGAGTCCAGTGTCTCCTCTCATCTGTGATTTCCCTTCACCTTTTGTCCTCTCACACTCCCGTCTATCCTTTGCTAATCCACTTTTTGTCCCTGTTTTCTTTTATCAGCCTTTTAAATCTCCTTTTCTTCTCCTCCACATATAGCCAAGGTGTCTGCGTTGCACTCTGCACCTGTTGGATCAGTCATGTCAGCTTTTTAACCCTGAGGAAGGCGCTTCCCGAAATGGGCTGTGTTTTCCTGTAGGGCAACACAGATTGCATCTGGGCTTCAGGAGCAACATATCCTTTGGTTTGTTTTTATATGTGCATATAGGTGTGGGTGTGTGAGAGGAATATGATGGATAACTCCTCAGAGCGTCTGAAAAGTGTAGTTACTAGTACACCACAAGTGCACTGCAATATGAAGCTGCATTGCAAGAAGCCGCTGGTCAGAGAACAGCTCCAGAGCTGTGGCTTCAGACAAGATGATGTGGAAAAACATATTAGAAAAAGGTGGAAATCATTATTATCAACTATTTGCCTCCTGAAAGGTATTGACGATGACAGTTACATAATGACAACACCCATGAAAAGCCACAACACTGTGACCGTGATTGGCTGAATCATATGTTTTAATTTTTTTTACATTTTCTCCTTGCTGGAGAAGTTCAGGTTCATTGAAAGCAGTCCCCTGAGCAGCAGAGCAAAGCACATTTTTCATGTATTTGTGCTTGATATTGACCAGATGGTGGTGGTTAACCATTGGCATGAGTTCAGTTTGGACTGAAGACAGTAAATATCAAACAACTCTGTGCCCACAGGCCAGGTTTGGCTCGCAACGTAATTATTTTCAGCTCTCCAAAGGATCCTGGAGACCGAGGAGTTGTTTTGATCTGCTTTGATGCAATGCAGTTATATTTTAGAGGTGACTGAGAGATAAGTTCTTCACCGCCTTGCCATGCTGTGCTTGATTAGCTGAGCACAGTTTGTTCTGTAAAGATCACTGGGATCATCGGGGTGGAATTAAACACTCTGTTGTGTAACAACGGAGAATAATGGTTTGATGGGTTTACACTCTTGTTAAAAGCAGAGCTCTGCATTTATGATTTTTCTTTTTAGTATTTGGCTACTGGTTGGAAGAAACACTATGAGTGTGAGCATCTGTTCAATGACTGGACTCTAGCTATTTTACCAGCATATGGCTTTGCCATATTTGTGTTTAATGTGATCAAAAGTCTTGTTTTTGTTTTATGATGGAAAACTGGTTCACAGCCTGATCCGCCATATGGAGAAGAATGACGTTGCCAAAGTTAACTGTTGTTATTAAAGCCACTGAATTATCATTTATGTTCTTTCTGTAACACAGACTATGATGTTTATGGACGAGGTTGTTCCATTACAAAGAACAAATATGTCTATAACAGTCCCTGATATTTGCATCCAAAGCGGATAATGTTTATGTTTTAAACTAGAATGCTAATGCAGGAAGTAGTGCAAGGTCAGAAAACAAGGTGTAGATGTTGAGGTGGTGGAGGAGGATGCAGTTCATGAAGAAGATCGGTGGTTCGATCCCCCAGCTCCTCCAGTTTGTGAGTCTAATGTCTCACAATCTGAAACATGTTCTATTTATCACCTCTCAAAGTGAGGCTGGGGGATTCCCACCAACTAACAAGGCTTTATCTGTACTAATTATCATCTGAACATCAATTGGGGCTGAAGATGGGGGAGAGGAGAGTTGAGCTCGGACAGGTCCCCAGTCCGTCAAAGGGCAGACATATAGAAACAAACAACCTGGTCGACACGGGGAGAACGTGCAAACTTTACAGAGGGCACTGGCCAGTTTGGGAGGTTTGAACCCAGAACCTTCTTGCTGTGAGGCAACAGTGCTAAACTAATTCCATACTTGTGTGCCGATAATTTTGAAGAACCTCCAGGAACCTCACACATATATTTTTCTAAGAATTGAGAGCATGCGACTCATCTTCCATCCACAGTGAACGATTCCATCCTCTGTGATATGATTAGATTCCTCTGACAGCTTTCGGCACCAAGCACCATGATTAGCCGTGACATGATTGGTATGAATCAGGGATGAGGGTGTACTTTGTGTGTCTGTGTGGGTTTCAGTGGTCTTTATCTTTAGTATGTGTTGAATCACAGCCCTAGAGTGTACCTTCCTTTGTCCACATTACATTATTACAGGGGTCAGAACAGGTGCCCCAAAATATAATTCTCTTCCATACAATTAGAGTGTTTAATCATGTCTATCATTAGGAATATTGGCAGTTTGATTCAATGCATCCATTTGCTCCAGATGGCACCAGAGGGGAGTGTCTATGCTGATGTGTTGATCATCACCTTGCACTCAGAATCTCTGTTGGATTAAATTAGCCCATAAAAAATGTTTGTCTACATTAATTTGGGAAACATAATAATATAGTATGTTGTTATTGGTCTAGTTTTTTGTTTGGATTGTTTTGTTTTAAAGGAAGTTGTGTAACTGCAATGTACCAGCTTTCACTTTGACATGTTCAGGTCTATAACGGGAAACAATCTCTCATCTTCTGTTGTTAACACTCTGTGATAGAAACAGGTCAATAAAGATGAGTGAACCCAGGTCAGGGGGGTGAATTGACTGAAGACAAAAAGTCAATGATGGAAGAAATGAGAATGTGAATGAGTGAGAGGTGAAGGGAATGGAAGGAAATCTGTAGGGATTTGAATGATAGGAGGTAGAGAAATTGAAGGAAACGACTAAGGAAGGAAGTTTGAGACACGGAGGAGAGAAAAAACTGGGTAAAATGAGAATGTATAAGGAAATGAAAGATATAAAAAGAAAGGCTCAGTCGACTGGAGAGAGAAGGAGCCGAGACACAAAAGAGAAGAAGACGAGAAGGAAGACTAAAGAATAAAGGACGGAGAAAAAATACTGCATGTTCATGGATGGAAGGTAAAAGTAAAATAGGAGAGATGAGATGTGGTCAAAATATTTCTCTGCCATTAACAATCATTAAATCTTACATGTGTGTTTAAATCTTTCTACATTTCTCCTGCTTTTTGTTTCAAACTAAATATAAAATTGTGACACTAACACATATAAAAAAGACGATTGGATCAGGTTTGCTGTGCTGTAGATTTACTTCCAGCAGGTAATGATGAGGATGAGGGATTAATGGAGGCTGGATGGACATCAGCCATGGCTTCCACTTCATCTGGCCTTATGCAGTAAATTAGTATTTGCACAATGAAAGGTTTTGAATTGCAAATGTTGAAGTGCTGTTCAAGGGCACATGAAGCCATCATTATTAGTCCATACTTCTCGACTGTGCTCTGGACTGAGGTTGCTTCGTGCAGTCAAGGATACGAGTGGCTTTACTTCCAAATCGTTTTTTTTTCTGCTAATTTGTCAAAGTGAATATAACCTTAAATTAACTTTAAGTGGATTTATGATTTTTGTAACTCTCTTGGCCACAAAGGACGTTGAAAACATTTAAATGAAAGTTAATCTATAAAACTCTAACTCACTGGTCTTGTGTTGTGTTGTCTGATCCAATATGTGACTCTGAGAAAACGTTACGTCAAAACTGAATTGCAAATCGTATCACTGTGATGAAAATACAACAGCTGTCCACTTAAAGATGTTCCAATTCAGACAAAGCTATTGACATTTCCTTTCGTCCATTCTTGGCTGCTCACAACCTTTAATGAATTAGCTACATCCTGCAATTTAAAGAAGTGCGTGGGGGGTTGTGTCGGGCAAAGACAAATGGGAATCTGATTCGAGGAAGCTGGTGACAGTGTCTTTACTCTTCTTCCCTAATCTCCTGGCAAGACCCGGTATTCTTGGACAGGGGAGATTTGACTGAATGACATTAATGCACCACTGCTGGGGCTGTCACCTTGGTTTAAGGATTCAATGATCTCAAACATATACTAATTATTCATATTTTTTGCTATATTTTATACACATGCATACTAGCTATTTATATCTATACGATTATTGTCCAGTGTTGGAATTGTGGAAAATATAAAAATAACTGAAGGCGAGCAGCTGCAATGACAAAGACACACACCAATGCAGGTCAGAAACTTGTGTTTCTGTGTGTGGTGTGTGTGTATAAGTGTGCGCGCATCACCGACACAATGTTCTCACTTCCCTCTAAGGCCCTGTTGTCATAATTCAAACAAACGGCCGCCTTGCACTGCATTGTGGGTAGAGAAGCGTGAAGCATGGAGGCGTTTTTTACGAGGAGGAAGAGAGAGGACAGGATGACAGGAGGGAGAAAGGTAAAGAAGTAAAGCCATGGGGTCGGGTCCCTTTTCTGTTTCTTACAATAATGAACGGTGAGTTTGTGTTGCTGAATACATTACACAACACCTTCTCTCAACACATTCGTCCAAACCACCTGCAGGTGCTGTGAGTGTGTCCACGCTGAGCATGGGTGGACCCGGCGGGAGAAATGAATTAAATTTTATCACAATAAAAAGTGTGTGAGAGAGCGAGAAGGCGGGCAGATGGAAAACAAAGTACAATATGAGGACGTGATGGCTGCACAAGATAAAAAGCGTGTGTCTCTGTGGGCACTGAGGTGTAATGTGAGGGCATATGAAACAGCTGTAGCTTATCTGATGTGTCCATGCTTCTCTGTAATCCAACTGCAGCCACACGCCTCACGGCATGAGTGACTAACATATGCTGTGATTTAAGCGTGACCACGACTGTACACACATGCACTATCTGTGGTTGATCTCCGCTTCTCTGTCACTGCATTACAGAAGCTCACTGCTCCACACTGTAGTATAATCTTTATATTAGGTTTAAATAGTGGTCTAAAGAAAATCTGGTGTTAAGATGAATTATGTTTATTTGTATTAAATATCTTTCTTAATGATTAAAGCTTGATGCATATCTGGCTACATTTCCCAAGAGATAAATGCTTTATATATATGAAAAAGTTTTGACAAATCATCATTTTTCTAGTCATAACCAGTTTCACCTTTAAACAATGCTTAGATATGAGTGTTTTTCGAAAGTGCACCTCACCACTTAATGGGTTAAAACCAGTAGCTGCTGGTTGAGGTTTAAATAATAAAGTCTCTGTCTACAAGAGCTGTGTGAACAGACACTTTGAGTGCGTGTATCATTTTAATTTATTTTATATTTTTATATTGGTTTATATTCATTTTTATCTGAGGTTTTTCATTTCGACATGAATATGTTTGTCATTTCCACAGTGTGAAGTAATTGTGTGAATGTAATTTATGTTGCAGATCAGCTTGAATCAAATCCGCCCTGAGGGATGAATGCAGCATTAACTGAATTACTGGTTCTTTTTCATTTGAAAACAGTGTTGAGTTAAAAAGAAAATGTGCACCAATAGCACAAGAAACTAAATGTTATTGGGGGAGTAGTGTATCCTCAAATTAAGTAGGCTCTGGGTTCAGGGTCCGTCAGTGTGTAGTTTGCGTGTCTGTGTGCGTTTTCTCTGCAGGTTTGGTTTAATTGGAGACTATGATAATTGACTGTAGGTGTTGCCTGTGTATATTGGCCCTGGGATACACTGGAGACCAGTCCGGGGTGAAGCTGCCTCTCACCCAATGTCAGCTGTGATTGACCCTGAAGCCATTAGCGGTATGGATTGATTGGTTAATGTTATTGAGGAATATTCATATGCTATTGAAACGCACAGTATATGCTTTGTGATGGCTACAGCAGCAGCATTTTCTTATAACTGATATAAAGTATTTTAGCAGTTTTTTACCGGAAAGAAATTCAGAAACTAATATGTGAGGCAGAGCAGAAAGTCCTGCAGATACAATACATGAGCAATTCAAGGCCTTTAGAACAGTTGGAATAATCTGAATACTAAGAAATCATTAAACCTAAGTTCAGTGTCGATTCCACCAACTTGTTTTTTCTAATGGTGTGGGTGTTGGTGCAAAGGGTCAGTTTTGTGAGGATGGAGAGGTTTTTCTCATTGCTGTTAAGGAGATGAAGTACTTTTGTATTTCTGTGTCAGGGTAAGTCGTGATTCGTCAAATTCCTGTGTTTGGAGGAAACCTGCCTCACACTGTGTGCACACCACCACATCTTGTTTATCCATGTCCTGACTTTTTGATGAGCTCGAGAGCAAAGGACGAAAAGTTCCAGATGCCAAACACACCACAAATGCAGAGGAGTGGTTAGTAGGGTGACTATTCTGACAAGGCCAGACACGACATAATAGGACAAGACAAGACACGACAATATTCGATTTTGGAAAATTGGATTAGAAAAATAAAATTTGGATGGGATATAAGCATCCAGAATGTGACATCGATAAAACCATGAAACCCAAAGCATGTTTAATACAGGAACTTTGGCACGGCCCTTTTCTATCCATTCCAGCTCTACATTTTGCCTCTATCATCTGTGGTTTGACTGACAGGTTGAGTTTCGGGGGATGACAGGACCAGCAGTCAGCACAATGTATAGCAGAGCTCACACGTACGCACACAAACACCTACACACAGATGTATGGCATATACCTGTCTACTTAGGTTAGTGGAGGACTACAGTAATAGTTTTTGCCAGGTTCTTGGCAGTTTCAGCAGAGCAGTCAATCTGAGAGCAGGGTTGAAAGTGTCCGTGAGTATGTCTGTGCATGTGTGTGTGTGTGTGTGTGAGTGTGTGTGTGTGTGTGTGTGTGTATGTGCGTGTAAGAAGTGCAATAAATGGCCGACAGTGCTGTGGTAGCCACTATGCAGCATGAAAGGGAACAACTGAGAGAGAGAGATAGAGACTCTCTGAGAAACATGGCGAGTGAGGGGGCAAGAGAGAGGGACAGAGATCGAGAGTGACCGAGAGAGGTGAAGAGGCGGTGAGAGAGACAGGGGAGGAGGTGAGGGCGAGCGTGGGGACGACGAGGCGAGAGGCCGAGGGAGCTGAACGAGAAAGTCAATGCTGTGTCCACGAGGGACGGAATGTCTTGACTTTTTTTTTAATCTGCGGTGTAATGGAGGGCTGAAGCCTTTTACTGCAGGAGTCACCTTGTCTAATGGCGGGATGGATGGATGCATTGAGAGAAGTGGAAAAAGAGGGAAAAGGGAGAGACAGAAGTTAAGTAAAGGGGATGGTTGGTGAGAGGTAGGAATGGAGGGATGTTGAAAAAGAGAAAAAATACATAAAGGAATAGAAGGAGAGAAAAGTGACCATGAGGGAAAGAGATGGAGACAAACGGCTGAGAGATAAATGATGGGATGAGAGAAATAAGAGAATAATGGATGAAGGGAAAGTCACTGTTTCAAAGGAAGGATACAAGATGAAGAGAGAGAACAAGGGAGTGCTGGAAAGTGGAGGAAAGAGGCAGTTTGAGGGGTTGGGCAAAAAAAACGTGATGAAAAAGTGAAGGAAAGTCGAATGGATGGGAGGAGAAACAAGAGAAAGATGAGGAGGAGAGAAAAGAGGAGAAGGAGGAGGCATCGCAACACGTCAAAAAGAGGGAGGGACAAAATGAATGCTCTTTAAAAGCCTGATTCTCCCATGATTCACTTTATATGTCACAGCAATTTAGTGTGAAACATTTTAACGAGGGCAGGGACAACTTGATTAATGGGACTTTATAGCTTTGGCAAAAAGTGAAGAGTTGTGTTAAAACATCCAGTCTGGTGTTAAAAGGGAAAGAAGCGGGTGCGGCACTGCAGAGTGGAGACGATGTGCAAACTCCTGAAACTTAACTTCACCCACTTAAAGTGAATGTGCTCCGAGGGACAAGGACAGGGGACTCACACCAGGTTGTACTCTGGTGAATTAGAGGGATGCTCACTCGTTCTTGAGTTTGGAGCTTTGTGAGCAGGGAGACTGGATCAGATGATCAGAGGCCAAATCTAACTCAAAGGTTTGGAACCCAGCCATACACACACACACAGAAGTCCCGGGCACAGGGTCCAGGCCCTTTCAGGTCCATTTAACCAAAGGGTAGTAATCTCCTATGGACTTTGGCAGCCATATTGAATTTACATCACACTGGAAAGAGGAAACTATAGAAGAGTTACTGATCACTCTGAATTACTGATCTGGAGAAAGATGCATATCAATCAAATGAAATGAACTGACCAATGAAAATGCATCAGAACCTTTACACTTCAAGGAAGTGAATGTTTTAAGATGATGGCTAATTAAATTGGACTGAAAAAACAATGTCACAGGTTCATTTAGTAGCTGATCCACGGTTTTTGATCACATCAAATGATCTTCAAAGCTGTTGTCTTGTAATCAGACAGTTTTTTTCTCTTAAAAAACAGACACAGCGGTTTAAAAACTCAAAGTTAAATGTCATTCTTTAGCCCGTGAAGAACAGCTGAGAAAGTAAATTACTACAACAACCTTTTAGTGATTTGTTCTGGAGCTTTTGATCGTATCTCACGATCCTCAACAGCGAATAAGAATGAAGATAAAAGTATGAAATACTACGAATGCAGCTGCATGGAATCAAATTGGACCCATCTGTGCGTCAGTGATTGCTGTGATGATTTATTTACTTCTCTGAGTTAAAGATCCATTGTAGTGAACTCTTTACCTTATTGTAGTCATTCAGTGCAGATGCAGTCTTGTCTATTCTATTTGCATTTCAATGAAAACACCACAAAGGGCAATCTAAATATAAAATGAACACAATCTTTCTCTCACACTCATTCTCTCCTATCATCTTCTTTCTTTCTATCTCATTTAGCCAAAGAATATAGTTTTTTTTTCTTCTGTCGTTCAGCAGCTCTGGTACTTGTGGAGCATCCAGAGTGATTGGTTATTATCTTTTTGAATCTTGTACTTATTATGCTCTGCTCTGTTTTTCTGTCCCGTCCTCCCTCCTCCTCCTCCTCCTCCTCTTCTGTCATGTCAGTCATGAATGAAAGAACACAACAGAAAACTGTAATTTACGCAAAGTCGATTTCTTGAGCAAATCTGTTTTTGCTTTAATGTCCCGTACTGTAACAATCTCTTTCATTTTACATTGTCCTTCCTGTTCTTCCTGAACCCGTATGGAACTATCTCCACTGAAGACATGTTTACCCCCGGGACTCTGTCCAGAAGTTTCCTATGCAGCATCAGCCAGGATTGATCAGTCATTATCGATTGAGTGAACATATTGATGAGGCAGCCTATTGATTGGACTATTGGTGATTAGGACATCATGAATAAATGACAGGTGGGTATTGAACACTTGATGCCAGGATAAAACCTCTCTGGACAAAAAGAGAAGAGGACAAAAGAGGAGGAAAGTGGGAATATTGGAGAAGGTGGAATAAAAATTAAGGATGAGGAGATTCAGATGGAAATGAGGAGCTGAAAAATGTGTCAAGTCATTTTGATATGAAGAATTAAGCAATTAGCAAATTATTTAAAGCTAGGTAATTGGTCTGGTATGAAAATAAACTTTCAGATCTCAAAAACAATTTTAATTATGTTATTTGGGTTTGAACAATATTTGTCTTTAAAAAAAGAATTTTTGAATAAGACAATTAAACATTTCTTAATTAAAAAGGCTTTTTAAAGCCACAATACCACATAAAACAGAGAAAAGGGGAAGATGGAAGTTTCAAATAGAAAGAGGGAGTATTTGTTCTTACAGGTTCTTGACATTGGTGATTCCTCTGAAAGCTTTCCTGGGAACGGCCTGAACCTGGTTCTCACTGAGGTCTCTGGAGAGAGAGAGAGAGCAAACGACATAAGACATTAGTTGAGGTATTCCAAGCACTCAAAGATCTACAGAGGCAGACGATAAACAAAACCACAAACATGACATCTATGCCACACACACACACACACACACACACACACACACACACACACACTAGATAGACAATTACAGAACAAAGGCAGAGAGGGAGAAAGCGATTGAGTGAGGGAGAGAGAGAAAGGATGACATGACATTTATGATCAGTGGAACAATTTGTACCAAAGAGCTTCAAAGAAACGGGGAAATATCAGAGCTTAAGAGTGTGTGTGTGTGTGTGTGTATATGCGTGGTTGTGTGTGCGTGTGTCTACATGTGCATATGTCTTTATGTGTTTCTCGTTTGAATGAGTGTGTTTCACATTAAGGTTTTCTTTTTTCTTTTTTAACTTTTGCCCTTCAACTGTGCGATGTTGCACTGGTGAAAAAGTGAAGCAATCTCATACATTCTGAGAAACACACACACACACACACACACACACACACCACACACTACACACACACTTCAGTACCACCATCAAGAACAGTCAACCACAGTGACTCTTTTCCTCTTTCTCTCAGTCCACACACTCGTGGACATGGCAGCGTATGCAACAGTCTCCTTCTCTCCCTGTGTAATGAATACCTATATGAGCCAAATGATTTCTGACATGGCACAAAGGTTTACCCTTAACTCTATTAGTGTTGTTTGTTGGGGAGAAGCCTTGGCAGCCAAACAAGGCTCAGAGAGCACAATGTAATTAGAGAGAGAAAGAGAGGTATGAAATATCAGACAAGCTAATCATCCTATACTCCTGCCAGTCGCACACACACACACACACACACACACACACACACACACACACACACACACACACACACACACACACACACACACACACACACACACACACACACACACACACACACACACACACATGCTTCATATTGGAGGCCCATCTAAAGAATCACAACAGATTAGCACAAAAGAGCAACAGACCTCTGCCTGGACTTTTCTGTTTGACCTTGACACACACACAGACACACACTCACACACACACACAATATGGAAATCCGCCAGCTTCTCTGCAGAGAGTATAATTATGTTCCAACATTATTCTTAACAATTTCCTGTCACAGATTGAAAAAATGCAGCAAACAGAAAAAACACACACACACACACACAGCTCCTTTGGAGTAAACATACTTGTGTACATGTTCTCACATTATTCCGTGCTGTATATGCTCACGCTGTCTAATTTACACTCAGGCACATATTCAAGTACACAGGAGGAAAATTGGTTGTGCATTATTCCAGAGCCAATCAACGTTTATTAGTGCAGTGAATGTTAATTGCAGAGTCGTGCTCGGAAAACAGAAAAGTAATTTCCTCAAACTAACAAGGTTCCTACGTTTTGGGATGTTTCCCTTTCGGCCGCGTGTTCTCTGGCTCGTTCCTTTTGTTTGACAAGAGATGAGAGTTCTCGTTTTTTTTAGTTTTTTCTTCTCCCCAGGCCTTGATGGGAAAAGTATGGTGTCTGGCATTGTGTACTCTTTAGGCAAAGAAAACATGGGCTTTTATGTGCAATTTTGCTTAGTCCTTGTGGTAACGAAGGAGTTAGAAAAAAAAGGGGCAAACATTTGACGGACAGGAATGGTATTATGATATTTTAATGTGCAGCACAGCCGGAAAATACTCTTCATGTTTACACTTCTTGTTTTGAAGGTTTTGACACTTTCTGGGTTGAGATGAGGGTTTTTTTTCTTCCTCTTTTTTTTTGATCAGTCTTTGTTGCTCCCATGCTGACGTTGACAGAGTAAATAGGAAACAGATATAAAGTAAAGCTGTTATAACATTCGCTTTCGGTCCTGGGTTCACTTTCTCCACCGTTCTCTATGATCTATCATTCTCTGCCAAACTACCTAAGTATATTCGTAAATCTATCTTGTTTAAATCTATACTCTGTATTTCCTTGATACCACTCTGCACTCGGTGGACTATTGACAAAATGAATGACAGCAAAAAACAAGAAGAGAGCAAAAGAAAAAAGACAAGATATATTTTTTTAAAAAGCATTAAAAAGTAATATTTCAAAGGGCTTCCATGGATAATAAATCTTTTATTGTTTTGTTTACCAACCATGATATTTGCTCTTTCTTCTAACAGGCGAAAAGCCATCGGAGTCAAATAAAAACCATTATGAGACTGTGTGTCCGTCTCTCTGAGTTTATGACTCCAGCTGAGAGACGGACACCGGTTCCGGGAGCTACGCGGGTCGGGCTGCCAAAATAAAACTTGTTTGTCAAGGCTTTGAATGAAAATTTTAATTATACAAGTGTTTTGTGGTTGTCCATTTGTGCAATTGGTTTGAGGGCTATGGAGGTTGTTTTTTTTTCTATGTTCGAGCAGCGTTCGGTGTCCTCACTTTTCTGGGTGACATTTTGGGACTAATGAAATGAGTTTATTGTGTTATTAAGTTTGTATCAGCCTGATAAAGGTGTTGATTAGTAACAGCTGGACTCAGGCTTATTTGATGTACAGGTGAAAAGGTCGAAACAGCTTGAAACAGCTATAGGTACATCCTGTGTTCTTCAAGTGATGATATAGATTCGAGATAATTGTGCAAAGTATAAGACTGGTAGGAAATGTGGTCACAGAGAAAATGCAAACGTGTAAAAAATAATTATTTGTCTTAATAAGCTACAATCACCATAGTTGACCCAAGTGTTGTCTTACTGTGACGTCGCAATTTGGTTTATGAACTCCTCAAGTTGTAATTTTGTCAAGCGACATCTTGGCTTTTAGAACCGTAGGTGGAGGATAGAGGGGTGGAGCCTGAGGGAGAGCTCGAGGACACTGCATGGCCACCTACACCGATTGGACGACACTAGCTGTCAATCATAGGCAATCCACATCCCAATGCATACAGTACTTTACAATCTACCTTACTCTAAACAGGACAATAATTTACAAAATTAACATCTTGGCATATTGAAGAAGACTTGAAACTAGAGATTGAGAACATAAACTCATAAATCATGTGAGAAGTCGGGTCACTTTCTTGATAGGAACTACAATAGAAACTGACAACAGTTGCCCTCTGCTGTTCATTTGAGAGAAAACGGGTTTCAGGCATCACTGCTTCACTTTGCGGACTCGGAGTCTCCGTTCATATTTACCTCCATCACTACCATAAAGAATTGTAACTGTTTCCAACCTGAGATGCTTCCTGAAGAGTTTAAAGCGTCTGAAAAACAAGGTTTAAAACCATGAATATTTTATAAAAAAATTACACATGTATAACTCCATGTGACTTATTCCATATTGATTTTAACGCAGCCAAAACCTGATAGTTTTTCTATGGAGTAAACAATTCGGACTCCACTGCTCTCAGTAAAAAGCTGATGCCTCTGGCTGCCTTTTGGCCATTTAATAATATATTGTATACAGACTTTGTACTCTGACACAATGTATTATTAATATTTCAGTACATTTAACATCGATAGTTGCTTTATTTCTTCATGTTAACAGTCGTCTCATCTCTGTGAGTCACACCTGCCGACCTTTGAGGGAAGCGAAGGCTATCACCAACAGGAGATTGGCTTGTGATCCTTGAAAAGGACACTCACTGATAGACTTGCCACACACACAAACACACACACACACACACACACACACAAACGCACACCAACGCACACAGCTGGTTTGTACACCAGTGTCTGGCAATCTGCTTCCACGTTTCAATTAATGGGTTTAGCCTTTTTGGGCCTACGTCTATCGCCACAGCATTTGAGGGAACAGGCAATTAATCTCCCAAAAATTCTATTAAAGAGACGGATGGGAGTTTGAATTATACATCAGTTCTATTAGGATGACAAATTCTGTAAAATATAGTGATACTGATTATGAAACAACTGCATATTTTTCGAGGGCTCGGGGAATATCGGGAGCTGGATGGAGACAAAGAACACAAAGTTCACGAAAGTTCAAGAAAAGCCACGTTTAGTATCCATGGGTACGATGAGAAATGAAGAAGGGAATGAATTACAAGAGGGGGGGAAGAAAAATATGAGGAGACCCAACAAACAGCAGCAGCAGCAGCAGGGGAACAAAGGGCAGTCTTCCATTATCCATTCCATGTTTGTCATGGTTTCCTAAGTACTGTATAATTGATTGAATTTTTGACCAAATCTCTTCCAGAACTTCCACCATAAAGATCCCCCAACCATTGGTTAGTTTCCCTCAGCCAAGGCCTCTCCTCTCCGGGCATGATGACTCTCTGTGGCCCCTGGAAGTCTGGGGGGGGGGATTGAGAATGACAGCGAGATCCACCGCTGGTTGGGTCGGTGGTGTGAGCCGGGTGTGTTTGTGTGTGCCTATGTGTGTGTGTGTTTGCTCGCAGCTATCACCTCCTCCATATTAAGTTCCATTATTCATGTGCGGAGAATAATAACACTTGCCAGGTCCCCCTTTGTCACTTCAGATATTACTGTTAACCCTTTAACACACACACACACAGCGCTCACACGCCACAATGTGCCTGCTTGGATGCTTGCGTTACACTTCACACACACAAAGACACAAACGTACACATGCAAACACACAATTGCACCCGCATACATTTGTACAACAGTGTCACACACATGCATGTATTTAAAAAAACTGGAGAACTACGCACATCCTTCACACACACGGACCCAATGATCCTTTCTCCCAGGGCATCTTACCCCTACACTTCTTCATGTAACAGTAGACACCAGATATTAGACAGATCGGCCCTCAGGCTCCCTCCAGATATGAGCCAGGTCCGCTCAGCCCTGAACCATTAACCTGGGAACAGAGGACTGGGAGCAGGCCTTTTTGATTTCATATGACTTCTGTGTCAGTTGGCATCACAGTCTCAGTGAGCCGCAGACGACAAAGAGGGTGGAGAAGGTGAAGGTGTGCGTCTGCGTGTCAGGTAGGATTTGTGTGTCTCCCCGCGTGGAGGAAACAGCAGGCGACTGGGAGTGGAACGGTTCGACAATGCGCAGTGTGCATCTCTGTGTGTGCGCGTCTCTCTGTGTGTTTTTTATTAAAAGAAGAGGGAATGTGCGGCGGAAGAAAGAAAGAGAGACGTGACCCTTGGCTGGGCTCCAGGGGAGAGATAAAAAGGAGAGAGGAGACAAACAGGAGGAGAATTGAGGGGAAGACAGAATCGAGAGGGAAGGCAGAGGTGGCACAATTTCTCTTTTGAAACCTGAGAGACCAATGGTTAGCTTGAGCCTATTGCTTCTCTTTCTCCGTCTCTCTTCCTCTTCTATCACTTTCTTTTTCCAACCCCCCCTGCTATCTCTCTCTCTCTCTCTCTTTCTCTCGCTCTGTCTGTCTCTTTTTCTCTCCCTTGGGGGCTGTAACTGCATTTAATATTCTTCCATAAAGAGAGTAATAAATATCGACTGCTGGCTAGCTCATATTCCCCTTGTTTTTAAGGCACTTTACTATAAGACCAAAGTCATGCAGCAGGTATTACAGCGCCCGCCGCCTGTACTGTGGAAGCGCCTCGATATGCTGTGGTATCTGTAACCTTGGGAACTATTCAAATGTCCTTTATGCCATTTTAACCCACAGTTAAGTACTGGCTTTAAGTCACAATAAATACAGAGTAAGGTTTTAATGACTGGGGCAGCGGATGCTTTAAATTTATTCCAGTAGCGGTAAAAGCAGAGTGAGACTTTTAATTCATGTTATGACTTGAAGTGTTAAAAATACCCTTTTTTCTTGACTTTTTGTCTCATTACATAAAATGATTTCAACAGTTTACTGAAACATGCATGGAAGCTGACTACGCAATGTTAGAATTCATATTAACTAATGAATAAATATGTTATCGCAGTGCAACAGAAAACAACGGTGGCCGGCCTGCTGTTGCGATGCGGTAACGGAGAGGAAATAACTCAAACTCTACGTATGTGACACTAACAGTTATTTTATTGGGCAAGTCGGAGCAGCACGTATAGCAACTTTTCCTTCTAACCTTCATTTATCCTGGGAAAACCTACCGACCATAAATGCTACATTTTGGCAACGCAACAGACGTAAAGCTCCATGCGTTCAGAACTGGAACCTTCCCATTACAACCCCCGGTCTTCAAGCCGTTGGCTCTGGAGCCACTCTGCTTGAGTGATTCTGACTTGTGCCAACAAACTGAGGGGATATATTACCCAACATGCTGACAGCGCAGTGCAGACAGCACCACGGCTCTGTGGGACTGGTGATTTTTTTGATATTGTAAGGGTTCACAGCTCGTATTCAAAATTGTCTTTCTTTGGTTTGCTCTCAGAGAGGGAACCATGATTTCTATTCACACATTCTCAGCCTTAATTGTCTCCTACATTTCTCCTCTAAGTTTTCAAGTTCTCGTTGCCAAGGGAGTAGCGAGGGAGTTTTGCCAAATTGACTTATTCACTTTCCTTCTGATGGAGCAAACCCTTGCATTTTTTATGCTACGCTAAGCTAACCTGATACTGACTGTAGCCCATGATTAATACAGACACGAGAGTAGTATTGATCTGGTCTAACTCCGCTGCAAGACGCAGGACTACACATTCCTTCTAAAACCCACGTGTTTCCCGAAAGCTTGCACTTTACCTAATGTGATAAAACTTTCTTTAGGCAACTGGAAGACGTGGCTGCAAAGACAAATACGAGTGCGTCTCATCAGGCAGATACAGCCTTGAAGTGTGTCCTCTGCATCCGGCTGCACTACGGTATAATTGAGGACACACGGAACACTCTTCCTTCCATATTTCTCCTCCTTCGTGCCTTTCTCTTTCCAGTCTTTGCAATCCTTCATCAGTCGTTTGTCTCAGTGCCCTTGCTACGTCTAGTAACCCCTCCTCCCCTATTCCATCTCCCCCCACCCTCCCGCTCCACTCCCTGTGATTTAATTAAGTGGGCGCTTTATGAATAAAAATATCGCCCCCCCCTCCCTCTATCGATCATGGTGGACGGGAGCCTGACAGCCCCGGCTGGCTGGGACAGGACGGGACAGGACAGCCACTCTCCTAACTCGCTCCATTACACTGATCTAAGAGTGTGTGTGTGTGTCTGTGTGTGTGGTCAGGTGTGTGTGGCACTCTGCAAAATTGCACGTGGGTGTGTGTAAACTGTAGAGCAGTGTGTCCACGTTTGTGTGTGCGTGTGTGAGTGAAACAGCCATCGGGGAGCTGTAGCGTCTAAATCAAACTAAGCGTTCTCAAAAGCTCTCATGGGTCCTTGCAAATCCTTCATTAGAGACACACTGGCGCACACCTACATAGACACACAGGCTCACGCACACGTTCCTCAAACGCCTCCTTTGATACATACACCGCATCAGCATTATAAATGGACATTGTCTGCACTTTTCGTTTCTCTTGCTCTCTTTCCCCGGCTCTCTCCCATGCTCTTTCCCCTCCTCTGCCCATCGCTCTCCGTAAAGGCTGTAAGTATCTATTATGTTTTGTCGATACTGTAATTAAATTGGACAGCTTAATGCAATTCTCTGTGATCCATAGGCCTTTATGGATATAAAAGCTTTTCTGGCTCGCAGCCCGAAAGATGTCCAACAAATTCAGATGAGTTACTATCGGGGAAAAAATAGTTGGAGAGGTTAAGGCACACATGGTCATTTGTTATTGGCTAATTTACTTTAATGTCCCCGGCGCCATTTTGTTTTAATACATTTTCTTATTCGAGTTGTCATCCGCGGGACTAAGCGATATTACTACTCTACCGCTCTTTCCTGTTTTTTCTTGCGTGTTGGAAAGTTCTTCCTTTTCTTCTGCTACTTGGGCTAAGCGATATGGCAGGCTCTTAGGGACATTTATAAAGCTAATAAAACTTCAGTGGCGAGGGGTCAAGACATTAGATGTACACAGAGAGAAGTGATAGATGGAGCGAGGGATGGGGGTGGATTAACAGGCAGGCGAGAAGCGATAGAAAGAGACAGTGCAGTGAGATAGATGCAGGGGTGGGTGGTTAGAGAGATTTAAAGATGGATGGATGAGGGAGATTTCTTTGTCTTTCTATTGGAGTAGATTTAGTATCTCTCATGTTGCTGCAGACACAGGGCAGTGATAAACCGTTATATTCACTCTGAGCAACTGACTAAACCACAGTTTGATCAATATACGTTTAACCGAATACAATAAAACGTAATAAATGTGTGCTATAGTCAAATGTAATAATTAAACTCTTTTATATTATGATTATTAATACCATGACAAGAGCTATTCAGTGGGAGCTGTCTTCTGTTGCTGTTTTCTGGCCCTTCCAGTGTTTTCTGCGCTCATAGAGGACTCCATTGTAATCCTTCAATTCTAATTAAAACATTAGAATCATGAACAGTAGGTTTTGCTCAGGGACTAAGGATATCTTATCGACTGAGTAGCACCAAGAGGATGCACTGTCAGCTACGGGAGTTAAGGAGATGTCTTCATCGTTTAAAAAGCTGACAAGAATAATAAATCATAACGGTAACAAGAAAAAATTGCGTCCCTACCAACAACAGAGACTTTATCTTTATTAAATAAAGATATGGAGCTGATTTGTGTACTGTTGTGTACTTTGTGTGTGGATTTATCTATAGAAGATTTATCTTTGACCTTTTGGTAAAACTGAAAACAGGCTTTTCCTGTTAAACCTGCCAAAATGCTGATAAGCTTCTTTCTCTTAGAGGCATCATGGGATTGAGCTTAATTATCAATTAAAAATTGGCTATGAAATATAAATACCATCAAGCTTTTTCACACATATTTGACACGGAAGAGGAACAACAAAAAGGTTAGTTAATGCAGTAGATCGAAAACTCATAAACTAACCTGCTTGGAATTTGTTCTTTGGGAAATTGTGCAACAAACATAGAGTAAAAATGACACTTGTCCAAGCTCCTAATGTTTTATGCCTCTTCCGCAAACTATGTCAAGTATTAAAGATTATACTAGATCAAGACATTTATAATTAAAAGAAAAAGTGAAAATCTCAATGCAGGAGCACACTTTGAGTTCACACTGTGGAGCACAATATGAGCTGGGATAAATCCTGTTGTTGGCTAAACGATTAAACCCTTCATTATATGGTATATGGGTGGGCAGGCCTTTAAAGCACACGCAGGAGCGCATTAATAAATGGTTGACGTAGGAACAGAGGGTGGGTGCCGCACAGGCTTTCCAGTTAAATAAGAGAATGAACCCAACGACCCCGGTTTGACGCTCCTCTCGATGGCTGAACCGAGTTGACTGTCACCGAAGCAGAGATGGACGTGTTTTGAAGAAAAAGGGTTGTTAGAGAGACTTAAAAGAAGAAGGGGAGAAAAGAGAGGAAAAGAGAAAAAAGAGGAGGGTCAACACTGAGCACTGTGAAGTAACAAGGAGCGGACATGAAGCTGTCAGGTGTGGGAAGGAAAATAGGTGACATGTGGAAGAAATGGAAAAAGCAAAAAAAGAAATAAGAAAAAAAGGAAGTGTGAGTAAAGGAAATAAATGGTGAAGGGGGTGATGGAGGTATATGCAGAGAAGGAGAGGGAGAGAAGGAGGTGTGAATAAAGAAGCTGACTGTGGGGTTTTGCCTTTATAAGCATCTGGGGAGTAACTCCGCACCCATAAATAATACACCACAAATTAGCAGATTGGACAGAAGAAGAGGGCTGCTGGAAGTTTATGACTGTGTGTGTGTGTGTGTGTGTGTGTGTGTGTGTGTGTGTGTGTGTGTGTGTGTGTGTGTGTGTGTGCGTAACTATGGACACGCATGGGTGGCAGTAAATACACACTTACTCTACATGTGTGTTTTCAATTAAACACTATATGCTCCAAACACCCTTGTATAATGTGCGTGTGTGTATGTTGTGTGTATGCAGCACTTGTGAGGCATCTCTCTGAGTTCTGATCCGTCTCTCAGCAGGTCAGCGTTGTCAAGGTTACAGCGGGCCATTTTGCCAGCAGGCCAATTAACTTTTAGCACAGAAACAGAACAGAACAGAGCAGGTGTCTCAACAGTGCTGGAGTTAGAGAATGAGAGTGCGCGAGTGAGTGTGTGTGTGTGTGTGTGTGTGTGGTGTTTTCTTTGTCTGAGAGAGTAGCATTGAAAGAAGCAGGGAGAGGATGTGTGTGAGATAAAATGAGACGTGTGTGTGTCTATATGTTTGTGTGTATGGAAGAGAGGATGTGAGAGAAAGGAAACACAGCAGGTCTTTGTTGTCTCTGTCTTTGGCTGTTTGGCCTTTCATGATGCCGAGGCAAGAAAATGTTGAAAAAAGTCAATAGTACGAAGTCATTCTTTCGCACTATAAACATGTTTGTACTACAGACAACATTAATGAATATGATTTACTAGGAAAGGAAAGGCACCTTTGTAAAAAAAAGTTAAAAAACTAAACCACAACCAACAAATCGCTGAAAAGACCGATTCATCTGTGGCCAAGGAGCAGGCGTCAATACGATGGTAAAGTCAGGTGTTAAAATAAAACATTTATATATTTATAATTAACAGATCTAAAATGTCAATTAGCTTTTCATTTCAATCCTGAACATGTTGTGTAAAATATCCCTGATCATTTCAGATTCCTGCAGAGTGGATACGATTGCTTTTTAAATCACATTCCTGCCACGCTCCTCATTTCCCCCTCTCACGTCTGAAAAGCACTTTACATTATTATCTTTACAAACTCCTGCTCAGTCCCGGTGGCTCGTCACACAGAAGTGAAGGGAAAAAAGAGAAAGGGAAGTTTTTTACGATGGTTGTATGTGTCTGAGTGTACTTGGTGAAATAAAGTGACTGTGATGACGAACAGAGCGAACTGTCATCCTCCCTTTCTATGCATGGGCTAATTCCTCTGACAGAATACCACAGTGGCCACTGGCTGCTGTCTTATAGCCTGAGGGCCTGTCTGGTTGAGTGAGAGAGAGAGAGAGGGAGGGAGGGAGAGAGAGAGAGAGAGAGAGAGAGAGAGAGAGAGAGAGAGAGAGAGAGAGAGAGAGAGAGAGAGAGAAAGGGAGAGAGAAAGAAAGGTAAAAAGAGACAACCAGGGAGAGAGAAAGCACTTTTGTGAACATCTGTATGTGCGAGAGAGAGTGTGTGTTTGTGTGTTTGTGTGTGTGTGTGTGTGTGTGTGTGTGTGTGTGTGTGTGTGTGTGTGTGTGTGGTTGCTATGCTGTTTCTATGCCCTAATCTCTTTAGTAAGCCCCATGATCCAGTTAGAAACAGTGAGTGGCTAATGTCAGGGCTAAATGGAAGAGAGGGATGTGTGTGTGTGTGTGTGTGTGTGTGTGTGTGTGTGGTGTGTGTGTGTTTGTGTGTGTGTGTTTGTTTGTTTGTGTGTCTGTGTCTGTTTCCATATCATTGGTGAAGCTGTCAAGGTCCACCTGTAGGAAAGCTGTTTGTGTGCTGGTTAAATAAATGTCATCGTGCCGGGAACAATACTCGTTTGCGCTGTGTGTGTGTGTGTGTGTGTGCTGAGTGTGTGTGTGTGTGTGTGTGTGTGTGTGTGTGAGTGTGTGTGTGTGTGTGTGTGTGTGTGTGTGTGTGTGTGTGTGTGTGTGTGTGTGTGTGTGTGTGTGTGTGTGTGTGTGTGTGTGTGTGTGTGTGTGTGTGTGTTGCAGGGTGTGTCTGAAAAGCAGCAGGGCCCATTAAGGCTGAGAGATTAGATTGAGTGAATCCAGATTCTGCACCATTGTTCCTCTGCAGCAGACGTTCTCTGCGGTCTGAAGGAAGCAGGACAGGTGCAGGAAATGGATTTTGAGTTTGTTGCCTGTTCAAATCAGGGTTTGAAACGAGAGGGAAGAAAGTAAATTGTGTTGAGCATGTGATCAGATTTGAGGAATTGCAACATGCGACAGTGACTCTCTGTGGTCAGCAGAACGAACAATTACAGTGAATAAAGATTCTAACCAGGAAAAGATAGGAAACGAAAAAATCCTGGGGCTAAGATATTCGGTCAATTTTGATATTTACTAAATATTAACGTCTTCTCACAATTACATTTTTTTGCAGGGTTTTCTTCAAATGCCTCAGCGGGAACAACAAATTAATAGTTGACTTTTTTGACACTATTGGTTTCGGGAAAATAGAAAATAAATGAATCATGCAGAATCAAACGTTTAAAAGATTTTTGTGTGTGACCGAGATTGGATTCAAAGACAACAACAGGGTGTTAGGATAACATCAATTCAGCATCCATCAAAAACACGCTCACTACTCTGAGCTGTGTTATTATTTAAAAATTTGATTTGACAAATTATACAGGTCTATTTCAGAAAGACTATCCGTAGATTCAGCTATTCCAAAGATGATCAACGCCCAATGTCGCCTGGGATTAGATCCAGTTCCCCCCTGAGACAGTAAAGATATGTGGTATAGAAACTGGATGGATGGATGGATGGAAAGATAGAAATTCCTTTTGCCTAACTAACAATCTTGGAAATGACTGGCATTCTTTTCCCTGCAATTGAGGCTGGATGGACACATGTTGATTGTTGTGTATCGGAGGCTAATCAAAAGTCAAAAGACATTCTGAGAAATGACTGCAGCTTGATTCATTTTTCTTTCCTTTTCATTCCTTCAAACTAATATTTGCACCCTTTTCCAAACAGTGTTTATTTTAGTCTGAGCCGCTATCTGCTGCAAATGCTAATAGGCTGTGCATTAGCTCAGTACGTGAGCACATTTAATATATGGTGCTTTCAGTGCAGCATGTAGATGGATGTTGTAAATGTGCCTGATGCTGTCGAGGCGTGATTAAAATGGACGTGATGATCAGCAGTTTTGTCACAGAGGGTAAAAGCACAGCTAACTCACCCGCTGCCATAATAAACGATAAGACGCTGACACAAAGGGAATGATGAACGCCCGGAAACAACGGCCGCTTGCTTGCTAACATGCATGCATAAATATATGGGACTTGTCTTTTTCTACACGTCTGCCTGCCTGTCTGCTCTATCTGTCTTCTCTCTCCGAGCAGTTACTGTACATGACAAACAAAAATAAACAAAACGACCCGTCCTTCAAAAAAAAATTTGCATTACACCATCCCTTCATTCCTGGAACCTCTGCTCCACAGCACCTCGTATGACAGCATGTGAGCAAATGCAGTCGGCCTCAAACGTTGTGATATGAAAATCATTCATGCCTCTGGGGGAATATACGGAGAGGGAGAAAGGATGGATGCGGACAGACAGCAAGTGAACCAGACTCTCCCCTCCCACCCAATCACACTGCATCACAAATCACCGGCCCTGCCGCTAATTTAGGGGCGTTATGGTGTGCAGTGCCTTGGCATATGGCGCGAGTGTGTGTGTGTGTGTGTGTGTGTGCAGGAGTGTGTGTTTGCATATTATAGTAAGGAGATGAGAGTGAGAGAGAAAGAGAGGGAGAGAGAAGGAAAAGATGATTTAGGAGTAATGAGAGCTGGTAAAATCATGCCCAGCGGCATTATGGGACTAAATCTAATCTGCTAATGGAGAGGAGGGCGTGGGCTGGGGTGGGAGGGCGATGCAGGGGGGGAGGAAGGGGTGGAGTAGGAGAGGGAGAAGACGGGGAAGGGAAAGGACGATAGAGGTAGATCACAGAGGAAGGGATGGAGGGCAGGGAGGACGGAGAGGAAAAGGAAAAGTGAGGAGGAGTAGGAAAAGTAGAAATTGCAAAGGAGGTATAGACGGAGCGGGCGAAGTAAGAGTAGAGTGGAGCGGGAAGGAGTGGGAGGGAAAGAAACACAGGACCAAAGTACAATGACAGGAAAGAGTAGGATGAAAAAACCAAGGTTGCACAGAATGAGAATGATCAGAGCCGTAAAAGGAAAACAAAGCTGTAAGGACGTAAAGATGAATGAAAGCAGAGAGAGAGATGAAGAACAGGAGGAAGAAAAGATTAGAAAACAAAAGAAGAGAGACAATTTAACTGATTAAAAGAAGAGAGAGGGACAAAAAAAACGGTCAAGGACATAGTGAAATAAAGGGACATGAGTTTAGTGTGAGTGTGTTTGTGTGTTCGAGAAATAACCTGGGGTGGAGGCATTGAGAGGGCAGGACCCAGGAGAGCACAATCAGCACATATTGTTATCACATGGTCTGCAAAAAACTCTCTTTCTCTCTCAACCACACACACACACACACATGCAACAAGGGAAACTTTACGCACACGCATGTGCAACAATACAACCTCGCTGCCACACACACAGAGAGAGAGAAAAACACAAAAACATGCTGTTGCACACCCACACTCGACAGAGGGCAGCCATTGAAAGGTAATTGCCCCCGACTCTTAATGTTTTCCAGGATAAAACTACAGTCTTTACAAGGCCGGGGCTAATTCTACAACTTTATGTCTTTACCTCAGCAAAAGGGCGGACAGCCACATCACAATGCCAACAAACACACACACTCACACACACAGAAGGAGAGAACGTGGAAGTGGATTTATTTATATTACATATATAGCAGATTATTGCTTTAAATTAGCTGTGAGGGATTGATAAGTGAAACGGAGCAGCGCATGGTTCGGAGGATTATTTTCAAACTGTTCATTCCACATTGTGCTTTTTATAAAACATTACTTTTTAGACAGCATTATAATATATATGCATATATCCCTGCGCCTTGTGGTATCTGGTACAACCACTCGTGCAAATCATCGTGGACTGTTAATTGGTTCAATGGACATCACACTGTTTTTTAGAAGAGAAACCCATACGTTCACTTTTACTGCAAAAGCATCACTAGGCAATGCACCACATGGTTGGAATGAGCGGCCGGAAAACATAAAATCTCTCTTGGCACGTTTCAAAGTCTTTTAAATCAGTTTCCAGAGAACAATGTCCTTGTTTTGAACATGAGGTGTTTTATTTTACATTATTCTTTTCCCTATATGTTTATATGTGTGTGTCAGTGTAATCCCAATAAAACTAAAACATTTTAAGGTGAAGACGTGTATTAAAGGTTAGCATAGGGTTAGCGTTAGAAGTAACTATGGTTAATGTGAGGTTACGTTTCCAGGAAATCAATGTGCGTCAATGTAATGTGTGTTTTTTGTCCCTGCTTGTATTTATATCTAAAAACATATTACTTCATTTCTTACTTTCCTGGCAGGAGAGATACTGTATCTCAAATGCACCTCCCTAGTGGTTATATAAAGGACAAATAAAAACAGTGTAGTGTGACACAAAGATCCCGTCATGAGCGCTGGACCAACATTGTATTGTCTCTCCCCCCCAAAAAAAGAGCCGTGTAGCCGAGCAGTTTCCGAGCCAATGTTTTTTTAAGCCGGTTACAGAAACAGACGAGTTAACGATGTGGAAAAAATTGCTCCTGTCAATCTGGAATATGAGTCATCTATTACCCTTTTAAAAATACAATTTACGTGATCATGTCCAATCAATCACCTTGTTAAGAGGGTGTGAGGATTCAAATGTCAAATCAAACTCGCCTCATTTAGGTCACGTGATGCCGAGACGCTCCAACGCAAACAGCAGAGTCTCACCTCACCGAGCAGCCGGGTGGGCCGCTCATCAACGAGCAGGGCCACTGTCGAAAAGCTGTCGGGTTTGATCGCGCTCTAATGCATCATATCATATTGTTTGAAATCATTTTTTATGACTCATGTGTCTGTGATCATTTCAGTTTACAAACACAATCTGCAGTTGGAAATTGAACCCCAGACCACATGCAGCGGTAAACTCCAGCACAGGGCTTGGAGATGCAGACACCGCGTGAAGCTGGATCAAAACCCCAAGAATCTGCTACGAGCAACGCAAACAGAGCAGAGCCACATGGCAACCCCATTGTCTGGATAGTAAACAGGACCCAAACTCTGCAATTTACAGTATCCAAGCTACAGCGTCAACACACAACAACTAGCTGAGAGGTCCAGAACATGCATCATGTAGTCACTGTGTATCGATGTAATACTTATATCACTGTGAGGATCTCCTGATTAGAGTTCCAAACCGTTTACATCAAACAAACTTTAACAGATATACTTGTAACTCTTAATTCTTAAATTACCCCATTCATTGCCCGATAAAAAAAACACAACTTCCCCCTGAAGCACTTTCGCCCGAGGTCCTGAGGAGTGAAGATGAATGAGTCCAAAGCTCCCAACAAATCAAACTTAGTCGATAGCCGAGCGTGACCCAAGCGTCTCACGTTGAGCAGGTCGAGTGAAAGAAAAACACACACATGCAACATTACACTGCAGCTTAGACAATTACACCAAATTACACTGAAACTGTGCAGCGGCTCATGTGTTTATGAGGTAATGTACAGTTTGGATACATGCGATCGTGGCCGCGCTGCCTCGCTCATTCTGGTCACAGGCATGCTGCTGCAATCAAATAGCCATTACAGCACCGAGCGCTACGGAGCTGAGGCAAAGCAGAGGAGGAACAGGGTTCAAGAAAAGGGTTAGTGAATAAATTACACAGAGAAAAAAAAATGCTTCTCTCCTTGGTACGGGGAAGTTAAGAAAACACACACTTACTGTAGATGTAGAGTATATAACATCTACTACAGTGACGTATTTATATAGAACAGAACAGAATAGAATGGGCTCAAACCCACCCGGCAGGTACGCACGCTTCCTTAAAGCAAACACCTTGACTGAAGGAGGAGAACAGGAGGAGTTTCCTGACAGTAGATGGCGCTGTAATGCTTCTCTGTGTTGGTCCTCTGCACAATCAATGCATTCAGATCAATATCTATCACACACACACACAAAAAGTTACACACACACACACACACACACACACGTGCAGCCTGCTTATCAACATCAGATCACAAGCCTCAGGGACACCTTATGGATTAATCCTTCTTTGAGCACATAATTAGACACATTCACCTTGTGAACATGATTTATTTTACAAGATTTACAGATCTCGTTGTTTTTTGCCAATGATATAAACACATGTCCTGAGTCCTTTGTGTACATTTTTCTTTACATCTATGTGTCTGTGTTTTTGTGTACACTCCTGTGTATTTACAGACACTCAAGAGGATAATTCTTTGTGTGTGTGTGTGTGTGTTTGCGCGTGCATGTGTGTTTCTCATTTCCTCCGTGTAGAGATTAGGGGCAGAAGAAGAGCAGCATCATCAGACAGCTGGAAATGAGATCTCAGTCGGGGACTCGACTCCTCTGCCGGTCTTGTCATCCCTCCCTCCACACCTCCCTCCCTCTGTCTGATCCTCCTCGTCCCCTGCTACTCTCCTTTCTCTCACTCCCTCTCGAATCTGCCCTTTTGCTGCTCCTCCCAGCGTCCCATTCCTTCCTGTGTTACAAAATCCCCCAGCACCCCTCACCCCGTGTTCACCTCTGTCTATACATCCAGCTCTCTCCTTTCTCTACCTGCTGTTCTCATCTATCCATCCATTCATCCCTCCATCCCCACACATCCTCCACTTCCCCCCCCACTGATTACAGAATTAAGTCCCTAAGTATCTAATTGTCTCTCCCCTGTTATCTCATTGCTTCCTCAAATAATCTCGTCCACTCATCTAGTGCAGAGGAGAAACTCAATATGGAAGCTGGAATCTATTTTCCCAGTAAGAAACATGTGATGTTTAGATTATTGTTGATTAGTAACCTGTGATATTGTTTGTTTGAAAAATTACCTGAATGTTTAATTGACAAGTATTTGTTTATCTGTTAGCAGCATTAAACAAAAGCAGCATTAGAAGAGCGAACTTTGGCATTTTTACCGATTTCTCTTGGAATAATTCACGCAGCTAAATGAATAATGATCTGTTATCTATGAGCGTGTGCAGCTTGGATGAATCTGAGGGGACTGTGGGGCCTTGTGGAGGTTCAAGCTGTTCTACTTGAATCATGAAATACATCATTGTTAAGATGAACTACTCAGTTTTACTAATAATCCCCCAAAGAACCGCAGAGAACACACGTTACTCTCAGTCCTGTACGAATTACATTCCCACGATTGACTTACCACTAAAAAAGTTAACAAGATCCAGTCAACTGGGGACATATGGCTATTGTTTTATGCCAGATGACCATTAAATACACAAAAGACGAATCATATTATCAGGATTTCTATGACAATGTCGTGTATCGTGACTTTATTATATCTGAGCAGCATCTCAACCTTCCACAACCCCAAGTAAAAACTACAATGCGACACATACAAGCTGGAAAATGAGAAACAGACAAGAACATGACAAGTAAACCTGATAGTGAGCGATGATCTCACACAGACGGAGCTTCAACGCAGTGATGGAAACCCTGAAGTGTTTAGGAAACGCTGCGTCTGTGTAAGGCCATTTCCTCGTGCCATTCCTTCCTTGCTCTTTGTTCTTCTCGGCAGGCCGATGTCACCATGACAACAACAAAACAAGCGCAGCTCGAGTCCCCGTTTTGTAGATAAACATGTCACTGCTGAGATCAGTCGACTTGTCACGGAGAAGTTATGAAACCAATAAATCTGTCTCGAACAGTGAGTTGAACTTCATGTTCGGTTCCACTGGAAGCACGCAGCATCATAACGCGCGTGCGAGTGTGCGAGAGTGAGTGTGTGTGTGTGGTTGTGTGTGTGTGTGTAGTTTTGGGAAGTAATATAATCTGTTTTCCAGCAAATATTTAGAAACAAAGTACAAAAGAAATGTATTTCATCCAATACTACTACAAATAAAATGTGGTTAAATTAAAATACAGTTCAAAAGAGTGAAGAACACAAAGTTGTGTGTATAACTGCATATACACTGTAGTATACACATGTGCAAAACTGCATGTACAAGCAGCAAAATGGTACTAAAGGGATTCAGCACAGAACATACAGACAAAACTTGAATTGATTTGAAAAAAGAAAGTCATTAGAAACCCGTCATGTGACCCGTGTGCACACACTGACCCATGGGTCTGGGTCCATTGGGTATTTCCAGGAAGTGGTAGCCAGACTAAGTTTATTATCTCTCTTCCTCAATCAAATCAGTGAGAGTGAAACATGTAGAACAGGACACCATTTCCTGACAACACGCACACGCACACACACAAGGAAATCCCTTTGTAACCCACACCTACTTGCAATGTATTACACTCAGTGTGTGTGTGTGTGTGTGTGTGTCTGTTCTGTTCGGTCTGTTGATGTTATCAATCCCTCTCATTGACGGAAAGGAAGCATATGAACAGTCTGTTGCATTGACAGTAAGACAGTCACAACCTTTCACATATTGTGGTTTGTGTCTTATTTCAAGCCTCCAGCTGCTCATCCAGTGTGTGTGTGTGTGTGTGTGTCTGTGTGTGTGTGTATCTGTGTGTGCGAGTGAACAGGAGAAAATCTGCTATTCAAAAGCAAATGTTGAAACAACTGAAATTCGTTCCAGCACCACAGGCAGATATTTTTATTCAAATAGTCTGTAGAAGGTGAAATGTGCAAATCTGCTGGAACTCCACGCAGGAGAGCAGCAAAAAGCATCAACACATCTTTAAAGATCATTTCTAAAAATTGTTTTCTACAGACCTTGAATAATTATGCAGCTGATAACCCTCTGTATTCATACTCCAGCACTGCTCCTGAGTTAAGGCAAAAAGACCGGTCGATTCTCTAAATTTAAATAGGGAATCAATTGTTAGAAACATCTGCATAGTTTTTATTGTAATTGTTCTTATTCTGAATTTACTTCTTCTCTTCATCTTACCCCGATGAATCAGTGTGGTTTTTCCAAAATCAATTCACTTCACCTCGCTGTATTGGCATGCATGTAACTTGCACAACATTGCTTTAGAATTGAAGAGGATATAATTGTGCTGAAAAGTGTGACCCCTGTCTCTCCGATCTCATCTCAACCTTATTTCTAATTTCCAGTTTCCTCTCCTCTCCTCTCCTCTCCTCTCCTCTCCTCTCCTCTCCTCTCCTCTCCTCTCCTCTCCTCTCCTCTCCTCTCATCCAGGGCCTAAGAAGCCTATCTTATTCCATTTACACACATTCCATTCCCATCTTTCACCTTAAGGGGAATTTAACATAGAGCTAGCTTGTCATGAATATACCTGTAATTGTGTGTTTGAGCTGCATGTGTGTTTGTGTGCATGCATCTACGTGTCCATTTGTCAGTGTATGAGTGTAAATGTCAGACGCTCTCTCTTTCCCTCGAGACGGTCTGAAGGTATAAAGCCACTGAGATTACATGTGGCGCCGTCGGCCATCTAGACACTAATCAAATAAACGATCCCCGTGTCAAGTCTCGATGGTCCGGTAGGGAAAGAGAAAGATGGAGTGCAGCAGGAGAGAGCGAAGGAGAGGACAGATCTGGCCGGTGTGGTTTGACCTGACAGAGGAAAACGAGGGCGGAGGGAGAGAGTTGGAAAAGATGGAAGGAGAGAGAAAGATGGGAAAACGATTCCAAAATCACCAAATCTAACTGTTCATTGGTGTTAAATAGATTCAAACTCAAACACACATCAGTGCAGTAAGAACAACCTCTAATAAGATACTGTCTTTATTGAAGTGTGCTATGAAATTCTAGTTTGGTCCATGTCCCATCCATTATCATGGAGGAGACCGGATTCCTGAACTATACTGCACCCTGCCACCAGATGGCGATCAGGGCTCAGTCATGTCTCCCATCTTTCAACACGACCCCTGGTTGGAACAGTGTAAGTGGAGCCTGTGAATCAGTGTGTACCTGACGTGGACTCTGGTTTCATAACGGCCGCACGTCTAAGCTCATAACTCCTCAAAAATCATTTGTGCCAAACAGCACAGAAGTTGATTTCTTACCCCGGGACAAGGGAAGGGGACACGTGTGAAGCATTGGGTCATTTAATTCTCTGAGAAACTGAACTCTTAAAGGCACAGTTCACTAATACTGCATGTAACCAGTGTATTGTAGTGGCAGAGCGTGGCCCACCTTCACCCCCCAAGCACCACCAGGGGAGAAGTTGTGGAGCTTAAGTGGAGCAGCAAGCATTTGACCATTTTATCCGGTGGAAAATTAATTTCCTTGCATTGCAGTTATGTCTTCTTTTTTCTTGCTCTCCTTAAAGCAGCGTGGACCAGCGAGTGTCCTCCGGGGCCGATTAAACACTCACTGTGTCACTGAGAGGGAGGTTGGGGGGGTTAAGTGGACCAGTTGAGCATTAGACAGACGGAGGTAAATTGCCACAATGACAAACTACTGCACTGCTGGTGCGAGTCCCTCTGGTGTCTGTGACATGGTGGCGTGTGTGTGTGTGTGTGTTCTGGCTCACGTTTAACAATCTGAATAAGAATAACACACACTGTGAAAAATGCTGCTTGCAGAGCGGGGGAGGCCCGGCCGTCCCGCCTCCATCAGAGGCGACCTCAGTTATCATGACATCATGACGGAGGTTTGATTTATATGCCCGCTGTGCTGAGGAGGATATTCAAACAAATGGTTCCCGGGTGGAGCATTGGGGGGGAGGTAAAGGAAGCAGCCGGAGCAGGAGGAGAAAGGGAGGGATGTAAGAGGTGGAGGAGACTGAGGCAAGGAGAGGAGAGGTGAAGAACAACAACAAAGGAGAAGTGTGAAGAGTATTCAAAATCATAAATGCTGACGGAAACAGATGAGGTGAGGAAAAGAAGAGGAGGAGGGGGGGAGGAAGAATGAGAAAGAATAATGACAGAAGAGAGGATGAAAGGAGAGGAGGGAGGAAGTCACACAGTAATAGTGTGTGTTTATAGAAAATGAATGAATGACCTCCAGCTTGCTGACACACACACACACACACACACACAAACACACACACACACAGCTGAGTGTATGATTAACTGTAAGGATATATGATCCATTTACATCATAACCAGATGCATTGTACTGGCTTATCAGAGGAGGTCACCCATCCTCCCCTATTCTCACTTCAGTGCGTGAATATATATGCGTGTGTGCGTTTGTGTGTGTGTTTGTGTTTATGCAGTATATTTTGAGACGTGTGTGTGTGTGTGAGTCACATGAGGCAGGAAACCAGACAATAAGCAACAGAGAACGACAGGGTTATGTTAAAGATGACCTTACTCAAGGTCAGTAGTTGATCAACTCTAAACCAGCACAAAGCAGAACTTCCACTGGAGAATGGGTTTATAAATAGATGCTCTACATGGAATTAGGTTTTCCTCTTCTTGATTAATTCTGCTTGTTACAACCTGAGCTCCATCCAAACTAGAGGTGTTGTTTTTACAGGTAAGTGAAACTGATTATTTTTTGTAAATTCATTTGAGCAACATAAATCTGCTCCAGCCGACCACGTCTCCACTGCTCATTGAACTCCTGCAGCTTGGAGTCAAATGAGCTGTTGGCTGTGGTTTGAGATGCAACACTGACTTAAATTTATGTTTTGAAATTTGGTCGACATCCACGATTAGGGAATTTTTTTATTGTCTTTATAATAATTTCACTTCGGTGCTTTAGTTTTTAGGCTGATTTAAAAACACTGTCCATATTGCCAGTCAACTTGGCCCCTCGCTTCGCAATAACTTAAGTTTAGAGGAAACTGGAAAAACACTTATTGTGGGTGATATAAAAGCCCATATATTCAGTAAACCTTCATTATGCTTTAGTCATATTTTTACAGGTTTGGCAGCCCGAGTTACTAACATGGCAATGGAAACATAAATGCAGCTGGAGTGTTCCTGTAAATTCACAAATGTTTCTGAAGTGACACGGAGAGTTCAATGAGTGTGATATGCAGCACACACACACACACACACACACACACCGGACACAGACACACACAAGGGCAGATACATCTAGAGTAAATAGCTCATTCAAATGTCTATTTTAGGCCCAACAGCAACAGACACACACACACACACACACACACAATTGTCTCCTCACTGATATGCAGTGTCTTAATGGAGCAGGAAACAAACAATTCCAGTACAAACTGTATTCCAACCTCTTAAATTTAATATTGTTGCTCTTTTTTGGGGAAAATGTGGAAGGAACTAAAGCAATATGCCTTAGGGATTTGAGTTATAATAAATACAACACAGTAACAATGGATAATTTGTTCGTTGGTTCTTTGGTTGTTATTATATTTCGGACTTTTGCAGGAAAATCCTGTCAGCAGTAAGAAGGCATTATTCTCACAAATATGTAGTCCTGTCATCAAAGCAATAAAGAAACAAGGGCAAACATATTTATAAAATTACAAATAGGAACTGAGAAATATTGGTCTGTTTATTCAGTTAGTATAAAGAGTTTTCCTGTTGTGTGTACCTCAGTATTTCCATTCACTCAAACTTCAAATGAACCAGAGTTGTGTTACATCAATAAATGTCAATAAACAATGGTGGAAAAACGTATATTTCAATGAATGGATGTGGAATAAAGTTATGAGTAGGTCGGTTACAGTGGACGGCAAAAGACAAAAGAGTGAAAAACCGTAAAACTAAAATGCAGATGTGTGAGACAGCACAGAGACGAAAAAAAAGGAGAAAGACGAAAATCAGGGCAAAGACAGAATCTTTCATCACCGCTGACAAAAGGAGAGCAGATTTCAGTCTTTCTCTCCCCTACTGTTTCCACTTAAACCACAGAGACGCTCGCTGGTGACTGAGCCAACGGAGTTTCACTAAAGCCTTCACACATTAAAGTCTGTTCCACAAGGTAAAGCCCGACGTTCTCACAGCTTCAAACACTTTCTCTCAACAGTAACATCTAATCTATTTTTCCCTTTGCAGGCCTTATTATACGGCGTACGTTATGTTTGGGGGGAGGTTTAGTTTTTAACGGCGTGTAAAAAGTATACTTGGCTCGAAATAATGTACTTTTTAAACGTTGTAAAGTAGGAATTTAAAAAAAGGGCGTTTTGCAGTAACGTGAAACATTGAAGGGAATAAATTAACTGTAATGTTAGCTTAATAATCAGGATCTTTTTAATTTCATGTCCTCATACCATATTTCCTTCTTATGACTTTTATTCCTAAAGTTCTTCCTGCACTATTTTGAATTGACAAACGTGTATTTCAAAGTTTGTGGTGCTGTGTTAATACACGGCTGCAAATGTTTCAGTTGTGTGGGTGATATTTAAAATTATATCGGTATAAATTGTATTTGTAGTAGGAGCCAAACATGACAATTTATATTGAAGTGTACCGTGTATGGCAAAGTTCAAATAAAGAATTTGCAGCTTTGCGGCACTCATCAATCGTTATATATACACTTAAAAACCAAATAATAACACGTTAATACTACACTTGGAAATCTGAAGATTAAACCCTGTTTATTGCACTTGGCAAATAACATAATTCAACCTCTGAAAATATTTTCTTTACTGCATTAGCTCATCCAACTCCGACTGAGTGAAGGAAGGAGACTGAAGCTTACTGTCTGTCAGTCAACCTTAAGCCCTCACACAGAAAAAAAACACAACCAATGCTGATTTTTTCTTCTTCCCCAAAACCCCAAAACCATGAAATCTCCCCCTTCTTGATCCAATCTTTCCTTCAGGTCCCAGCAAAACATCCACCACCTCCAGGCCTCCCAGAAATCTGGTTCCAGTTTGGGGCAGCGTTGAGTTTGAGGGTGGGGGTGACTCCGAGGCGGCATGACGCTTATAAATAAATAATGAGAAAGAATACAAAATATCCACATCCCTCCACATCTGTAATATTTTTTAATGTGGCTTCCTTTTTCCATTTTTAACACTTTATTGTTTCGTGTGTCCCTCGAGCATTGATAGAATGGATTGAGATGTTAAACTAACAGGATCCTCTTTTTATTCCCTTCTTTCCTTTTGATGCTCCCTCTGATTTCCTTTGCTCCAGTGAAGCCTCCTGAGCTTTATTGTTGTTTTCCTCACTTCCTCGTTCTGGTACGTACGCACTTCCGGCTCCTTATTGAATTAGTGCGTTTCCATGAATCTTTTCTAAAAAAACTATTTTATTTGGATTTAAAAGTTGATTGCTACCACAGAATTATAGCAGGAAAAGAAAAAACTTGGATTTATTGCAAGACTTCAACTCTACAAGACCCTACAAATTATGATTCATGAAGTATTTCTTAATAAAAATAAATCGTCACACGCCAAAAGACAGAAAATCTCGTGAATAAAAAGCTTCCCTGAAGAGATCCACAGAATCCTGAGCAGTGGCTGAACTTGGGTTAGCGTGCAGTGCATTGGTCCTGACACCTTTATGGGACACATATGGCTGCAGAGGCACGCCAGAGCGGAGGCACAGCAGTGCACCAGCCACGTCCCGCAGCATCAGCATAACCACTAATCACCTCAAGCCTCGGACACTTAACCTGCGCTACCAAATATGTAATCATATGAAATACCATGTTATGAACTAACGCAGTACAGACACGGCAAGAATTTGAAGCAAAAGTACGTCCATTTCAGACAACTAACATGGCAAAATATAGTTATTTAGCTTTGCCATGATGCAGCTGTGACCAGGCAGAGGCAGGCAGTCACACATCTGGATTTCAGGCTTCCTCTTTTCGAGAAGTGTCGTATCAATCAGTTGTTTCGAGGAAGAATCAAACCCGGGAGACAAAACACACAGCACCCGAGGACATTGTGAAGTATTTCTCTTGTGTTTGCATGTAATAGTTTGCAGAACTCTAAGCACCAAGTACCTTTGACATCAAGTGATGGATTACCTTTCAAAAGCAACATTTCAGTTTGTGCAAAAAGGGTTTTCATAATGTAGCGGGAAGAACTGAAACCAGAAGCTGCCTGGAGGATAGAAAACCAATGTAATAAACTATGAGACGCTTTTAAATGTGGTTAGAAGTTATGTCGCTCTGTGGCTGGCTACTAGCTTAGAAAAGGGTTTTATCGTATTAAATGATTTCCCTGCCGCCTTCAGGTTGGTGAGTCCTTTGATTTTAACATCTACGGTTATCAAGTTGATGTTGGCCTATCAGATTGTTTCGAGGTATCACTAACAATCAGATCATAGGTGGATTTAAGATTGTGATTTTAAATGCTGAGACGATTAATCTCAGTGTTTTGTGTTTTATTTTGATTACTCAACACATTATCAGTAGAGGACTGTGTCAGTCATCATCACTATACACTCACTCCAGCCAGGGAAGAGTAAATGCTGATATGAACAATGTCTTCATGGATATGAATTAAGCCATAAAATATGAATTTGAATATTAGTATTCCTTATAGGAGTAGGTCCGGGAAGTGTTACTTTATCTTATCCGTCAGCTGTTGAAATGTGTAGGCCCAGGTAGTGCAGGGGCTCAACACTATCATTTACCAGCTAAACGCAGCAACATATTGAAATAAATATATTTCCTGTGGCTTACAAGTCACAACTTTATTGCACCTAAGTTGTATTTCAACTCTCTGCTCCTGATTGTTTCCCTCTTGCACCGCTGCCCCACACATGGCCTCCACCGAGCGGCCGGCTATGAATGACACCTGTGAGACAGAAGGTGCCGAGCAGTAGTGAAGGTCAGGTTACCATGTGTTGGATGTCGGTCTGACACCTTAGCAGGACCCATGCGGGGCTTGTATAGAGTCATATAGATTGAAGTTGAAGTGCAGTAGTTTTCACAGTCGGCCATGGCTCCCCCCCCCAAATGGAAGTCATATGGAGGGAAGAGCACGTTAAACAGCAGGGGAGAACCTGTGCGTGTGTGCGTGTTAAGATGGAGTGCATGCGTATCAGTTTGTACGTGTGAGAATGCCGGGGGTGTGATGGAGTGCGTGTCGCGGTGTGCGTTTGGACGACAGAATGAAGATACCGGTCTTTCATGTGTGAGTGAAGTCGAGGGGCAACGTGGATAACAATTCAGGAAGGGAGATGACAGGGCCCCATCCCTTTCTTATTTAAACCCTCCCCCCCCGAACACAAATTTCCCTCTTATCTCTTCGCTTCGTCCATCTGTCTTACTCGCTTTTCATCTTGTCCTCTCTTCTTCCTCTTTCAGCCTTTTAGTCTCAGTTTTTCTTCCCCTCACATGCCAGGGCCCTACATCATTCTTCTTTTGCTTTCATGTGAACTGTTGATCTACAGCGGACAGACGAGGAGCAGTGTGGTGTGCGTGTGTGTGTGTTTGCGTGTGTGCGTGTGTGTGTGTTTGTGTATGTGTGTGTGTGTGATTCTGGGGGGTACTCCTCTGTGGCCTCTAAATGGTAGCCAGCCAATGGCTCCAAGATGTACTCTTACGACAAAGCTGATCTCTCATCGCGCTGCCACAGATTCTCCTGAAAACACATGTGTGCGTGTGTTTGTGTGTGTTTTTTTCCCCTTTCAGGCGGCTCCGTGTTTGTGTGCGTGTTTACGAGAAAGACGGGAGGAAGCCAGAGTAGTGCTGCGCCGCTGTGGTCAAGCTCTGATAATGGTTTTAAATGGTGGTTTTCCCAGATGGCACTTACTGTCAGGCACCATCAGTGTCTCTCTGCCTCTTACTCACACTTCATAACACTTTACCCGTGTCTGTGTCAGGTGAGGGACGTAAATGACTCAGCACTATGTCGTCTTCCCAGGCCAGACAATGCCCACCATTAAAGGGCCGATACAGAGGGTCCACTTAGTTTTACACAGGGTTATTTCAAGTTTCAAGACACTAGTGGATCCAGAAACCTTTGGGGGCCTCCCCACTTAAATCTGTGGCCCTGTGAATGACCTTAGGAGTCCACGGGTGATACGGGTGACAGGGAGAGGGATTTTGAAGTACAGTTATGTGTTTCCAATGCTGTGGGAATCCTGGAATACCTTTAAGAAGTTAGCCTTTTATATAATCACACATGCCGCAGGTTGGGCGAATTAGAACGCCCCATCAAAAGCAGGTTGAAGGTTAACTACCAGCCTCGTGGAATCGTCAAGAATGCATTTTTGACTGAAATAAACAGTAGATGTCTGAATCTAGGTATGATGATGAATCAAGCGTATTGAACATCTTTTACTTTTGTTCTCAGATGCAGAATGAAACGAATAACTGAGTTTGAATACGTTAAGATTCTTTGATTTATCATCATTTGAAGGGTTTTAAAATACACTCACACTGAACGGTTCCCTGGTCTGCCTCTCTGCTCACATACTTTGTTTCTCGTGTCTGTCCAAGTCAGGATCTTCTGTGTTTCTGCTTATTGTCTCCATTACAGCTGGATGTATTTATGATTAGATGACATACACAACACAGTCATTCTTCTGATAAAACCGTTTCATGTTGATCCAGCTCTATCAAGTCCTCCCAAAGTCCCCACAAATGCATCAAGACATTTTTTTTATTTTTGAATCACCACTACATGGCGAACACATTATCCTGGCTGCACGTTGTCAGTGTTGGACAATAACCACACATGTCCAATTTGGTAATATTAATTTTTGTAATTGATGGCTACTGTGAACTCGAAAATAACAACATGTGGAAAATGCAAAGAATGTACTGCTGCAAATGAAAACTGAGCAGATATCTTTACTGATGACGTGGAAATATGTTGTGTTAGAGCTGTTGTGTTTTAAGCCTTAGCCCTGAGACACACAAGTGTTCTCAGCTGAGCAGGTTGCATGGAGGTCATCTCCCACCCACTATGTATTTGTATCTTCATCATCGTGACATTATTGTTTAGATAAACTGCAGAAAACAGCAGCTTGGTCCAGGTTTGTGTCTGTGGAGCATTAACTGATCATTTCTGAGACTGCAGCAACTTTCTGATTCTGCTTTTCTTTACAAACTGGTAATAAGTAGTATAACATAAAACCCATAATAGGATCTGTGATTGAACAATTTATGTGCAGCTATTTCTGTAAATGTTTCACAATTCTTCCCAGTTATTTTAGTCCCATTTACTTTTCTTCTAGTTCTTGATTCTTGTTGAGTGTGACAGGCCACATGTGATGGGGTGTCTCCATCTGGATTCGGATGGCCCAGTCCACGGCCAATTTCTATCCCCACTCTGACCTCTGGTCTTCATTGTTTTTCTTCCATTGTTGGGGTTCGTGTTGAAGAGAACAATGCAGAAACTAATGGGGGTGACGAGTGGTATTTGGAAGCCTCGCTCGCGCTCCGGAGCTCGGAGTCTGTTTTTTGTCATGTGCTGCTGTGGATACATATTTGAAGAGCAAATCTATGACACACATATGGTCATCTCATCTCTGCCTGCCAAAGGCTGAAAGACTGAAATGTCTATCAGTCAGCCCCCCCCCACCCCTCCTGCACACCCTCACCAATCCCCTCTCATGCACAAGCAAACACATAAATACACACAATCAACCAGGCCCCTCCGATCTCCCTCTGTCGAGTTTCTGCAACTCATCCATCTTCCTCAACTGTCGCATTGCTGTCAAAGACCTTTTTAAACACTCATACCCGCACAAACACACATACACACATACACATACACAGGTCTCAGTATCCTCACATAGAAACATATACATGCTTAAAAATTCTTCCTTAGAGTCACACATCCACACAGATGCAGAACTCAGCAGTGTGCAGAGCGCCCAGAGTGTGTGTGTGTGTGTGTGTGTGTGTGTGTGAGTGACTGATGAGATGCCAAACTCTGTAGGAGTAGGCAGCTCCAAAGTTGTGTATGGATGATAAACACACTGCATGGTACACGGGCATGGTATGGGCGCTCAAAGAGTCGGTGGGCAGCCGTTTTCCATCCCTCCTTCTCTCTCTCCTCTTTGTCTCCCTCATTTTCCTCCACCAGGTGTTGAAAAGGAACATAAAACATTTCGGTTCCACTATGCCACCGCTTTCATGTTGAGACTGTGTGTGTGTGTGTGCGTGTGTGTGTTCGTGGTGTTTATGACCCAGAGCTTTCAGATGTTTTGATCTTTCCCTGTGCTTCTCTGTGTTTGCGACCACCTACAGCACAGCACCTACGTAATGCTCCTTCTTCTGCAACGTCAGCTCACCGTGAAGCCGAGCGCAGGCCTGCATCAAACATCTGTCCAGGCCAGGGCAAATAATGGAAGTGGCAGTCCTCAGGCTGTTGCTCTGGTGTTTTTCTCCCACATTTCGGGGAACACATGTCACTCACACAGGCAGTGACCTTCTTTTGCTCGACTGCTCCGCTAACAAGGTCTGAATTTCCTCGTCTGTCGTGCTGCGGCAGTTTTCGGTGTCGAATTCCAGCTGCTCGGTTCTTCTGTTTATTCCAAACAAACCACTTTTGCCCTGGCTTAGAAAAAAAACTAAATATACCCCTCTCTGTGGGCCAAAAAGATTTCTCTGGAAATGTTCATGGATCGGGTGCCCAGACGATGGATACGCACTGAAAAGTTGGACTCATTCTCTGACTTAAATTATACTATAAAAACAGATTGTGTCGTCAGAATGTTCACATAAAATCACAGATTGCACATCTGATGCTTGATGTTGCTGCAGATGACGGTTCACGGGAACATGTGGTGGATTAATGATGAAACTGTGTACTGTGGATAGTCACAGCCAACCATTATGTCAAGTCACAGGGACAATCAGTGGAAGTGCAAATAATGTTGATGTACAAATAGCTGATTAACTCTGTGTTTACAAATATGTATGTGCAATGATAAGCTTATACAAAGACTAAAAAAAGGGTTGGTGTTTAAATCAGCAGTTAAGACTTCCTGAGGTGGCTTTAAGGTTCACTCATCTCAACTACATTAGAGTTTATGACTTATTCCAACCACCACCAAATATGCACTGAAGCGACAGGTCCCTCAAAAACCTCATGAAGCTGGAATCAAACTTCTCGTCTGAGAATCCAGTCTACGACACACTGCCCCTAGTGGGAGCTCTGTCCTCTCAAAACATGGAGTGGTCACTACTGATTCATGCACCGACACACACCCAAGCACACACACACACACACACACGCTCTCTAATTTACTACTGTCATATCTGCACAGGACTGTCCTGCAAACAGCACTTCTGCAACACTCCCCTGAGTAATCCATCACTATGTGTGTGTGTGTGTGTGTGTGTGACACTTTTAAATTACTGCTATGGCACATTGAGCCCTGACCATTACTCTAGCAGGTGACAACCATTAAAAAAAGGTGGTGTCACTGACATGGGGGCGAGAGAGGGGGAAGGAGAAAAGGATGGAAGGGGGTGACACAGAGAGAGAGAGAGAGAGAGAGAGAGAGAGAGAGAGAGAGAGAGAGAGAGAGAGAGAGAGAGAGATAGAGAAAGAGAGAGAGAGAGAGAGAGAGAGAGTAAACAACATTGGTTAGAGGGATGAAAGGATGTAGTTACTTGAAAACAACATCAGGATCATGTAAAAAAAAAGGAAAAAAGAGGCTGAATAAATAAAATGGGAGATGAAGGAGGGATTGAAAAAGTGCTGGCAGAAAGTGGAAACAGAGAAAAACCACCCACTGTTCCCAAGTCTGAGCCAAAAAGGGTAAAGCACACACTCACACACACACAATCACACTCACACTCACACAAGCACACACACACACACACACTGCCCGAGCCAAGAAAGGTAAAAAGTTAGAGGATTCAGGCCTGGCTGACCTCCAGAAGATGTTATCAGACCCTCCATCTGAAACTAAAATACTAGACCAACAGCAGAGACACACTTCTTTACACACAGACACAAACACACACACAGGCAACTCCTGGCGTAGGAAAACAGTGTATACACACATTTAAAGTAGATATTCTTTACCTTATCATAGCAAAGGGGACAAAAGACATGTGTTCATGCCTGTACAGACTGATACACATGATAAGTGAGTTGAATGTAATAACAGTGGAATACAGGCAAAACAGAAGTAATTCAATAGACTGGTGTATCAAATATTGAGAAGAAAACATGACATTTTGTGCTGTGGGTGTAAAGTGGTGAGGGGTCATGAACATCAGTGTGTGTGTGTGTGTGCGTGTGTGTAACTGCATCTTAAATAAGTCCAGAGAGGAAAATACAACCGACGACCATTAAAACTCAAATCTAGAATGAGAACGGGTGAGACAGAAAAAGGAAGACGGTGCTTTGCCTTGGAGCAAAACACAAATTAAATCCAATCATCCTTCAGCTTAATCCTCAAAACTAATTAGTTGGCTGCGTACCTGTCTTCACTGAGTACACACACACATGCACACGCAGACATGAACACTAACACAGAGACACACACACAAACACAAGTCATTTCTCTTAGACTCTGTTTTTTGTTGACTCACGTTTTGTTGCTCTCTCTGACATTTTGACTTCTCAGTTGGCGAAACTAATAACATCGAGGACGGCTCTGTTCTGTGCAGACGTCGCACTGAGTCATGATAATGTGACACTGAGGCACAATATTAAGACCCTGAAAAGTGAAGCAGCCTAATGGAACTGAGCCATAATTAAAAATAAAATGTACACAATGCTTTTCTTGCTTGTTTCTTTAGTCGATAGTGCACCTGTCTGTCTCTCTGCAAGCATGTCTGTCTGTCTGTCTGTCCAACTGTCTGTCTGTCTGTCATGGTTTTTATTTGTTGGAGGCGGGGCCCTCTCGTCTGGACGCGGCCCAACCTTCCCTCACGACCACTTGATGACGTGTGAGGTTCAAAACTGAGTCAGACATATTTCTGATCGACTTCAGCTGTGGCAATCAGTGTTATGACAGAGGGGGAGAGAGAGAGAGGGAGGGAGTGAATTTAACAGCTTTCTCACTTTGATAGATAAACCCTTTAATCTTCAAACTATTAAGTGAAAAGTAAAACTCTGAATACTCTGAATGGATTTATAAAAAGCCTAAAAGCTGTTAGTACAGGTGTGGGACCTTTTGGAGGCATTTTATCTTCAGTTGTATTTTGGGGCTACAAGTTTTGCCAATTAACTATATCACTAAACGCAAAGACATCAAATTAGGTTTTAGTTTTAATACGAAACAAGATTAAGAGTGATTATTTTAGCGAACACACCAGAGAGAGAGAGAAACCATCATCAGTGCGTCTCGTTACTTCAGCGCACTTTACGAGGACGAACGTTTGCATCAGCATCTGACAATTTGACCTCTTGACCTCCAGTTTTCATTGATCGGAGCACATCAAACAACTCGACATCTTTGACTGATTTTGTTGCGGAGTTAAATGGCAGATAAATGTAATTGATCCCCGATGGCTTTCATAAAACAAGGGCATTAAGCTGAATCGCTGTTTTAAAAATCAGCAGAATCAGAGGAGGGGTTTGAAAGCAGAGGTAGATTGGTTTTGTAACAGCGACAGGAAGACGAGAGAACTTTATAAGAGCAAAGTTTTCCTCTGACAAACTGTGTTATGATGAAAGATGGCATGGATGGAGCAGGAGAAAAGATGGAAGAGGGATTGTCTTTAAATATTTATCCATATTCATGTGAATTGATGAATATCACAAAGCCTTGACAGAGAAGAAGTGTTGTGTAGTGTTTTTCCTGATGAACAACACAATACAAATTTAGTAAATACGAAGAGCAAAGGATGAGAGGAAAAAAATGATGATCCAGCAGAATTATAGATTTACTACAATCTCTACATCAGTGCAAAGTCATTCAAATTTAAAAGCATGCAAAAGAAGTAATTTTGTGCCTCTGCTGTTTCACTGCATTACGGACACTTTGAAGCATCATCGGTTTAGTTTTACATTTTTTTATTTCATTGGACACATCTTTTTCCCGATGAATAGTAATTGTTTTATAATCCATGAAAAATTACTAAATGCTCTGACAGTTCAATCATATATGAGGAAGTATTCAGCTCCACAGCTTGACTTAACTTGAGGTATGTGTTTGTTTTCAACAATTTCCAAACAGCACTTCTGACAGCTTGGTCTGATTTTGTGGCGATTTCTTTCTTAAGTGAGAAAAGATTCACTTACATTGATGTCGGGAAGGAAAATAAAAGAAGTGACGCTCTGTCCGATGTGACCGCAGCTGGTTCGCTGTGGGTTGTGCATGTGTTGGTTGTGTGTGAGGTTGAGGTTGTTTTTTGTTTTCTGATCAAAGACTGCTCCAATTTTTTATCACACAAACTGCATCAGAACTAACCACAACTGTCACCAACAGAGATATTGTATAAACAATGTTGTATGTATCCGTCTGAAGGAAACCAAGCAAAGATGAAGGGAGCGCGGCAAGGAAAGAAAAGAAGAACAATATAGGAGATGTAGCAGTCAGTTCTTCATTAGGGAAAAGTTCCACAAAAAAACTTAAGCCTCAGGTCAAACCTATTCAATTTGGAACTTTGATTAATTGGTTCCAAACTAATTATGTCTAACTGTGTTTTCGATGGACAAAAAGTTGGGTGTGATCTTTGCAAACAGTTTCGTATTTCGTATTTCGTATCACAGCTCAACAACCAACTGCATGAATACTGTATTTAGCTTGATAAGGCCCCCAGCTACATTGCACTGTGGCTGATTTAGTTAATACAGATATCTAGAGATAACATACAGATCTTTTGGCCCCAGTGTCAAATCGATTGGTTGAATAGAAAGAAAGATTTCCCTTGACCAGGATTCCCGTTGGTTGACTGCAGCTCTACTCAACGTAATGAAAAACAAACCTATTGACATTCAGATCCAAATGAAAGAGAAAGGCTTACCCACGTATAAAACTGGCAAAAAAAATCAATATGATGACTCGTCCCTCCGCCAAAAGTCGAGCGCACGTCACCTTGATCCAATCATTTTGATTTAACTTCAAATCCCTGGTCGACAGCAGGAATCCACAGTGAGTTCACTGGAAATCCCCGGCTCTTCTCATCGCCTTCTCTCCCCTTTGTCTTTTTATGTCCCCTTTTATCTTTTATGTAATTTCTTTTTCTTTCTGCGTCTCATTTCCTTTCGCTATAATTTAGAAGTGGTATGTGGAAGCTATCATTCTCTGTCGCTCTGTCCGCCTGCCAAGCAATTTGTCCATCTGTTCGTCTTCCTCTCCCCGCTCTCGGTTGGTGTTTCAGGAATTGTTTCAGTGATGGATCAGAGTTTTCGTTGCTCCCATTAAAATACCATCTGATGTTTCTGCTGAAAGCACCCACAGGACACAAATCCGGGATTTCACAAAGACGTCCTTACAGTTATATATTTTTTCCTATTGTATAAAATGGATGATGGCCTTGCGTGAGTAGAGGGGAATGCGTAACAAATCTGATTTACAGCTCTGGGCTTTTTTATTGAGTATCATCAATTTAATTGTATTTATAGGTGACAAGAGAAAAGGAAATAGAGGAAGTGTGGGGGAAAGGGGATTTTGACAAGAGGGGAAAGAACAAAGTAAATGAAAGAGATACAGATGGAGGTTCAGGATTAAAAAAAATGGGCGATGGGCCCTTTCGGGTTTTTCTGGCTCAGAGGATGTATTCGGTTGAGGAGATGGACCTTTCAACAGCACAAGATGTATTTTGACTCCGAGTTAACTCAATCAACTGCTTCAGTCGGAGCACTGGAAGTGGAGAGCTGGCTCGGGATCATTCATCCGACGTGACAACTGAAACGTTTAACAAATATTTCCATGAGTTCACGTAGATTCAAACACGATCAAATAACCACACGTGAGGGAATCCTTCAAATCCACACATCTGAACAAAGAAAAGCAGAAATGTGAAGCACCTATACGCTGTTTGATTAAAGCCAGTATCTTTAAGGCTCACTGGAATCAGACTGTAGTGTAACTGTGTTTCATATTTACATGTGGATTACATGTCCGAACATTAACCAGGCTCACAGGGTCTGAGCTTGGCTAAGAGAGAAAGAAAAGAGGAAGTAAACATTGCAGAGTAGCAGAGAAACAATCAGAAACACAAAGATGGAGGTGCAGTGTTTCACGCTGACACTAAAGCCTCAGCATCTGCTCACTTCTCTGCCACATCAACAAGCTGGAAAGTGAAAGTGATTGACATGTACAAACCACTGAGCGCTGAGGGAGAGCAAACCTAACACGCCTTTACTGCAGCACCATCCCTGCTCCACCTGTAACCCCCACATGGAGGAGGCTGGAAACACTACAGCACAGAGCCCCCTGGTGGAGACAACCATAAAGCACACCTGCGTCCTCATCCAGGGATGATGTTACAGCTCAAATCCCCCTCCTTGATTCCATGAAGAAGACATTTATTTATGTTTATGGAGGATTCAGTGTAGAATGAATAAATAATTATCTTATCTTATCGTGTGGTTGATGATCGACTAAAAACCTGTTATTATACAAATTGCATTTAGACTGTTATGGAGAATTTGGTGTTCAGTATCTTAAGTTTGCATAAATGATCGCCAGCGGTTAATGTTGATTTTTAGTAGTTTTTAGAGTAGAGGGAGAGAGATGAGACTTCTCCAGATGTGCCTTCCCTGACTCTGCCACACACAGACACAGACACACACACAGTGACCTTGACTGTGTTGATCTGGAGCCGAGTCTGTTTCTTATCTTGCCGGCCTGTCCCTGTGGACACTTTCTCTCATCATGACCCAGACTGACACACACCCTCCCTGAAGACGCCTCGCGAGTTCACCTCCTGCCCTGAAGTGAAGGTGACACATGCCCCCAATGAATTCTAAACATAAATCAAGTTCTAAATCAGGGTCCATGTAAATACCAGCAATGAATCTCTTAGGTTAGTTTGATCTTCTCTCGGCAAACTTTTAAACAGAAGATTTAAATGTCGAACTTGTCTGTGACCAATCGGCCTAATAAATTGAAACTTTAAGAATGTGAAACTAAATGAAACCAGACAACTTAATTCATATTGAAAGAGAAAATAGAAAATGTGAGACAAAGATGAATGTGACATTTCTGGTTGAATAACACAAAACATTTAACTAAAAAACTGTGACACGCAGCCATTTAATACGGCATTGAAATATGAAACAATTGTGCGTGTTTGTAGAATTAGGAAAATTATGCAGAGATACATGGTCTCTTGCATTGGGTTGCAAGAATTTGATAAAAACCAACTGAAGTGAGCAGAAGACACAACATTTCCAACCAAGTGTAATTAAAGAAAAGTGCTTGAGCTAATTTGTGTCCTGCTCTTCGTCAGGGTGGAACCACTTGATTGGACCGCCATGGTCGAGGTGAGAGGAGGGAAGCGGTTGAACCGTCTGTTAACTATTCCAACAGCCAGCTAACTGTCCCCATTCAGAATGATCACATGCACACATCCCTGCACACACTGAGGAAATTAATGGGGTTCTGCTTTTCATCAAGATAAGCCTTCCTTTCGCTGGGTCTTTTTCTTTATCACTCTTTATTTTCATGTTTCTCTCTCCAGCTCTGTCTTCTTCTGTGACTTTCAATCCCTTCCTTCTTAGAGCATTAAAATCGCTTTCTCATAACTGTGACGGAGCCTTCTTTTGATTGGATCGGACGCTGCAATGGCAGCATGAAATGTGCCCTGATTGGTCCAAAACACCAGGAAGTAATCAAATCAAAGCCGCCATCATGCTCCACCGATTAGACTGTCTGACAACTTAGTCCACAATCATTGACTTTCTATTGTTCCCGTTGGAAACCTTTTTGCCCGCTCGTCAGTGGGATGGTAACGCAGAGAGCCGAGAGGAAGCGGCGCTGGTGACACCATAAACCCTCTCACAATTAATACTGGGTTCCATATGCCGACTGTTTGTGGAAGCTGCTGTGTGAGATCTCAGTGATCCTCGTCCCCATCGTCAGCAAACTGAGCTTCAATCATGAAAGATCAGAATCTGTCCTGTTAGTCATTACACTGCCATTTCTTCAAAGTGTGATTCAAATACATAAAAGGGCCAAAATACAAGATGCTAATAGAGTCAAGAGATCTTTGATGTGATGGTTATGGACAAATATTTTCAGGCTGCATACTTTTAGTCTACTGAGGGAAATCTACAGGCATGTGTTGTGTAGTGAGCAGGTTTGTCAGTGGATAATCAATTTAAATGCATTTTGCATCGTGACAACAAGGTGCTTATTAGTATCTTTGTAATACTATTTGTATTCCTGTCTGGGTCGATTTATACATCTGTATTCAGCTCAGTTTCTTTTGTTTACATTTTTATCTGGAATGAGTTATTGCTGCAGCACCTCGAGCTAATGGAGGTCCCCATGAAAAACAGACAAAATAATATTATTTCTAAATATGTACTGCATGTTAGCGCATTGCAGTGGATGTAAGTGTGTTTGCTTGCATGAACGAGAGTGAGGAAATATAGTTTGAGTCAGTATTTATCTTTGCATTTGTGTGTGTGTGTGTGTGTGTGTGTGAGATGGTGTGTATTGACGGGCGTGTGTCAGCCTTGGCAGCAGTGGTACCATCTGTTTGTCATTATAATGTTGACAGAACTGTTGCCCAGGTTAATTACCATGGTAACAGGTTAATTACACCAATTAAACATTACTGGGCATACTGGGGACACTGCGTTCTCTCATCACACACACACACACACACACACGCACAGTGTGTAGCAGCAAGTAAATATGATGAAAGACACCAAAGGGATAGAAAAAAAGGCATTATATCAGGAAGCTCCTATTAGAATGAATGGTAATGGTGATGAATGAATGGGACGCCTATGGGCTGAAGAAGGCCTCTGTGTTGCATCTGACAGAAACAGGAAGTGGACAGGAAGCATCTGACAGCTGGAGGCGGGCTTTAGGGCGGACAGGCGGTTTGGTGGATGACCCACAGTGGACTGGCAAGGTTAGCGGGTGTCTTTGTATGTATGTGTGTGTGTGTGTGTGTGTGAGTGAGTGTGTGCAAGACCTGTGGGGATAATCCTGAGTACGACCCCATACAGCGCGGCTCGTGGAGAGACAGGGAAAAGTGCCAAGTAACACAAAAACACGCTCACACACACTCACACAAGCAAAACAGAAAACTGCAACTGGTATTCCAGATTCTTTCTTACTTCCCACTGGAACTTCACAAACATGATTAACTATGTGTAGGTGCAAAGGTGTGTGTGTGTGTGTGTGTGTTTGTGTGTGTGTGTGTCCACTTCCCAGTGCAGAACAATCACTCTGCATCAGTTGAATGTGGAAAAAGCTAAAGCTGATGGATTTATCTTTCATTCCAGCAGGTTGTGGCCTGACGGGGTCAAATCCTGCTGCTGGTATTCAGAGAGAACTTAGACGGAACTTGTTATGATCACAAATTAACACATCAAGTGAGATGAGGAAATACTTTTGTGCAACTTTTTAAAACCTAATTTTAAGAGAATATGTTCCTAAAATTAGATATAGTCAGAATTTGATTGGGTCAGAAACTAGATTTAGAATAACTATATTCTAATAGGTGGTTACTTTAAGACACCACAACCTCCATTCAAGTCACAAAGTGTGAGAGCAGCTTTTACACTGGGTTAAATGATTCTGCTGCCTGTGATTTATCATCCAAATTTCCGAATATATAAATGGCTGTTAATCGGCAATGATCCTTTAACACAGCAGCCACAAACACATACTTGTCTAAATAGATTTATGATGTCACTTCATTTCATTTTCATAAGAGTTGGCGAGACATCACTTCTTTTTTCTGTAAGTGGTGGAAATCTCATTTTAAAAGGTTACACTCTTCATTTACTCCACAAGACTAATGGGTTTCCAGATTGGCAAACATGCAACAACCACCCTCACACACACACACACACACACACACACACACACACACACACACACAGACACACACACACACTTAAATATTATAAGCCTCATTTTCACTGCTTTCATCATTAAGTTTTCATCATAAAATCTATGCAGTGTGAGTTACTACTACGGGTTCCCATGGATTCCGACTGCAAAACTTTTAAAAGTGAAATTTGTAATATCTCAAATGTATCATTAAACTGTTCTTGCTCTTTTCTTTCCAAATCCATTTTCCATTTACTTTGCTCTTGCTGCCTTTAGATTATCTTTCTCATATGTTAGTAATACACTTGTTTTGACATGTAAACACCTTATGGACCCATTATATAGTTTAGTGTTCTGAAATATCGGTCCAACACAACATCCATCTTCATTTACAGTCTATATTAACAAATTACAAGCTTTTAATAAAATGTATGCATGAGGCTTTGATATCATGTTGTACTATCAAGTGTTTCATGCATCACTGATCCGCTGGGAGCACGTTTCCCTTCAGCAGGAAGTTGTTTTATCCAACTGGCCACTGGACTTATATCCAAACTAACCCGGTTTATTTCAAACTCATGAAACAATAAAGAAATGGAATTTAATGTTCCTCTCTACTCTCACTCCCTCCCTCCCTCCCTCCCTCTTATCTCCACCTCACTAAGTGGCAGTGTGTTTATCACTTCCTTTACTTTTCTTTTCCTCCCTCAGACTTCAAAGCTTTCCTCCTCTCCACCACCTTCCCATTCCCACATAGTCAAACACCAACCACCCATAAAGACCAGCTCACTTTAGCACCAAACAAAGTGCCCGCCTCATTACACACACTAATTGTTAAGTTTCCATTCTTTTTTATTCAACTTTCCCTCTTTTCTTTCTTAGAAACAACGTACACTTTGCGTTAAGCTGCATTTTGGTATCTGGCTCCAAGAACACTCTCTTAGATCCTTTCTTATTGAGATCAAAGATGTCGGTGTAATGTGGTGTGTGTGTGATTGCTTCACTAACAGGAAGTGTAGGACGTTACTTCAAAGTTTTCTATCCATTTCTTTTTAAAACTGATTTATCTCTCCTTTGAACTCTCTGTCCTCTTTCTCTCGTTTAGCTCCTGTAATTCTTGTCATTTTCTATCAACTCTAAAAGCTCTTTCTTAAAGTGTCTATGGTTAATTTAGCAGTTTGAATACTGTTTAAATAAATGTATAACTGTGTTAAATGTGAGGATCATTTCAAGATGTAAAGTAAAAGACAGATTCTTGTTTCTTGGTTAAAACTAGTTTTAACTAGCAGATGTTTTTTAAATGGTGAATTTTGTGGAGATAAGCAATTTGACCTCATGTGGGAGATGAGTTCCCTCAACATCATTGAAAGAAGCTTGAACACACAAACACAGAAGTGGTGTCATTACAGGAATTAAAGATATCCACACAAGCCTTTGAGTCTCTCTCTTACAAACCAACACACTCGCACAGACACACACACACAGTGAATACTTCATTACCTTAAGTGAAGCTGTTCCACTGCATTAGTCGTCTTTCACAAAACAGCTTTCTGTCATTACTGAGGTCTGTGTGAGTGTGTGTGTCTGTGTTTCTGTGTGTGTCTGTGTGTGTGTGTGTGTGTGTGAGTGAGAAAGAGCTGAGTAATTCTCCTGTTTTAATGTGATGTGATTTTTCTGTTGCACAACTTGCTTACAAAGTCTCCATCAATCAATTAATTTGCCCTCATTTTTTGGTAATGAAATTAATAGAGAACTTGTTGCATAAGAGCATCTGAAGTGAAACAAAGCAAATTGGTTTTCGAAGATGACAGGAAAAAAAACAGGATAAAATTAGCAGGAAGAAGAAAAGACATTGAAACAGAGAAATCAATCATCACTGCACACAAAACTGATTTGAATGCGGATGGACGGCAGCAGCAGGTAACAAACAGAAGAGAATAAGCAGAAGGGAAATAAAGCAGTGAAAATGGAGGAGAGATTGCAAGTGCAAAGTCAGGACAAAGAGAAGCCGAGCACCGTGAAGTCTATGGGGAGTAATTAGTACTGACAGTTGTACTAATGGTCTGTCTGTAGCTCGGCAGACTGGAACTCACTGGGGAGACTCATGGGTTTCACTCGCTTTCTACTTATGTTGTTCTTTTCGCTCTACATCACTTACGTTTCCATTTCTTAATATGATAAACTTGTTTTCTCTATCATAGCAGAAAGAAAAACAATCTAAAATCGAATTGAGTGACTGTGTTAATTGGGAAAGAAAAATCTTTCATAGTTCAGACCACACACCTTTTTCTCTCGGGACAGATATGAAAACCATATCTGAATGAGGCCTTAAAGTCAAGTGTTTAAAATCAGGTCCTTTTACCAATAATTACTACATCAATTGATTGCTAAAAGCCAGTGGGCACCTTGACGTATTAGGTGATGATACAGAAGTTTCCGTACATTTCATGACATCTAAATCTACTTTTAAACTGTTGCATTATTGTGAAATGAGACTTACAACTATAGACATTACAACAGGTGTTACGCAAAGTGACAGCCTCCTAAAATACTGCACAGTCATCATCCGTTATATACTATCAAGCTCTTTCTCCTCACTACTTTGTATTAAATCATATCACAACTGAGCACATTAGAGGCTTTCGGTTCTTTTTCAACTGTCAGAAGATTAAAGAATTAATGATCTGGCCCCCGTCCCAACACACACACACACACTCATCGAATTCAGTTTTAAAACATGACCATTTAGTCTAAGAATGCTATTTCAGGTGGCGTCACAGGCCAGAGGAATAAACGGCTATATCTCCTCCCTGAAGATGAAAAGGAGCAGTTTCCATGATCTTTAATGTCTGATCTCACCTCTGGGCTGAAAGGAGCCAGCCATGTCAGACAAAAATGCACCATGTGTTTAAGTGTGTGTGTGTGTGTGGGTCGGTGTATGTGTTTATGCCATACATACGTGTGCATGTGCGTGCTTTGTGTGTTATCTTCGAGGGCGAGACCGTGTTGTTCCAGCAACTCGTAGGTCCCAGCCCCATAAATCACACCTATCATTCAAGTGTGTGTGTGTGTCTGTGTGTGTGTGTCTATATTAGTGTGTTTTTGAATTCAGTGCCAACACCTGCTACCAATCACCATCAATGAACAACAGAGAGGGGAGTGCGGAGATGTGTTAATATTTTTACACTACATTCATATGCACGTATGGGATCCTACGCGCAGGCACACGTGCACACACATACAAAGGTCAGGCTGAGTGGACGAGAACAAAGCCGCGATGATTGATCCATCAATGAAGATTAACACAACGCACCAAAGGAACAGACAGAGACTGAGATGTATTAGAGGAGGCGAGAGAAAGAGGAGAGACACAGATAGATTAAAAATCTGCAGCGGAAGCAGAATGATGTTGATCTTCTTGATGCATCTGCAGAGTGGCTCTTTGCTTTCGTGCCAGCGGAGCACGACTGGATTAGATTCAGAATTGAAAGAAAGCAGAGCCGGAGACGTAAAGAAAGACAGATATCTGGGGAGTAAAGAATGCAGCAAATAATTAAGACCTGCTCTTCCATTAGCCTGAATAACTCACATTTCACTGTGATGAAAATGTTTCCAAAGCAGCATAATGTGAACAAGTAACATCAGCATCTCATCCCCTGCTCCCACTTCCCTTTCTTGATTCTTCTGATCTCTCTTTCTGATATTAACATTTCCTTTTACCTTCCTTCTATCCCTCCTCTTCTCCTCCTTCCCTTTCTTTCTCTATCTCTTTTCCATCTCGGTCCACATGTGCTAGTCATCATCTGCTTCTATTATCTTTGCTAAAAGCCACAAAAAAAGAAAACTATATCAGATCTCACCACTTAATCATGACTACTCTAATGGAAAACAGTTAGATAACTAAAAGGGTGGATGAAAAGGGGGAAAGGGGAGAGTGGGAATAAGAAAAGAGGGATAAGAAGGAGTAGAGCACAGCAGTGGATGTAAAGCTCAAGGCTAATATGTGATATATTATTGGCATATGGACGTGGACGGGTGGATGGATGGAAGAACATATGAAGGGATGGAGAGCCTTCTTGGAAAGTTTTTTTTTCCGACTAAAGGTATTTAGAAGCACATTAAACCAAGCACTGGTCTTTAACAGGTGACCTGCATTAACTTTCTTTCACTCTCACTCAGATTCACTTAGAACAGAAGAATACTTTGAGATTGCAGATTTAATCTTCTCTTAATCTTAATCCTTGGATTATACAACATGTAGGAGATAAAACACCGCTCCTGGAGGTTTCTAGAGCAGGTGAATTGAGATAAGGATGGAAGGAGATTAAAAGAGGGTCGATAAATGCGTATCGGCAGAGAAAAATGAACTGATGTGAATGATATGACAATGATGAGCAGCCGGGTGCGGTTTTACAGCTGGGTGGTGTGTTCCATGGATGAGAGGATGATGGAGGAGTGGATGATTGAGAGGTAATACAGAGTGTAAAAGGATCAAGGAGTAGCCTCAGCAGCTGGACAGATGAAGGGATGGATGGATGAAGATATGGAAAAAATAGCATGCTTTACCAATTTGTTGATAAATGGAGGGAAGGATGGATGAAGGGGTAATGGCTGGACAAAAAAGTGATCCTCTTGTTGAAGTGTTGGAAAAAAAGGATCAATGGATGGATGGATGGATGGAGGATAGCTCAGAATACAGACCCAGCTGTTGTCCATGGTCCTTGAATGAAAACCTGATGGCCAATCATAATTTAATAAACACGCTGAGCCTTTACCTCCGAGCGCACAAATATTTGGATTATTAGAGTCGCTCTTTCACTCTTCTCTTTGTAGCACCCGCCTGTTTTTTCAGGGCGATGAATTACCTCAACACACAATCTCGCACATCTCTCCCGTCTATCCCACCTTCTCTCAGCCTCTCCATTAACTCCTCGTCTTTTGAATCCGTCTCCCTCTCCCTCTCCCTCTGCCTACATCACAGCTCTAGATCTGCTCTGCATTAGTTCTGCTGGTTTTGAAGCGATCAGCATGCGTGATCACTACCAGACCTGACCTGAGGAGGAGAAAGTTGGGGAGGAGGAGAGAGACGGATGAAGAAATGCAGAGACAGAGAGAGAGATAAAGGGCTGAAGACAAAAGAAAGAATTGAGCAAAGGCACTCAGAAAGGAAGAGGAAGAAAGGCAGCAGCTGGTGGAGGAAAAAGCTGTAGTTTAACTTCCTATCTAAATTGATTAACTGTATAAAATAAGGAAGGACTAAATAACTCAATTTTACTTTATCTAAGTGCTTTTACTCTCTAAAGATGTTTGTCCGTTAAGAATTTTGTCAATCAGCAGCAATGGAGATACAGCTGTTAAACTAGAAGGTAGAGGAATACCTCCACAAGGGCTGAATAGTCCCCTTAGATTCAAACAAGCTGGACCACATTTCACATAGATATCAGTCTCCTTTTTCCATCAAGATCCAAGAATTATCCCCGGAAAATCTGTGAAAATGTAAAAAGAAAGAAAAACAACCCTGCCATATTTGCAATGTTAAAGAAAGTGGAAAAGAGTAATCCCGTATCCACACACAACATGTGATGGGTTATTCATTGGGTCAAACCCTCCCCTCCATAGAGTTTCATGGAAATCAGGTGAGAATTCTTTGCGTAATCTTGCTTAATAACAAACAAACTAATCAACAGGGGTGAGAACACAACCTCCTTGATGGAGGTGATAAAAATTGATGTAGGCTTTTTTACGATTCCCCAATGATTGGTTCAAGTGTTTCTAGATCTTTTGAAAATATTGTCGGTAACAGTTTAAACTGCCCTGAAATGTTATACCTGCTGTGGCTGGAAAGGATAAGTCACTTATTGTGGCTGCACGGTGATTAGTTAGTTTACTACAACACTGCCAAGTGCATTCCTCTGTGTTATAATGAAAGCATAAAATGTACCCGTAACGACCTAGAACAAAAGCACTTGCACAATACTAATCTAATGTTGAACAAAGGTTTTCTTTCCACATGGACGTGTTTATGTCTGACACTCATTGGTGTCGATTTAGCAGCTTATAACAGACAAACATTATACTTTTGCAACGTTACAAAGACTTCCATGGCAGTGTGGCTGGAAAAATAACGTTTTATTTAAGTTTTAAACTATGTTATATGTGTATTTTCTACTGCATTCACCGGATTATGTTATGGTTTGCATCCAGCCATTATCTATACCCCTTATTCTTCAGGGGGTTACTATGGGAGCAGAGGCCAATCCCATTGAGCAAGAAGAGGGGCACATCCAGGTCGTGAGCCCAGTGCAAGGCAACAACCTTTTCCTCAGTCATCACACATTTTTGGGACGATGGGTCTTTCGGTGACACAGCTTCAAAGAAAGTCCAATCCAGCTTATGTTGGTTTTAAGCCGCCCCCACAAAGCCTTCACACTGGGCCACCTCATACTGCTTGAAGAGCTCAGCAAGTCAGACGTAGCGTGAAGCAGCTTAATTTGGACCGTATTGGTTTTTAACTGCCTACACAAAACAGATGGGTGTCGGGTTACATACGGCTCAATCAGGCAGACGTACGGAGAAGATTGGGGGGCGAGACAGATGTTGGGCTGGAGAGACAGACGGGTTCGGCAGGTGGTCCATTGGGCCAGTGACTGGGGGAGGTTGAGGTGGTAGTATCATTGGAATCCTCCATTATTACAGACTAAATATGAATCTGATGGGTAAGAATCATGAAAGGTAGATGCACTGGAACATATTTTCTCCATCGATCACAAGACTGTGAACAACTGGGTTCAACCATCGCTTTACTGAGTTTGAATTTCTCTGCCATGGTTTCAGTTTCCACTGTTTGAAAGTTGAAAAGAAATTGAAAGGTGTCAAGTGCATTTGCTGAGCACTGAAAGCACAAAGAGTGATGTTGAGTAGGTATTTAGTGATCTCCGCCAATGAGGTTAGCCCCTGTGCGTTTCTTAGCTGGTAGGATTTGGCTTGTTTGTTTGCAGGATTACACAAAAGTGACAAAGGAAGAATGCATCACATTTTGGCATAGTTCTGGGGAAAGGAATGGATCCAGGAATTATTTTTCCGCCTTGGTTAACATTGTGGGAAATGGTAATGGATCTTGCGGAATAAATATCACATTAAGGACACTGTTATCTGTGACTCTGTGCAATTTGATGCAGCCTGATTGAATTTCAACCTGTTGGGCCTTGGTGGATGTGTGTGTTCTCCTGAGTGCTCTCCTAGTTCTGTTCGTATCTCATGATCTAATCGCACAAACAACACAAACATGTCTACACGTGTGCGTGGTGATCCCTGCTGACAATCCCCTGCTACGTCAGCCTGACTGTAAATGATGCAGGTGTAAAATTATTCAAGAAAAGTGTTTTATTGAGGACTGAAACTGTTTTCAAATGTCTGTGGGGCCTCAGTGCATTTTGGTGACAAAGATGTAAAACAAACAAAGCTGGGTTTGTTTACAACAAAACTGCACAGTGGGGCAACCTTTAATGATTGGTTTTGTGACTTGTAAAAGTATAGTTGAAATATTGCTGCGTGTATCCGTTCAGACGGTACATTACCGCCTGCCATTTTAAATGATTTTTTATTATAAAATACTACAGTCGTCTTTAGATATATTTATAGGCCACAGGAACATTTACACATCAGAGGAGAGGAGTTATAGCCTTTGACAAATCAGCTTTCTGGACCGTGTGGTAAACAGGCCGAGCCTTTACCACCTCGATGTGCTTTAATTGTCTTTAAGAGTGCGGCTTTCACTTTGATTGATCAGTAGCCGAGCCGAGAGGTCAGTGGGTCCACTGGTCAGCTTTGTTGGATGAGGCTGGTGCTGATGTCCGCCATCCATAAAGACAATAAATGGGAGTCAGACGTGACTGCAAAGTACATCTGGAGCACAGCTGTCTACACTGTGTGTGTCTGCGTGTGTCATCGAAAGTTCTCCACCCTGCACATACACCTCCGCTCACTGAGACTACACACACACACACACACACACACACACTTGCAAACACATGTAGCATATATTCAAAGACGCATCCAGGGACACACATGAGCAGGCAACCTTCACCCTCTGGATATATAGCGAGGGGAAGAAGAAAAGACAGATAGAATTAAGGGGCATACTTTTTAGAGCGTTCAAGTACTTTTTTACGATACTTTCCTCCCTAAACATAAAAAAGATGACCTCAACCCATGGCAACATGAATGTCCACTAAGCTGTTGCACACTCATATTAAATTAATGGATTCCAACAACTAGTGGCCAACCTTACTTGCCCAAATATCCACCCAAACCACACACACACACGCACGCTTCTACATTGAAGGCACTGTGCGTTGTCATGGAGATATGTTGTTTTTGGCATGATGCCGAAACACATGTTTCTGATGCGTCAACATCAGCCACAAAGATAATAATAATAATAATTATAAGGATAATGATGGTCAGCTCGCTTAAGCCACCGCTTTGATTCATAAAGAAACTCCTCCTAAGATAAATTGTAATTACCTGCACACACACACACACACACACACACACAAACACACACACAAAGTTAGACATGCTCATGTTTCCCCCTCTCTGTCTGTCTCTCTAAATCACAACATAATATGTAATAGCTGGACCATTAGGGAGTGGAGAGGCACATTCAGCAAGAGCTCGATAGCATCTGGTAATAGGACTCATGAGAGTCCGACAGGGAGAGGTTTTAAAAAAAAAGAAAATCTGTGTGACATGACAGAGAACAAGAGGTATTAGAGAGAGAGTGAGAGGGCAAGAGTGAGTGACAGGGGAGAGAGAGAGAGAGAGAGAGAGGGAGGGAGGGGGGGGTTGTGTTTCAAGGCGATTAACACTGCCCCGCTGTGTTTTAATAATATGCTTCTGTGCGTATTTTTAGTCAAACATTAGTGAAATGACACTAATGACAGAGTATGAATGTGAAAAGCTAATCAGACGTGAATCGCCGCAGGGCAGGGCTGCTGAAAGACGTCCACACACACGTCTCTACTCCACACACACACACCGCTAAGATTATATTAACATGAGTCGGGGATTTTGAGTCCAGACAGGATGCAAGTTTAAGTACAGAGCTTAACCACTTGTTAAAGAAAGAAACTGTAGACTTCTCTGAGCAGGAGAGGACAGTTGTATATTTAGCTTTTCCCTCAGTATCAAATGAAATGTGTGTTCAGTAAAACCAGAATTCACGATGAAAGCAGCGTTCACAGTTTGTAGGAACATCAGGATCGGTGAGTCCAGTCAAATGTCAAACGATTGGTCTTCTCTCTTTCGTCCTGTTTTTTGAATTTCTCCATAAATCAAACGTGTAATGAAGACGAAGTCGAGCAGAGACTGATGTGGCTCATGGTCACAGCTGCAGCAAGTTAGAGGATCCCTCCCTCATCAATAACACACAGACTCAAACTACCGCAACACACACAGACACACACACACACACACACACACACACTCATCTCTGTCCAGACGGCTCTATCAGTCTGTGGGGGTCAGGCCATCAGTCGTAAAGTCACACATCTCCCTTTCCATTTGATGTCTGCTGCTTAGCGAGGTGGAGAAGGGGCGCGCTCGGCCTTTTTTATAACGAGGATTTAACAGGCGTCTGCCAGTAAACAGGAGGCATGTGGAGCCCGTAGCCGACCTGGTCTGTAAACACGACACACCTCCTGGATCACATCCGGGCAGGGGGATGAAAACAGCTTTGATAAGGGCAGGCTGTAACTTGGGAGGCGTGTGTTTGTGTGTATGTGTCAAGAAAAGGGTTTGTGGGGGGTGGACTCGGGGGATTTCACAAGAGAAAACATATTGTTATGATCACTTGACACGAAAATTAAATAGAGCCTGTCAGGGGGGAGAAAAACATCAAATCACAGTCGTTCCTTTGTGACGGCTATTTGAAAAACAGGTTGTTTGTAATGACTTCAGACACATATGAGTGAGAGTTGTTTCTCTGCTGAGAAATGCTGTTTTCACATCTGTTTACAGAACAATGTAGCTGCTGCCCGCGAGGAGAGAACAGGCTTTAACGCAGGTTTGAGACTAACTCGGTAGTTTGATCATCTGGCACTTAAATTCATATCGTTAAAAACTTTTAAATGGTGCTCCAGTGGTGCGTTGCCACCCATCTCCTTTCATGTGGATGTTTGATTTTCACATAAAGACCCAGAGTGGGAATGCTAACAAAGAGGGAAAGAGCTTGATTTTCACACAGACAGGTTGGTAAGGTGGAACAGTTGGCAGGTCAAAAAAGAAAAAGATGGAGGCTGCCTCAAAGGCTTCAGGGCTGAACCGAACCCTAACCATCCTGAGTGAAGGTCTGTGGTGCACGTCACGGCTGCATCGCCCCTGCGTCAGAGCTACTGCTGCTTGATCAAAGCAAGAATCCACCAATTTTACAGGTTAGAATCATTTTATGTTCCAGGAGTAAAAAATAAACTCTTTGTTGGTTCACAGGTTCGAAAAGTCAAGATATCTCAGAGTGTACTGCTTTGTTTCTGATCATTTCTTCTTTTTAAGATCCATTTATTTATCCCAAACACATGCACAGACATGCACAGACACACTCATGCAGTTTTAGAAAATGTATCCTCTGCTTTTAACCCATCTGGTGCAGGACACACAGAGCAGTGAGCAGCCGTGTACTTTTAATTGTCACATCTAACTAATGATAGTTTGTGACAGATGAGGTAGAGGGGGGACCTTGACACTCTGATCCCTCTTTCTCTCTCTGACATACAAACACGTGCACGCCAACACACAAACACACACACGCGCACACACTCACAGATCAAAGTGAATCCAGCTGGTAGTGATGCTAACCTTCATACGATGGGATGTGACCCGCCAACCCTCCAAAACACACAGTGGTCCGACAGCTATAGACCTCTCTGCAAAATGCTTCAGGGTGTGTGTGTGTCCTTGTACGTGTCGGTTGTGCGTCGTTTAAAAAAGGGAGAGCTTCTGTGTATGTGTGTGTGTGTTAAAGTGTAGGTGTGTGTGTCTGTTTGTCTTGCTGAACCCTCCGGTACCTTTTCACCTTGAGGTCAGAGGTCGACCGAGCAATCAAAGCCAGCTTCCATCTGCTCCCCGCCTAGACACGTCCTGTGTGTGTGTCTGCCTGTTTTCTGTGTGTGTGTGTGTGTGTGTGTGTGTGTGTGTGTGTGTGTGTGTGTGTGTGTGTGTGTTTTTGTTTTTCCCCCTACAGCTATCCATTTCTTAGAGTGTCCACGTCTCTGTGTGTGTGCTGGCATGTATGTGAATGTTTAGATTTGTGTGGCTGCATGTGTGTGTGTGCTGGTGTGTGTTCCCCCCTCCAGCCATAGTTGCCCTGTTGTCCGCAGGAATCCCTCATCAAAGAGCAGGGAATGTTGGAGGTGTCTGGATCGTCAAACCCTGCCGGCAACTTCTGAAGCAGCCGCCGCCGTTTGGAAAGTCATACGACAACTTATGACTCCTCCAGCTCCGAAAACGGCCCAAACCTGAACCTGGTTAATGAACATTTTGCTTTATCCTTTTTGAAATGAATTTGAATTCCGACACAGACAAAAAGTTGTGGGTGACGAGTAAGGAGCAATCAGGTTTTCTTCTTTTTTTAAATCAAGGTTTCTGCAAGATTCTACAAGTTAAATCTGAGATTTTATTAAGACCATGATAAAAGTTCAGTAGCAAGTTAGTCTTGTTTTATTACATTAACATCTGTATTATTCAGATAAAACTACAACACAAAACTATAAATAATGCATTCTTAAAAAGCATTTACTTAAAATGCAACGAAAGTAGCATAAAATGAACAACATATTTAAGACTTAGTGCATTAATGTATTTAAGAGTTAAGGAAATATCCAGTTGTTATCTTGTTAAAGGGCAAATTAACAGTTGTTGGATGTTAATATTTCCGTTAACAGAGACTGAAGTTATGGTAGATGAATACAATTTAAGTTGGCACAATTTTACTAAACTGCAGCGTATCTATTTTAATCTTACCTGAGATCAGTATTGTAATAAACAAGGTTAAAGGACACGACTTTAACAACCAACTCATTAAGCTGTTGTTTTTCTTGGAGATTGGTTTATTTAGCCAATTAACATAAAATCTGAGGGGTCGACCTTCACGCAGATTTCAACAAAAGAGTTTTTGTTTCATTAATGAGTAAAAGATCAAGAAGGTGCTGTGGATTCTGTGGAGATCAAATAGATCAGAAAAGTGAGAGGAAAGTTACATTGAAAGGATTTACGTTTTTGACTCGTCTTCCACTTAAAGACTCAGTTTTGACATAACACAGAGAAATGTTGTGTCTTTGCTCCTGACGGGTCGAGAGGGAAGAGGGAGCACATCCCTCACGGGACATGACATGAAACGGCACAAATGTGGAGGTATCCTTGTCAAACTGGTGATTTTGTCTGCGCTGAATGAGGAACAGGTTTAGTAAAATGAACGTGTTAAAATGCGAGCCTCTGAACTCAGGTCAGCACTGTGCTCAAGGGGAGATCAGTTCCATAGGTGCTCCACAGGTGTGTGATCTGCCAGCAGGTCAGAGGTCAACATGACTGCAGACCACCATAAGAAGCAGAGGGCAACGTGCCTCAAACCAAGACACAAAAGAGAAGAGTTCATTCAGAGGTTTTCTGACGGATCCTGTCCTTGAAATGCAGCCACACGTTTTAATTCCTCTGACCGTCTCAAAGCTCTTCTGGCTCGACTCAAGCCTCAAGACTTAATCTGCTATATCGTATATCATGTTTGAGATCCAGGAACATTAAACTTTACTTTAAGGTCGTTGTTTTCACTGTTAAGAGTTTTACTTCCAAAATGTGTTTTTTAGGCTTTTATTTGAACAACCTAATGTGGAGGGCAATGTTCACCAGTATATTCTTACGCTCCCACTGGGAAAGAGGGATTCGGTCACAGAAAATCCAGCTCAAAATTGGAGGTTCATTAAAGCGGCTGTAGGATCAATTTACAGCGAAATTAAGAAAAGAAACCAAACAACTTTGGGTGGTCTCTGAAAAATCTCCTGTACTTAGGATGGACCGCATTAATTCTGCATAATGACATCCTCACAAGTAAAATAAAACCAGGTAGCCTACATATACACACACATGCACGCAGCTTGGTAAAATCCCCTAATAGTTTCCTAAGGTGTTAAGGTGACACTCATGTTTAAACTCAGCACATGTATTAGCACCTCAACTCCTCTTATTCAGCACATTATAGGTCTATAAAGTATGGGTCAATGTGTGTGTGTGTGTGTGTAGGTGTGTGTGTGTGTGTGTGTGTGTGTGTGTGTGTGTGAGAGAGAGAGAGTGTGTCATCAGTGAACATTAGAGGCTACATGGTTAAATCTCTGTTTTCTTTGAAGGCTGTTTGTTAGAAAGTGCATTTTCGAGAGAATGTTAGCAGATGTTATATAGTACAGTATATACAGACTAAATTGTGTATGTGTGTGCGTGTGTGTTAAAGCATGTCAGTTGGTGCTTGTGTGGGTGTAAGTCTGTAAAGCCAACATTTGCGTTCGGAGGGGAGGCGGCGAGCCCATATGTTTCTCATTTTTCCATACACATTCATGAGGCATTTCTGCATTTTTAAAGGGGGGGGGGAAACCTGCGAGAAAGAAGAAAGAAGGATGAAGAGAGTAGAGATTAAAGAAAGATTGTATTCCCTGTAGAGTTGTCAGATCAGAGCTGGCTTGTTTCACAACCAGCCGGGTTAGTGGGACTAATATCGGAGACCTCACAGAGTTTACCTCTCTCTCTGTATCTCGTTTTCATGCTCACATTTCCTTCCCCCTTGCCTCATTGCAAAAATACGGAAAATGTATCCCCTCAACACACATGGGGAAACAAAAACGTCTCACAATCACGTAAACACAGGCGTGCACACACACACAGACGCAGTTGAAAACAGACCGCACAAAAAGTTCGGGCAGCAAGCATGCCCCAAGGACAGAGGACATGAAAACTAAAACCATACGCAGAGAGCGAGAGAACGAGAGGCAGGGAGGGATGAGAGACAGAGAGAGGGATCGAAAGATGGAGGGAGGGGAAACAAGAGTAGCCATTCGCCGGCAAAATGTCCCAGAAGCCTTGTTAACAAAACCAAAGTATAGGAAATATGTGATTGGCTTTGACCAATTGTTGTGTGTGTGTGTGTGTGTATGACCACGTTGTTCGATCAGTGTGCAAGCCTATATAAAGTGCTGTGTGGTGCAAGGTCAGAGCGCAGTGTGTATAAGGACAAAAGCATATTGGAGAGCGTCTCACTGGATGTAATCGAGTAAATGTCAGTGACAACGTGCACGTGTGTGCGTTTGGTAAAGAGACCTGTCACTGCTCTACACCCTAACAGGCAACAAATCAGCCAGCAGCCACATCTATATGCTCTGTATAACCGACTCTGTGCTGCATCAGTCCGGGTAGGTGCGTGTGTGTGTGTGTGTGTGTGTGTGTGTGTGTGTGCAGGTGTGTTGGAGTGTGTGTCAGGGCCACCAAGGATCGGTGAGTGTGAACAAGCAGCAGCTGGTGAAACGTGAGGGAATGACAAGGTGTTTAGAGGGAGATAAAGACAGAAAGAGAGAGAGGGGGGAAACAAAGAGGGAGAGATGGTAGAGAGACTTAGAGACAAGAGAGAGAGAGAGAAAGAGAGAGAGAGATTTAGGGAGAAAGTTGCTCTATAGAGTGCACACCTCTTCCAAGGTCCAGTATCTCCCTCCATTCTTTATTTGGAAACTGGACACACTCCTTGATATAAGTCCCCTTAATATGCCTGATTATTTTCATCAAGATCCATCAATTATTCAGTAAATCAATGAAAATGTAAAACAACAAAAACAAATCTCGTTTTGTTTTACAAATGTTGTAGAAAGTCAAAAAACAGTTCCTGAATCCACCTTTGATCTGGATCTGCAGCATCCTGCTAAAAACTAACAAACAAATGCAAACGGAAACAAAAGAGAGAAAGAAAAGATGGATGGAAAGGCGAGATGAAAGAATGGTAAAAATGTAATACAACAAAGTGAACACACACACACTGACCTGCCAAACTCGATCACACATGTTCAGTGACTGAAATAGTACACTAGATCATCTACACACAAAAACACAACAAGAATTTCTATCATCAAAATCAGCTGAATGGAAAAGAAACACACACAAACAAACACACACACACACATTCCTCTGTTAACCGATATGAATTTTCATGGATGAGTGGAATGTTTGCAGGTTTGCGTGTGAATGCATGATAAAAGTATCATATTCACATTTCTTTCAGTGGAAATATGAAATTCCGAATATACGTGTGAGTGTGTGTGTATGTGTGTGTCCTCATTGTTCACACAGCAGGTTGTTAAACTGTGGAGAAGACGGAGAGCACAGTGTGTTTACAGTCAGGACTTTAAACAGAACAGATTGAGCAACGACTTTGTCCCTTTGTTCTAATGTGTTGCACATTTACTCAACCGTGTGTGTGTGTCTGTGTGTGTGTCTCTCTGAGTGGATCCTCCTGGTGGTTGCATGTGTGTACGTGTGCAGCAGCGATGGCTACTTAGATAGCTTTCTTCAGTAATTGTGCCTGCCGAGACCCCAAGTTCAACTCCTTTGATTAAAGACACAATGAAACACAATGGTGGTAAGTGAGCGGCTCTTTTATTACTCTCTCCATCTCTGTCTGTGGCTCTTTATCGGGGAAGACATTGGATGAGTGTTACTATCAAGCGGAAATTGTCCTGGGCGTGAAAGAAAGTGCTTATCTGCTAAATCTCTCTCTCTCTCTCCTTCTCACTCCCTGCCTCGCTCTCTCCCTTTGGACTGGATTGAGTGTGTAATGACAAGCGGCCAGAGTAATTACAGCAGCGGCGTTAATCTGCCTCAATATTTGTGTCATGTCGAAACGCGGATCTGTCTCGGATCTGTTGAAACACCAGTCACGGGTCATTAGAGCAAATACAACACGGATGGATGTTATTTTCCTGCTGAAGATGAGGATCCTGCCAAAGATGTGGGTGAAAGCTGGGAATGAGCGCTCGGCTCATATTGTCCCATGTGTAAAGCACAGTTTTTAAAACTTCATCTTCTCGTCTCCTTGTGGCGGAACAGAATTAAAGTCAGTTTCGTTTCCAGAAGAAAACTCCACTCCATCATCAAACGGCAATTCTGGGTTTATTAAAAGCCGGATCTTATTGCTAAAAATACGCGCGACAGGCCAAAAAACACAAACAGCGAGAAGATGATGAACAGTTGAAATATCAAACTGTCCGTGTAACGCTCAGTGACGGCCTTCCTTTGACCTAAAACAACATTTTACCTCCGAATCTAAGGTCTTAGAGGATCATGCTAAACTGTTGGCTTGTTTACAGCCTCTTTAACAGCCTGATCGCTCAAGTTACTTCCCTCTTTCAGTCTTTAGTGAAACAGCAGCGTCACCACAGACCAGATCTGGTGGAAATACTTTCCTAACCGAAAGAACTGACAGACAAGGACAAAAATAAGCCCGTAGTAGTAATGAGTAATACTTAATAAAGTGTCCTTTAGGATAACATTATTAACTAAGGATCACTGTCAGGTAAATATGTAGGTTTTCTTCCTGAATCCAACTCTACAGTTTTGAGGTTAGTTTTTAATCCACCGATTTAAAGCACTATATATTACAGACGTTATTTATTATTTAGGCTCACAGATTCAACAGCTGATTTTAAGCTTTTACATTTTATGCTTTCACATTCCGACTTAAATCGCACACACGTTTCACATTCAAAATATAAATTAAACTTCAAAATTTCGCTTTTTTTAGACAAAGAGTCATTAGATAAGTTTCTAAAAAGGTCCGACCTCCTTTGTTTGGACCCAGGCGTGAGTTGGGCTGGGGAGATAACTCCAGCTCATGATAATGGAGTAAAACAAAGAGCACAGCAATGAAACAGGAAGAGACTGCAAGAAAGAAAAGGTGTTCAGGCTAAACTGATTAAGGTCATTAAAATGTAATTACAAGGCATTACAACCGAGACCTTCGGATATCCGCTTTGCTGCGTGTGTGTGTGTTCGTGTGTGTGTGCGCAAACCAGGTGCAAAGCTTTTCCGTGATATTTAAGAAGGGCAGGAAGAAAGTCAAGAGTCAGAATAACAGGGAAGTTTAACAAGAAATACAAACCAGTGAGAAAAAGAACAAGAGGAAGGAACGCAGGAGCAGAGAGCTACATGACAAAGGTGAAAGTTTTCCAGCTGGGCCAGATATGTTCCAGAGACACGTCTGTTTAGAACATCATGGAAGTCTACCTGTCATTTGTTTGGTACGTGTGTGTGTGTGTGTGTCTGTGTGTGTGTGTTTGCTGTTTTTGCAGCACTGAGGAATGTCAAGAATCCCTCTCTCTAAAACTGTCAGTCCCACATCAGGCGGTTTTTTTTATCAACTCGTCTCATCTCCACTTCCATTCCTCCTTCCTCCTCCTCCTCTCCCCCTCCTTCCTCTTCTCTCTTTGTTTCCATAGGCTTGTAGGATCATAACAAATGGGTCAGGGGTCAATCTGATTCATCATGATCGAAAGAGAGAAAGAGACAGAGGGCAGCGACGGAAGAGGATTGAGAGAGGATCATAATAATAAGGGGTCGAGAAACTGAATAATGGGCTCTATTTTTGCATTTTACAGCCGACACTCTCTGCAACAGTGGATAATAATGAGGGAAGCGGCAGTGGGAGCATCACCTCCATTATCAGTAACATTACAAGCAGTCAGCAGTTGAACAGGAAAGGGTCAGGACCGTATCAGTTAGAATAATAATCCATGGATGTTTTCACATTAATTAATGTCTCGTTTCACCGCTCTCTGCACGTCCAGAGATGAGTTTGTGTCGTCCTGCAGGAGCACGAGGTTGTTTGTTTTGTTATCAGAAGATGACCCGTCTGATTAAAAGGGCAGTTCTGCAAGTTTACACAATGTGGGTCCTTTTCTAATCATCCTTTCTGAGAGGAATGTTGTGTAACCACTGAGTAACTGTCGCCAGTGTTGTTCCTCTTTATCCCCCAATATGTAAAAATACAATTAGCACACAACAGTTCAGGTGTCATGGTTCAATTTCTGCAGTCATTTGATCTTGAGTGAATACAGAGAAGTGCCCATTCCCATTGCAGACGACAGCCAGATGTTTGTGTGTCTTTGACCAGAAGTTTTTTTTTAGAAAGACGGGACTTAATTAAGAAACTAGCAACTAAAATATTCCACCATAATATAAACATTGTTAGAATAAATTGTATTAAATCAGAGAAATCACCACATCCTGAAACAACACAGAAACCCGAAGAAATGATGTGACTCACTTTTAACCCATTGGAATATTAAAAATAGGTTTCTTCTTTTCAAGTTGCCCTTCTCAGATTCATTGGCTGTGTTCAGATTAGTGATATAATGGGGATAATGATGACATTTCTCTACAAAAGCTTTGCCAAAATCAGTGTTTGCTTGAACTCTGCCATTCCAGCAGAGCCGCAGAGTGATGCTATTTAACTCACTCGCCTATGAAAAGTGAGAAGTAGCATTATGCTCCGTGCTGCGCAACGCAACGCAGAGCCATTTGTCATCCGCTGACAAGCCATGCAACAGAAAGGAGCCGGGGCCAACGTCAACAGAGTCGGCGCTGGGCTGGAGGAGGAAAAGTGAGATCGTACAAAGAGAAAAGGCAGGAAAGAAGTGACAGAACAGAACCGAGGGGAGAGGAGAGGAGGGGGAGGAAGGAAGGAAGGAGAGCACGAGGGGGGAATAATATTTGAGAAGGGAAGCACAGAGACGGAGATAAGAAAAACGACGAACAACTGCAAGAGGGAGGAAATGTCGGAGGAAAACAGGAAGGAAAAAGGGAATAAGTGAAAGGAAGAGAGAACAAGAGAGACAGAAAAAAATGCAGAGGAGTGATAAAGAGATGTGATTAGAGGGGACAAGAAAGAGGAGAATTTTATCTCGGTGAGAGCGTCTCTAAATCCTCCTGTTGACGGACGTTTCCTCTTCCTTTAAATACCTCCATCTGAATTGCCTTTGTCTGCCTATCCTGTGTGTGTGTGTCTGTGTGTGTGTGTGTGTGTGTGTGTCTTCAGTAATCTAAGGAGGCTTTGTGCTGCCATAGCTAGCTTAAGTCTTTCCGAGCCGTATTAAATCCACTTGTTGGACATAATAACGTTACAAGTGGCTCTTTTGAATACAACAGTCGCAGCTCTCACAAAGCAGCGGGAAAAGAAAAGCCTGAAAATTGTTTTGTTGTTTGTTCTGAATCACAAAATCTCTTTTCCTTCCTCCTGCAACTCGACTACTGTGTTAAACTGAAAACACTTCAACCCGCTCAGCTTGCGGCGACAGAGAGCGACGGCCCGAATAAGAGAAATATCAACTTTATGTGATTTGACAATTGTTATGTTGCTGATTCGTTTCAGCGTAAATTGCAGGTTTTCAGGGCAGAAGACAGAGCAGACGTGACAGGAGGTTTCCGAAGCTGTCGTCAGGACGGGGGGGGGGAGCAAAGGAAGCAGAACCAAAACACTGCAGGACTTTGTGAAGTGGAGGTTTTATACTTTCATGAGGACGACACCGGCCACCCAGCACGGAAAGACACAGTGTCCTTGACATCAACTTTATTTTCCTCTCAACCTAATTTTTTATTTTCTAGGAACATGATAATAATCACGAATGATGCATTAAAGAAGAGTAACGACGTCTTCCTGGAAGGACGTCTGCTTTCAGAAAGCTAAAAGAGATCAAGCTTTAATTAAAACGACTTGCAGAAAAACTTAGAAGCATAAACACTCATAAAGTTTTGGCTGATGAGCAAAGGTAAGTGACACATATAAAATCATAGGGCATCGCTGAAGGTCGTTCAGCCCAGGCTGCTGATTTGAAAACCTTTCTGGCAACAGTATCTCATCCAAAGCTTCCTAATGGATCAAATAAGGTATTTAAAGTTGTAGATGGATTCAGATGGTGATAAACAGGTTTCTACAGAACTTAAAGTCCCTCGTAAACTCAAATTGACTTCAGTGTGTTGGAAAGGACTTCAGATGTCCTTACTGGCAGAGGGACTGACTGCACGTCATCCAGGAAAAAGATAAAAGCAACTTTAAAAGACAGATAGCTCAGTTGACCCAATGCATCAGGTCCTGTAGGAGCCACAGGCCCTGACAACCAATCATAAATTAGCTGCGGCAGGCTGTTATTAAAGGGTTCAAACATCCGCCCGGCAACGGAATCTCACTCTGGACCGTGATTGGAGCGATCGCCCAGGGCACCGCGGTAACGACAGGTCATCGCGGTGACACAGAGCAATGCTGGTGTCGACATCAGTTCAGGTGAGAGGGCGGCGTTAAGGGAGAGACCTCTCACACTCTAACTGTAGAGTGTGTGTGTGTGTGTGTGTGTGTGTGTGTGTGTGTGTGTGTGTGTGTGTGCTGTGTGCGTGCGAGCTGCCACATTCAACCATTCTCATTAACTGAGAAGCTGATTTATGATTGGTTTAATTACAGAGCTCTGGATGCCAATCAATTAGGACCTGACCTATAACCTCTAACAATAGCTATCCACAGGGTGTGTTGTGTCTGATGTGTGTGTGTGTGTGTGTGTGTGTGTGTGTGTGTGTGTGTGTGTGTGTGTGTGTGTGTGTGTGTTTTTTATGTGTCCTTTTGACCAGGAAGTGCAGCAGACTAAAGCTGATCCGGTTTCCTAGAACTCACAACCACCCTGCTTCTCCTAATGAACTCATTATGAAGTGACCTTACACTAACATGACCCGGTATCACAGTAATCGGATTAAGAGAATTTTAACTGTTACTTTGTGACTGGAATCATTAAGTTAACAACAAATAATAATTAGGATAAGGAACTTTTTATATTTATAAAAAAGGCTTTATACTTCCTGACAAATCTGTATATATAAATGATGCATTTCCAAAGTGCAGCATCTTGTATCTTGTCTTTCTCTCCAACATAAATAATGACTTGGGGATCTCTTGTTTGTCTTATCCTCTCCCAGCTCAATTCCTCAGTTTCTGTATTGGCTGTCAAACATCGCCCGTCATCCAGGGATAAGATCCTGACAGTCCTGAACTAATCTAATATGAACATGGCTGATAGTACTTATCTGCACACGATACACACTGTGTGCATGTGTGTGACAAAGAGAGAGAGGAAGCAAAGACACCGAGAAAGAAAACCACATCTATCACATTACAACCTCATGCGAGTGTTTTCATTGTGTGACTTTCATCGCCGTCGTCTCTTCATATCAATAGAAAGGCAAAGAGTAAAACCACTTCACAAGCTGAATTGTATTTCATGGCTGTCGGACCACTTAGAGAAAGACTGAAGGTTAGGAAATATAATATTGGAAGGTCAGCAGTTCAGATCCCTCGGCTCGCTCCGAGTCGTTCCCTTGATTTATTCTCTGAACAAGTCCCCAAAAGAAGACGTACAACCACACACACACACACACACACACCCCAACTCATCCAATAACCAACTAATGCTCCAAGATGCAAATCTGCAACCCAGCGCAGGTTAAATTAAGTCCCACTGCTATTGATTTAGTAATGCATTTATCAGATTCCTATATATCACCAGTGTGCAGGGGGTTGCTAGTTAACAGGTAATGAGCTATCTATATGCATCCACTATATCATATATCCTGCTTCTACATTACAACATGGAGACAAATATGGTAAGAAAATGAGATAAGGATTCACATAATAAAATGTAAAAAGATAAGAAAAGAGCAGAGGGGTAGAGCGATGGAGGGGAGAGAGAAATCTAATGAAATAAATTTGAAATGCATGAGGAAAAAATAAATATCTTATGGGAATGAGTAATTTGCTTCTGAAAGTCATGTGGTCTAATGCAATCAGTAGAAATAATAAAGAACATACTGGGAGAAGGCTGTGTCCTGTTGAAGCATTAAATATGATGGTTTTACTTAATGCATTCATTCATTTCTTAAAATGTAAGATCGTATTCTCGCAAATATGATGCAGGGTTTTGTGGTTTTCCCATTTAATGGCCTATTTTTGATATTGTGTGATGGTTAAAATTAGGAGAAACATGTTGATGTATTGATCCAATGTCATCCTCAGAATTTATAAACAGATTCTGCATGTGAGGATGAAAAGGACACGATTGTGAAGCTGGAAACCTTCTTGTTTTTGTGTCTTCTTTGACCAATCACGCTTGAGCAGCCTTTGGTGCCCATCTATCTGTCTAGTGTAGGTGTTAGTGCATCACCATAGCTTCACACATTCCATTCTGTATGAGCACGAGTTGTATTTACTTTCCCCTTCAATGGCTTAAGTGTGTGCAAGAATTTGAGGGTGTTGTGTGTGAATCTTTGGGTGCTTGTATGTTTAAGTTTCCCGTACACTGTGGTGGTCGCCAGTGTGGGTGTGTGTGTGTGTCTGTGTGTGTAAGTGTGAGTGATGCATCTGCAATCTTCCACTGCTATGGGGATGCACTGACACTTAGCCTGCAGCACATGCAGGTGGATTGTGGGATACGTGAGACATACAAAACAGCCTGCAGAGCAGTAGAATAACAGAGGAGTCACTCTCGACCCTCTTCACCACACAAGAGTGAAAAATACGATGCGGGGCTCAGAGGTTTCACAGGGTGACGTGTCTCTGACTCAATTCACCGACAGGGTTCGGATTTCATTTCTCTAAATGAAACCAGGTTCAGGTTTTGGGGGAACAATCCCAATCAAGGACAATGTTGGATATGTGTAAATACGCAGGTTGGCATTGGTGTACCTTTTTTTTAAGAACGCTGTGGCAGGAGGAGGTGGAACTGCAGCACAGTCTCACACTGGGCAGCTGCTGTCACACCCGAGCGGTTGGAACACTTTAGGGATTCAGTGCTTAACACTAGCTAGTAAATGACAGGTCTGAGTGTTCGCGTCCTATCAGATTTCTCACAGCAGCTGAAGATTTGGGCCAATTGTGTCAAACTGCCATCCAGCTGGAAATATGCGTCTGTAGCTCAATTTATTCTTAACAGCTCCTCCGATTGAATTCAAACTCAGACCAGGAGAGAGCTTTAAACATCACTTTTTAATATGTTTCTTGGTGTGAAGAAAAGTAAACTACACTATAAGGACACTGCAACGCCAGAGGGATTCGTTACGCACAGATAACAGGGTTTAAAGAGAGGAGGAACTCAACTGTGCATCATATCGTCTTGTGCACTGGACATTTCAGCCCTTTCATTGTGTATCATTGCTTTTACTGTCCTTTTTACAGCAAACAAAGTGATTTGAAGTTACAGATCCGAGGGCACATCTTTTGTTTTAAACAGTCCAGCTTAGAATCCATGCAAGCATGTTTCGAAACTGAGAGAAAACACATGTGTTTATGGGGCTCTGTATTTATATACTTTTGGTCTGGTTGGGTTAAAGGGCTTTTTAAAAGCAGGCCAGGCAATCGACCCCATCCAAAAGGAACATTTTAAAAAGGCATTGCACTGGTTATATAATTTATAATAGTTATTCTCTTTGGTGACTTGTCCTGAAAAGTTAATAAAATAGTTTTGAGACAAACTCTTCATGACAAACGCCATTGTGATTCCTTTCTTCCCAACCTGCTTTCCCTCTCTCCTCCTTTAGTTTAATTCTCTCACTCTCAGTCATCTCCTCCTTCCCTCTTTCCCCTCTCTGTCTCTTCCTTGCTATCATTCATCTGTGATGTATTTCCAAACTCCATATATTATTAACCGTTCCGTGACAGATCATCTACAGCGTTCAAACAAACAACTCATTGTCTATTCATTGACTTAACACCTCCAGAGTGATCGATGAGCGGCTCTTCACTTAAAGATTTGGTGACAGGGGACGAGTAGGATGTACGGAGTAAAACAGGGATGTTGGAAGAAAGAAGAATAGAGTTAAACATTACACAACATGAGAGCAGAGGAGGAGCTGAATGTAAATCACTGAGCAATAACACAAAACTAACTTTTGTGAATTATCTTCAGATGTTAGTTTTTTTATCATTCAGCCAAGTTCACTTAGAAAAACAATAGGTTTCATCCTCACGACGTTAGCCGACAATGGAAAAAGAACAATATGCCAATAAACTCATCGACTTTCTGCTGGATGTTCTTTCATTTATTATGGCGTTAAGGAAGTTCATATACAGTATTTGCTTTCACCACGTTCATGGGGGAAATGTAACTTAACTGCATCTTGTGGAACGTTTCAATCTTTTGCATGAAATTCACTCGACAGCGAGATGGAAATGTAGCAAAGAGAAAAACAGAGAGACAGGGGAAGGGGTCGGAAAAAAGGTAACATGATTGGCATTGCTGGGATTCCTCTAAAATCTTTGGTTGTTTGTGGGCATGCGTTTGTGTGTGTGTGTGTGTGTGTGTTTGTGTGTGCAGGTCACAGTGGGACATTTCTCACTCCAGGGCAAATTTAACAAGACTTACTCAACTTCACTAAGGACTTAAAGTTCCCAATAAAAGGAGCCAACCGGAGGTGAGACAGAAAAAACAAAGGAGAGTCCTGTTCAGCCATTTTCAGACCCTCATCCAACACTTTTACATTAATGACCCACAAATCTACCTCAAAACTTTTTTTCTCGGGATCCAATTCATACCATGGTTCTGCACAGAGTTCAGCTAACTATCACTTTAAAGGTGAGAATTGCTCTTTCTTTTCTGTACTCTTCTTGTTTCAAACTGCTTTTAGATTTCCTACTCATCTTCCTTTACTTTCCCAGCTCTTTTTCTCACCTCTTTTTTTTTCTTTATCTCACAATCGGCACATACGACATAAAGGCGTGTGTCAAAGTGCATTTCCGACAGACACACACACACGCACATAAAGCCCAGGAAGCAGTGCCTTACGCACACACAGAAAGACATGCAGACGGACGGACGCTTGTTGACAGACGGCCCCTAATTTAATGAACCGGCTGATGGACAGACAGAGAGAGAACAGGGATCACGAGGGAGGAAACGGACACTTATTACGTTTCATTGCTGCTTCGCCTCAAAGATTACATAAAGAGAACCAATCAATTTACTATTTTAAGATCTGAACAATATCCTTTAGTTTCAGGTGACGCTTTCATCAGGAGAATGAAAACAAAACAGTAAGACAACAATGAGGAGAAGAGAAATGAAGGGATTACTGTGGAACTTATGAAATACAGTGCTGGACAGGCATTTTATGGAGTCTGGATTACACCCAGGACTCTTTTGAAATGTGGTCCAAAGACAGGGAACCCGCTGTGCTAAGTGTGTGGTGCCGTTTCTCCAGTAAATATAAATCACTGTCATAAAACAACACAATTCATTTATCTGTTTCATAGTTTTCTCATTACGGGAAAAGATAAATCATCAGTGATACGGAAGAAACTTTATTCACCTGTTGTGATGCTTTATAATAACGTCTTAAACTTTCTCTCTGTCTTTTACAAACCAGGTCTTTGTCCACTGTTCTCCCTCCCCCAGACAAACCAGTAAGGAATGCAGTGGCTGAGGATTTTTCCAGTCTGTATGAGTGTGTGTGTGTGTGTATGTGTGTGTGTGTGTGCGCACGTGGATAAAAACATTCCTACCCCCCGTTATGTAGGAGGACACACACCTGCAGGGCACCTGAGTTCACAGGGTCACACACACACATACACACCAGTTGTCGGACATGCATGACTGTGCACCAACTACCTGTTGCTCTCTAACTTTGTTCTCTACCTGCACTCTGCATACCTGACAAATGCACTCTCTTCTCCTCTTCCACCTCCTCCTCCACACTTTTCTATGCTTCCTTTCTTCTTTCCTCCTTCCATCCTTCCTTCCTTGCTTCCTTTCTGTGTCTGAAGCCACCCAGAGTGCAACCAGTGAGAAAGTCATTAGCGATAGTAGTTTGTACTGGGATTAGTGAAACTAAGATGGCAAATACGGCTTTCATTTGACAGCGAGCAAACGAAGAGAGATGAGGAGAATATAAAAGTGATAGATACAGAGGGAGAGAGAGGGGAGGTGAAGGAGAAAAGAAAGAAGGTGAAAGGAGGCGAAAGTAAGGAAGACGGACAGACAGAAAGCTGCGATTAGGAGCTCGTCAGTAAAAGAGAAAGCAGCTTCGCTCATTGCTCATTAAAAGTTGAGGGAACTCAAACAGAGCTGGTGGCAGCTTGCAGTCCTCCTCTGGCGGAAAACCAAACAGAGTGAAGGAGTGAATGGGAGGCGAAGAGAAAAGAAGAATGACAGAGAATGGAGGTACTTAGTTTTCCCAGTCGTTTAGCAGTCGTGTTGTTGTCAGTCTTTAGAGAAGCTTAGAGAGGACAGCCATTCACTTGAGGGCGGGTGGACACAGCTGTTACCGCGGCACGCACGCACACGCACACACACACACAGACACACACAGACACAATAAAGTACACACACTCCCTCATACATAATCGGTCAAGCTACTACAGAGACACAAAGAAACACACACATTGCTTATTCTATATATGGTTTTTCTTTCGAGAATTACTACATATAAAATTAGAAAAGCTAAATAAAACCAGATTATGTTTTATATACAGAAAATTAAGAGTTTTGATATCTAATAACTTTTTCAATAAGCAACAGCACAAATATGATACAGTAAATAAGGAATTAATTGAAAAATGTTGTCTAAAGTTTCCAAGAAACATTAGTTGTTGTTTTATAGTCGATTAAATATATTATATATATGCAAGAGTCAGAATCAGCTTATATTTACCTTACGTTTACACATACTAGGACATGGATATGGTGGAACTGTGACCAGAGGACAATAGTGCAAAGGAGTGCAAAGATTTCAAACAAACAAAAAAAGGTCATTAAATATGCTCCACTGATCAATCACACAGTCAGACACATCCCATTTGAAAAAAGTTAAAAATGGCTAAAATTCACAAGTTGGTCCCTCCCACACGCACACATACACACACACACACACATGCATCTACACAACAAAGAGCCTCTTTTCAACTGCTTCTTACTGTACAAAATATACACTGCACACATACAGTCAAACACTGTATAAATGGCCCGTTTGTGGTTGAGGGACCAAAGGTCTTTGGCTGGTGACGAACGAGGAGGAATCGGCTGTGACAAAGAGACGTCTATGGATGGAGGGATGTGGGTTTAGAGGGTGTGAAAAAAAGAAACAACAGAAAGGAAGAGAGTCGAATGAAAACGAGTGTGTGTGTGTGTGTGTACACAGACATACTGAAGCCTTCATGGCCAAATGAAATGGACTCTCTGTGTGAAGGGCTGAAAGCTTTTAGACAAACTGATGAACGAGGCCTTTCTGAGGAGAGCTGGGCTCAATATCTATGGAGAGAGACGGACAGATAAACAGAGCGATATGTGTGAATAAAGATTTTTGAGAAAAGGGGAAGAGGCACAGGCGCAGTCACAGGATTTTGTTTCCCAGGAGATGAAAAGGAAAGTTGACTTGCATCAGTTGGCCCGTTTAACTTGAAAAACAACGGGAAATGGGCACGAGAAGTGAAGTTTGATTCATGGGACTTCAGCTAGATCCACACTCATGAGTTTGTGTTTTGAAACAATGCTTAAAACCAAAATAATATGCATCTATATAGGCATTTTAGCGCCATGTTAGTTATGTCACCCGTAGATGCAAATTGTCTACTTGCTTGTTAAAGTTGAAAAATAAGAGCAGGGATTTATTTTCTTGGACACAAGACGAGTGGAAATGTTCCTGAGAGAAAGTGTTAGAATGCTTTTCCTCCAACTCCATCGACTCCTGTCTGATTTAGTTTGATTTGGGCTTTGGTGCAGCGTTGTATGAATATATTGTAAAATCGTTACAGGAAACCACAAGATGAAAATGTGTTTTCTGTAAAGAAATACATCTGGTAAAGTAAAATGAAGAATCTACGGAGAACATCTAGATGCATAATTACCTCTTTTTGTCTCAAACAAAGTTCCTTTAGTTGATGCTGCTGCTGGTGTGGGGTGGGGTGGGGTGTGTGTGTATGTGTGTGTTTGTGTGTAATTTCTGCTTTGCGTACAGTAAAAAGAGGAAGCTGTGGGCAGTGGGCTCCTCTCTTTACTCTGTGCGTGGTTTGGGTCTGTGTGAGTGTGTGTCTTTCTCTGATCATGGGTGAGGAGAAGGGCAAGTGTGTGTTCATAGACATTTCCTTTGCCTTCACATTATATAAGTGTGGGAGGCTTAAAAATTCTACATCAAGCCTGAAGCGCAGACCAAAGATGTATGTGTGTGTGTGTGTGTGTAGTGTGTGTGTGTGTGTAGATTTCCCAACCCGCCTATTTACAGCTATAGGAAAACTATGATGAGAGAGAGCGAGAAAGAAAGAGACAGAGGGAGAGAGGGAGCCGACATTAAACTCTGCATCTGGCCCAGCGGTGAGCCTGCCAGAACACACACACATGCACGCACACAAACACACACACAGAGCAACATGCACACATCTACAAGCTCACACAGCCAAAACACACAGATGAAAAAACAATGTTGTTTTCATGTTTTGTTCTTGTCTCATTCCTCAGTCATAAACAATACTTCACAGCTCAACATCTCACAACATGCATCGACAAACACACACATTGGAAAACACACTCACACACACACATGCAAAACAGATTCAAAGGTGTCGACAGATGAGTCACAGACCTGATTTACCAATTCGCCAACAGACAGACAGACAGACAGACAAGTGTCTCCCCTCAACAACAACAGTGACTTTTCAATTTGAGGTCTCCAACTAAGAAACCCCCACAAACCACAATGTTAGTGGGTTTAGGGATTGGGTAACGCACACACAAACATACGCACACACACCGACACACACACTTTCATGGTCCTATTACAAACTTAATACCAACTTAATCACTGCAGAGGTTTCCAAACCCCTTTTCCTGGCCACAAAGAGTCTTTTCCTTTCCTCTAATAAAGACGATCTTCTCTTCTGCTCCAGTTAGACAGACACCGGTGCTACAAAGGTTTGATTTATCAGTCTGCAAACTTTATTTAATTAAAGTGGACAACGACCTGAAGGAGGGGGAAATGCCCCTAGACAGGAACAGTAGCTTACACATGACACCGTGAAGGTGTGAACTCTAAAATGAACTTGGAGAAACCGCCTCTCGTCTGACGCGCTCAGAGCTCGGCATATCCTAAATGTATCATATTTAAGAAGTGCTGTAAGACCAATGTAATTTTCTTTGGTTTTATCTTTGGTTTTGTTGTTTGTCTTTGAATTTTTCTATTTCTGTCTCTAACTATCTTCTAATGCCAGTTGCACGTGGCCGCTAATGTAAAACAGTTCATAAAACCATTCATTATTACGATTTTACGTCCACGTTTCAACTTGGAGAAAGGATATCCTTCAGTGTCCCAATAAATAAATTCAAGGTTTTTCTACTTTTTTCCACTGGCTGATGCTAATGCCATATAATTGTATGTGGGATAAAAACACACCTCACCACTACTTTTCTGCAAAGTCAAATTTCAGCATAAAAACAACTGGCCAAAGCAGTTGTTTATTTTTCCATGTGTCACTTGTGATACCTAAAACGCTCCTGGAAGGAGAAACGCTCTGGAAAATCATTAAATCGTTGATTTCCAGCATTCGAAAAAAAAGGCAAAGATTACCCCCCTCAAGAGTGTAAGTTACTGTTCATGACTCAGTGACTTTTGATATCGGTTGCCCAAAAATAAAACATGCTTTTTCAGATATTTGTGTGATGTTAAGCGTATCTGCATTTGAAATCCTATCAATGCCAGCAGTGATTATACTCCTGTGTCCTTTCTGCTCCATAATCTTGACTTTTCCTCTCTTTTGATTTCAAAAATACCAAAAGATAAGTGAACCGTCTGCTCCTCTAGGAAAGACGAAGCCAAGGGAAATATTTGCTGCAAAATAACATCCTACATAGACAGGGGTTTTGCCATAAGTCCTCGCGTCTGGTTTATTACTCAATCAGCTGCATGCATATGCTAATAGTGGTGACCGTGAATGAGCTTAGCAGACGTGTTCAGTTAGAGGGGGCTAAGAGTCTCCTGCTGTGCCGTTAATGTACTGGTCAGCCACAGGGACGAGTGCTCATTTCTCTCTAACGGATTTAAATGACTTAAAGAAATGACAAATTAATCTCTGTTGACAGGAAAAAGTCCAACACAATCTCAGGGAGTATTATGTTGCATTAGATACACAAACATGCATCGACAAACACAGGAGAAAAAAAAAGACATGAGCGCACACTTCAATACACACAGGAAGTCAGGTACACACACGCATACACACACAGAGTTACCACAAACTTACTGTCAGGCAACACAGGGACGAGAGAGAGGTCATGTGATGAAAGACTGGAGGATAATTGATGGTATTTCTGCTCTGGAGCTTCCACCATAAAACAGATCTCACATCTGTTTTGTCAATGAGCTCGGACAGTTGACTTGAGACTTGGGTGCAGAAATCAGTCTTTCCCTAAAGGTGGTGGCAAGAGAGGCCACAACTCACCACGATACAGCCCTGGACGTGATGGAGCGGCTGCACGGCGTAAAAACAAACTGCGATTATATTTTCAGTATGTCCCATAAAAGCAGGAGAAAGAATCAACCGTGCTTTTGCATTTAACTGCTGAAGAATCTGGTTGGAAAGAGTTGTGACATCTTTTTCTCTCTATATGTAATACTCCCTTGGCTGTGATAACTGCCAAGACAGCACTTTCTGCACGTGTCAAATAATCCACTTGCAAAAGAGAAGGAGAAAGAGGGAGAGACGACGAAGGCAGACAGAAAGAATGGAGGGAATAAAAATAGCTAAGAATGGAGGAAGACGCCAAAGCCTCGCCCTTTACAGTTAATACTGAGGGTTCAGAGAGCGGTACGACGAGGAAGACAAGAGAAATCCCTCCAGGGTCGAAGTTCAACTTCTACAAAAGAAGTTTTCTCTGCAAAAGTTGATGAAAAAAGTTTTACAAGCTGCTTGGTAACAGCTTAACTGAGTTTAAGAGAAATTAAATAAATTTTAGCTTTTAAATTCTGAATGTTTGTACGCAAATTTGCTTTCTTATAAGAAGTCAGCGTTGATCTGAAAGACTAAATAAGTACCACACTCCATTGTTGTTGTACAGTTGTGTGGTTAGTTGCTTCAAACCATTAAATAAAAGCAATGTAAACTAAATCTGATTTATTTGACATGATAGATAAATATATCTCTGCATTTTTGGGGTTTTCTGTAGCATTAAAAAGTTTTGCCCCGAATTTGCCCGAGATTCAAAGCCTGCGTGACAGAGAGAGAAGAAGTGAGACAGACGAGGAGAAGGACAGAAAACATACAGAAGGATATTCTCATGCGGTTTCATAGGTTAATTCTATTATTGCAGCTCTGCGGAGTGGAAAAAAGTCTTTAGATTGAAAACAAATGTCAGGAGAAATGAGTTTCTGGCAGTCTGCATTGGAGCGGAGGAGAGAAAAGAGGATGAAGTCTTCTACTGATGGAGGACAGTCTGAGGTAGGTGACGGGGAGAAAAAACAGCTCTGCATGTACAGAAAAAAAATGAAAACGTGGCTTGATATTTGCTTTTCTCTGCCAAGTGCTTCCAAGCTGTATTAGGTGAGGCTCGCCGCTGCGTTTCTGAGTAACACTTCCAAGAGATCACTTTCTAATAAAACGATATGGTTTGTTTTCTCTAACCTTCCTCGTTTTAAGCTTCTTCTCCTTGACTGTTCACTGTATATCTATTTTATTCCAGATGCTGCACAGATCCTCTTGCCTGTCACAATGCATAAGGATCTGTTACAGCATATATCTCTCTCTCAGCGCTTGACAAAGTGAGCACAGAGTCTTTTATTCAAAAGGCCCTGATTGTGAACAGAAATGCATCCACATGAGCATGATGTAAACGATGGCACCCTAACTATAAATCAACATCATTCATCACAGAGCAGGAATTATGTGTGAGGAGGTTTGAGACAAAGCGAGATGTCTCTTCGCAGGAGTTGACGGGAGCGTCACGGAGCTGTAAGCAGCACCCAGCCATGAACCATCACAGTACGGTTAGCTTTTTAAAGAGGCACAAAACCCAACTTGGGAAAGAAATGTCAGCGAGGGAACATGACGGGGTGTAGAGACAAGAGAGAGGAGAATGGTGGAAGTAGGAGAAGGCAGCGAACAGCGGAATGCTTGTTTCAGGGTTCAGGAACCATGAGACGACCCTCATCGCTTCACACAATGCTGTCACGGGCCAGCGGAGACTGTAAGAGACTCAGGTGTCCACGTACGTGCACTGGGATGGGGAAGGTAAACAAGCTGATAAGTCTGGAAGAGCACTTAGACCAAACGGTTGAGCAGCGAGAACTTGCCTCAGCCTTGACCCATCACACACACACACACACACACACACAGACATTTGCTTTGGGTCTTACCCCTGTTAGGTTCACAGGCAGACACCACTTAATGGCTTTTGGGGTCAGCACTGAGAGCAAGGCATCATGGGAGCCATACGTCATCTTCCTGGCGTCTGCTCTGCTGCCTGCTCTTCACCTCTCAAACCCCACAGACCATGACCAATTTTCAAGAACAACCTCAGCAAGTCATGGCTTCTCTGCTCGATGCACTGCAGGGGAGTTATCTCAGCAAGTTGCAGAAGGACACTGTGAAGAAGGTGAAGTAGTGAGAAGATCATTGATCTGATCTTTCACTTCTCGAGCTAAAGAATCAAATCTGACAAAAAATCGTCTCGAACAGAAACCCGAGGAATCCAAGGATAGTTGCTTTAAAGGTCAAACCCATGGGCTAGGAACCGACAGATGTCTAGACAGAACTCTACAAACTGGGAGAAAGTGACAGCACACCTGCACTCTGTGTTTATTGGTTGACCTAACACTTCAAGAGCTCAGCAAAGAGCCACTCCAGGACCCTCTGCAGGAGTATTTTAAGTAAGTCGTAGTTTGAGCACACTTGGTTACTCTACAATTAGTGGCTGAATAGGCTTCTTTAATAATACACCACTACAACTGCCGGAGAAACATAAATCAGGTGTTTAGAACAGACAAAAAGTTGTCTTCACTTTCAAATAAGTTCTTACGCATGTTAACACTTTTTTTTGATGAAACTGTTTGTTTTTACATAAAAATCTGCCCTGTCCTAATCGTGAAGTTTCCCAGAGGAGTAAACAAATAAAAAAGCCGCCACTTAAAGTTTACTGTGTTGTCAAGGCAACAGTTTCCACAGTGGAAGTTGTTGAGAGTTGTGATTAGGACATTTAGGCTGAGGGCTAATTATGGGATGTATTTAAAGCTTTGTTAATAAGTGACTGCAATAGCTAACTAAGAAACTCGGAGGTACCACACACACACACACACACACACAAAATGAACAGGAAGCCTGTCCTTTCTTTGCATGGCTGCTGTTCACTGACCCATTGAAGACAGCAGGGAACTCCCTCAGCAGTATTGTCAGGTGTGTGTGCGTCGGTGTGTGCGTCGGTGTGTGTGTGTGTGCGCGTGCGCCGGAGCAAACATGTGTCTTAGTGTGTGCACGAGTAAGTGAGGATTGAGGATATATATTTCAATGAAAATCTGTATGCATGTGCTTGCGTCTCCTTACCTTACCTAAGAGTGTGTGTCCGTACATGTGAATGCGTGCACGCTTGCATGTGTGTGTGTACTTGTGTGTGTCCAGGTAAAGGGCCCTTCCTCCCAGTTCAGCTTTCACTCAGCAGATTTCATTAACGTGGCTCCTTCAGGACTCTTTCATCTTGAAGGCTTTTCCGGAAAGGTAGAAAGGTCTATTTACCAAAACGCTGGAACTGCTTTTATTACTACATTTACCTCCAGAATTAGAGTAGTGATTAATAGAGACTCTGTGAGTGAGTGTGTGTACGGCGAGTATCCGCAGTGTTTGTGTGTGCGTGACTTACGGTAGTACAAAGAGAAGGAAACACTTTAGAGAGAAAGAGAGATTATCAGAGGGGAAGAGAGACATTCTTTTATTGCCCATTAAGTATTTTAAACCTCAAAGAAAACCATTTGTATAAATCCACTGATACTTTAAAAGTAATTTGTTGCTGCAGTTATCTCAGCACTTCACACAGAAAGCCTGATTTGCGGTGGGGTTCAAGGATGGAGCCACTAATGGTCATTTTGCCGAATGTAAACACTTTTGATTGAATGTGAATGTTATTTCAGAAGGTCATATTTATTAAATAAATTCACTGTACAATATTTGTAATGTATTCTGCATTTGCTGTGAGGATACATGAGAAGAGACTGGATTTGTGGAAATGACCCTATGACCCTCTCTAGGATATTATGAAAACAGTCAAGTCAATTTATTTAAAGATCACATTTAAAATCAACAAACGGTGACCGGAGAGTGTTTAAATACACGGAAAATTCAGGGGCATGGTGCTCAGCAGCGAGAGGCAGACCGCTTACAGTCAGGGGCTCATTAGCCCAGAGGAAAAGTGGTGACAATATTCTGGTATCACATATAAATGGGCCATGTTTTCACAGCTTGATTTACAACATGTGAACAGTAAAACAGGAGGCAGATCATGAACAAGATAAGCACTCACGCAGCTCGCTGACAGGGCTGCGCTACTGTGGCATAGAGCAGCTACTTTTCCAGCCAGACAGAAAGACAATGGCCTGGAAGGAACTCCAGTTATTCCAAAAATCCCAGAGGAGACAACTGAGAGGATTGTATCTCGTCTAGATTGTGGAATACAGACCCAAAAATATCTCAAGCCTGTCACCATGCTCTCGCTGTTTAAGAAGACGGAAAGAGAAAATAAGCAAAAGAAAATAGAATGTGTACATGGGTGAGGAGACCTCTGCAGGAGTATTGCTTTCTGTTTTAAGGATATATATTTCAAGCCACATGTTTGTGTGAGTGTGAGAGTATTTCCAACTCGACATATGTCTTGTGAAATGTCAGGACAAACATGGTTTAGGAGATGACCTGTGCCTCTCCACCATGTCAGCCCCTGGCAACGAAGGCTTGCAGAGACAAAGAGCAGAGGAGAGAAAAACTGCAGAAGAAGAAAGAAGAGAAGGATGTGATTTATGTTTCTATTGACTGTTGTCTTTCTCTTTCTCATTTCTCTCTTCCCGTCCCAACATTCTGCCATTTATCTTTCAGTCGTCCCTCTGCTCTCGTCTCTCAGAGTCTGGTGCACACAAACACACACACACACACACACACACACACAAATACCCCCCTGTGAATTACATTTGTCAGCAGACACAGACAAACTGTCACTCAGATGGAGACAGTTTAGGGGGAGAATAATTAAATCATAATTCTTTTTTACCCTGAGCTCCAGCTATGTTGGGAGCAAAGTATTTCTTTAACCCCTGCCTGTGTGTGCCGAAAATAACAACTTTTAGTGTATGACTTGTTTAATTTACTGGTAAAATAAAAGCAAAACTAGGATCTGTATAGGTCGCATATAGGTTCTGATTTCAGTTAAACAGAGAATAACTTAGTTTAAGAGTAAATAAAAAGCAGAAAAGGAAAAACAATCTTAATGATGAAGAAAATCACAAATGATGATGATGATGATGACGACTGCTGTGCTGAAAAACAACGTTGAGTTTTCTAAATTGGGTAATTAGACATTTCAATTGACTCCAGAAGATGTTTCTGGGCAACTGGAGCCCTGTAATTATGCTCCACACCGTTATGTTTTAGATGACGATAGAGGAACTCACACACAAAATATGTTGCGCACACACACACACACATGTAATGTCTGCCACTCCAGACTTGGCAAGATTCTCAAAGAAAGGGGGCATCAGGGCCCCAAAGTGCCCATGTGTGTGTGTGTCTGTGTGTGTGTTCAAAGCCTCATTCCCGTCATTTAAAATATGATCCATATAAGAGTGTGGTAGGTCCACTGGGTTCCAGGAAGACATGTGTGTGTGTGTGAGCGTCTGTATTAACGAGACGTGCTAATTAAAATCAGAACAACTTCAGAGCGTAGCTTCGTTGGCCGTCGAGGACATTATTGCAAATCATCAGAGACAAACATAAAATGTAATTTGCAAGGAAAGGCGCACACACACAGACACACAGACAACACAAAGCTACACAAATATATTAAATACAAATGAACACACACACAAACTGATAAAAACAAATCTTTGGCATTTCTGTGGTCTCTTACAGTCAACAAAGCTGAATTCTTCCCGCCTCTAAGCTTCCCACATTTCTGTGTCTGTCAGATTGTGACGTCAGTGACGCCTCTTGATTTTCTGTCCTCCTCTGATTGTCTGATTGTTGGCGCCTAACAACGACAGTCTGAGCTGAGCGGTTCTCTGATTTCAGCCTTTTATGATCCGAGTGCTTAAGATGAGGTCAGAGTTGGTAAAGCACTGATCTGAAACTGACACTGGCAAGTTTGAGCCACATCCAGACTAAAGCTCCATTTACGTCAGGTTTCGAAGCTTGACCTTTATCAGCTGACAGGAGCTATTAATATCATGGATTCATCAGCAGGGATGGAGTTTGTGTGAAGTTCAAAACCAGCCGACGACGACAATAAACAAAAATGTTGAAATGTGATGTTTTTAAAGTGTTACGTGTACAAATGTCAAACAACTGGCAAAGACTGTTTTGGCTCAAAAGCAGAGAACAAAGAGAAGACATGGTTTTGGTACAACTTGAAATAATCTAGGGAGAAGTTCCTGGCACATTCTAAATCATTTACAACTGGAATGGTACTCAGTAGGATGCATACCTCCAACCAAGGCCCAGACCTCTTGTGAAACCACTTCTAAATACTCTAGGGCCGGATATGTATTTATATCTGCACCAAATTGCACAGACCTACAGATATCAGTCCTCTAAACATTATTCTTGAAATCAAGATCCATGAATTCAAGGAAATCAAAGGAATCTTGCAATGATAAAGAAAGTGACTTAGAGTTCCAGGTATTCTCTTGTGAAAGAAGAACTAAAGCAGACAAAGACAAACTGCTGCTCGTAACACTGGGATTACTGCACAACGACAAGTGTTTACTCTATTGTTGTGATGGTTACTCATTGGAGAGTAAATGACTCCTCATGCAAACACAACACAGACACATCCGCACACATTAAAGTTTATTCCCTACAAACGAGCCTGGACACCTTTCATAAAACAAAACGACCACATGCACGGCACATTTCTGATGATGTCCATCCATGTGTTCCCCCTGTCTGTGTGTTTGTGTGTTTGTGCATGCGCGTGCATGTGTGTAGGCATTCTTTCATCTTAATAACCCCATAAAGACGCTCTGATGTGAGCCACATGTCTGTGTGTGACTCAGACTCTGCTCACTCACAGCAAATATGGAAGAAATGCCAAATATGCGAGTGAGGGCAATGAGAGACAGAGAGAAGGAGGGGATGAAAGATAGAAAGCAGAACAGGAACGTTCACTAACCAAGATTTAGAAAATATGGGAAAACACTAATTGTCAATAGCAGATCTTAAGTGCGTAAGTAAACCAATGAATCAAACTAAGAGGGGCTCCACCTCTGACTGGGCTTTCTAACTCAACAAGATTATTTAATGGGGTTCGGCATCAGAGCGCCGAAGTATGTAACCCAACTTTGTGCCGTGATTTCATTGGCTGTGAATGTGTGCGTAATCTGCCACACAAGCTTGATCTGTCTCTGGCTGGCATGAGGTATTGTGTTGTATTAAGGAGCACACGCCAACACACACACGCATAGCGGCAGGATCAGTGAGCACCTTGTCAGTGAAGTGACAGAAATGTCTTTATATGCAAGTGTCCATTTGTGTGTGTGTGTGTGTGTGTGTGTGTGTGTGTGTGTGTTGTGTGTCCATGCTCCTTTCAGCCAACAGGTCCTCAGCAGTGTGTGCAACACCTTGTAAAGAACGGGCGTCCTGTCTGCTCAGAGACGGACGGACTGATTTTTCTTTGAAAATTGTCTTTGCTTCCCAGAACAGTATCATAAAACCTTGACATGATGTTTTGAACACCAGACACTGTGGAAGTGGGTTTGATTCATTTCCAATAAACTGTTACAGCTACTCAGCCGACTAAATCTGCGGCCTTGATGTGAAAGAGGGAAAACAGATTAACACATTAAGATTTGCAATTTAAAAAACTAGAAATCAATGTAATTACAGAGGGAACCAACTTTATGACATAGGTTGACAACATGTCTCCACTTTCTCCAACTATCCAGAAAGGAAGCAAAAATAGCCCAGATACAAACACATCCATCTTGCCCCAATGGCTTCATCTGGAGCCAGAGTGTGAGCAGCACCAATAGTGGATGGAGCCTCGGGATCAAGGTCCCACCCACGCATGCTCTCAATCAATCATGAAGTTTCAACCCGTTTATATCAGGTCAAAGAAGTAATTAAAAGAGAATTTATCAGAAACATGAACGCTTGAATTAACATCAACGTGATAAGAACTACTAATTTGACATAAATTGTACAGTCTATTGTAAATAAACCATAAACTTACCCTGAACTTCCTTTCTCACTGATGCTAAAACGCTTCACACGGCACATTGTAGAGCTATGAAATCTCTCTGCCTGGACAAATATGGTGTTAGTTGCTCCATTATTCCTCAGACACAAGAAGCAGAGCTGAAACAATTTGCAGCAGGACAGAAGAACTACAGCCGAGGAGCAGCCAGTGACATCATCCCTTGAGCTGACCACAAGAAAGTGGCCACAGGGCAGTGGGTGGCGTGGATCACTCGACGACTCTGGATGTTTATTTAGCCCGGTCGCTCCCTCACACTAACTGGTGTTGGCATTCGTTTGCTCTCCCTCTCCTTTGCTCTTGATCTTCCTCGCTTGTCTGTGTCTCGTAATCCTCGCTCGGCCATTTCCCACAGGAGCCACTACAGCATGTGTCCCTCCCAGACGTTCTCCGTCTCACCCCCAACGACATGATTATTTGTTCTGGTCTCTGTGTTTCTAGCTGTTACACGCTCTCTTTCTCTGTCTTCTTCGCTCAGCCTGTCTCTCCCTCTCTTTCTCTCTGCTCCCTTTCTTTCTTGTGTTTGCTGTCTCTCTCAACATACATCTACGAGCACATTTACATTTACGATGTCTGAGTCTAAATATATTTTTTTCTGAATTTATGAGTATTTGTGACAGAGCTTATTTTTCACTGCGCTGACTTCAAATGGTTCAACCCCGGGGAAGCTGTGTTTTACAAGGCGGCTTCTTGTTTCACTAATGCACATAACAGGAGTAAGACATGATTTCAAAATCAGACCAGGGAAAACAAACTGTGTATCTACTTATACCTGACTTTGTGCAACTCTTGAAACAGACTAAACTTCTGAACTTCTTCAAACCAGGAGATCTGTTGTGAGGACGCTCCACCTATGACAATGTGGGTTAGAGGGAAAGGATCCTCTCCAACTCTATTGGACTGGGAAGAAAAATTAGCTGATGTCAAATGGAAAGGCTCAACATTTGTTTACTAGGAGGAAATATCTTGTTTTATTTGTATCCATCCATCGTTCTCCACTTATCTGAGCTTGGTATCCCAGACGTCCCTATCCCCAGTCTAACTTCCCAGTTCTTCCTCTGGGATTCTGAGGTCTTCCCAGGCCATAGGACATCTAGTCCCTCCAGTAAGTTCTGGGTCTATCATGGGGTCTTCTTCTGGTTGGGCATTGGACAAGATACCTGATAACCTCAACATGTCCTTTTCAAAGTGAAGTAGCGGCGGTTCTAACCCAAGCTCCCTTCCCTTTTATCAATAATTACTAGATATTGCTGTAAAAATGAATGTATGCATATGTGATATGTACGCAATACTTGTCCTGAAATGTGGTATTTCTAATTTATTATTGTTATTCGTCTTTCTTGTCCTCCCCCTCGTTTCCTCTCCATGTCTTTATTTATAAGGCGCTCATTCTTTCCCTCTTTCCCCTCCCTCTCTTGGTATGTATCTATCTCCACAGTTTATTTCTCTTTTGTCAGTGTTGGTAACTGCAACCGAGTGTTTATTGATGTTCAGTGGCGGAGACAAACTCCTTCCACACATCAGACATCCCCCTGCCTTCACAGTCGCCCTCTCCTGCTGGCACTTCAAATTTGTTATTCTTTCTTTATTTCTCACAGTCTGACAATCTTGAACAGTGTTACAGCTACAAACCAATACTCCTAATCGTCATTGACTACAGAATGTTTGTCATTTACATGTACGTTTTTATCAGGCCTTTATCAACTTTCTAAATTAATATGCATAACCGTATAAACGTATATAACTACTTATTTTGGCTGTAACAAAGCGACAGCTTCTACCACTTCATGGGGCAGTAAACATGTGTTTATTTTGAGCTCGACAAAGCTCGGGCCAACACAAGGTTTCTATTGAATCCAAAGTATATGAACAATCTGGTGTGTGTTTGTGGTATTAACAGAATGAATGACTTTGAGTTGAAAAATAAAACCTGCTTTAAGAGCTGAAACCTTCCCCCAGATGGGATCTTATTTCTGTCACTTATTTGTCCTTTGTTTTATTCATCCATCTCTATATCACGCACATGTGTCTCTGAGGCCGATGACTAGATTCTGGCCAAACTTGGGCGAGCAGTACACATCATCACAGCGGTGTAGCGTTTCCAAAATTATACAAATTACCCAAAGGGAGATGCCATAATTATAGTTAAAAACAAGCTTTGTTTACGGTAAAAGCTTTGGAGTACAGGTTACAGTAGAGTTTGAGTTTCACGCTGCAACATTACAGACTTAAAGAATCAGCACTGAGGGAACTATTGTCCTTGTATATACTGTAGGTGCCGCAGAATTTCCAGAAAGATTCTGTGAAGCTTTACAACAGTAGTGCTAAAGTAATCTGCAGATAATCCATGATGGCTGCATGTGTAGCTGCAGAGGCTGTGGTGACTTCTTGGCCGTATAAAGCGAAGCTACGAATTAGCGGGCAGGCCGCTGGAGCCTATTGTCTTTGATTGAAAAAGAGAACAATCACAGGCACGCTGAGCTACACACGATTCTAAAGGGGTTATACCACGAGCGTGACGCTGTGCTTGTAAAAGTGACCGAAATTCAGCATGACAAGTTTGCAGGGAACAATGTGTGTGGCTGTGGACGCACATAAAACTCTTTCTTTGCCTCTGAGCGCAGGGTGTTTCTTCTTCTCTTTACTCTATTAACTTTCAAAATACACAATTCACTTCTTTAATCTCTCTCTCTCTGAAATACACACAACATTCATCAGTGCCGGTTTTGATTGTGTGCACGTCTGGAAGTTTACAGGCACCTGAGCGATGACAAGGATATTTAAATGCAGCAACATCTGACAACCATCATCAGTGACGCACAATGACGCACACTCACAGGACTTGTCCATACATAAACAGTAACACAGTGACAGTTGACGCAACCAGAGCTACTCCAACTGAACAAACGCACAACTGATCACACGCTCACACATGCATAAAGCAATCAATAATCACATAAGTACACATAAGCACAAACTAACTCCTCTGAAAGGTTATAAGCACAGCGTTGGCCTTGTATCCATTTGACAGGTTAACATGTCATAATCCATGTTGTGTTAAATATTGAAAAAGAAAAGACAGAGATGCATTGATAAGATCTTCACTTCACTGTGTCTTTGTCTTTCTTACACACTCAGCACGCAGGGACGCCGACACACATTTCCAGCCGTGAGAAGAATTTCCAACTCAAACAAGATAAACCCTCATGTTTGTAACTCGGGTTTGAACAACATACACAACCTGTCATGGCTTTTTAGGATCTTTAATTATCTTTCCCCCGACCTAAAAATAACGGTCACTTCCACGCTCCCTCTCGCCTATCTTTTCATAGATTCTCTCAACAAACTTTCCATTGAAGTTGGACTTTATTTGGGTTTTTATAAACATCGCTTCAAAAACCGAATAAACCGATAGGACTTGAGATCCAGTTCTGAATTCTAGAGACAATTGTTGAAAATGTAATACTAACAAATGTCGGGTTATTTTAAAGTTCAAAGCTTTTTGTTATATAATAACCTTAGAAAGTAACAGATGGACTGTGGGCTGGCTGGGGTTTTCTGGGTGTGTGTGTTTCTGTTTTACAGATTTCGCCTGGTTTCTCCATTGAACTCCAGACAATGTGCAGAGAAACTGGTTCGGACATTATCGCCCATATCTGACAAGTACAACACAATAGGAAATCGATTCTGTCAGTCTTGATCTCACCAACTTGAAAAAGAAAATTTTTGGTTTTGGCGAAAAAGTTGACAATGTTTGTCTCACTTTATCCGCCACACTGCCCCCCAAAGGATTCAGGTGGTACTGTTAATGTTCATACATACAGATCGTACAGCACGCAGCTAACGTCTCGACAAGTTTAGAGTTGCACTGCATGTGTTGGAAAGAAAGAGAGAGAGAGAGACAGAAACAAACAGGGAGAACTGCACATACAGTCACCGTCTGTGTGTGTGTGTGCTTGTGAGTGTTTGTGTGTCATGTATAAATATATCTCTACAGGTTTTAAAGTGGCTTTGCGGTGCTCTGTATTTAGAGGAGGCCGGGTTAAATCTTCTCTCACCCCATTCATGTGGCTGACTCTCTCCCTGCTTCTGCTGAGTCTTTCATTCTCCTCTCTCTCCACGTCCGTCTCTCTATCACACGTCCAATGCATTGTAAATCAAAAGCTCTGTGACAATAATCATCCACTCCTTCTTCCCTCTCCCTCTTTTTTGTCACATTGCTTAAAAAAGATGAATTGCTGAAGTAGGTTTAGATGTTCTGCTCAAAATGCAGGTTTTCTCATGTATTTTTGTTTGCATTATAAGTGATAAATAGTAATTTCCCCTTTGTGGTACTTTATATTTCAAGAGAGAAATCCCAAACACTATACCACTGCAACATCCCTATATGTACAGCCTCTCTTTAGGATGTCCAAATTGGTGTTTTTCTTTTATTTCCTGAATAAATCCAAGACTCCTTGAAACTCTGTTGACTTCGGAGGCTGTATTTGAAGACTTATTGTGTCATAGTGGCACTATTAACCTTTGGGACCAAATCTTCCAATGCCTACACAGATGTTAGGTCAATTGGGTTGAGCTATGTTGATTCACTTGATTGTTATAGTCATCAGATCATTCATTGACCCTTTTTGATCTTCTAGAATGCATCCGTCATGTTTCTGTAGTTTTAATACTACTACATACATCTGCATTCAATCTAACACATGACTCTATACAGCTAAACACGCACACTGTATACTTTTTAAACCAACATGCTGAGCTTATAATCTTCATCACACTGTAGTACTTGCTAAATTACCATGACAATCCACATGAGTGATACCCTCTGCCGTAATCTGTGGTATCGTAAATGGAAATGTTCTCAAAATAAAGACCATATTTCTCCTTCCCGCTTACAGTCACAAACTGGATCTCTGGCAGTTCAGTCAAAGCTTCTCTCTTAAAAAGGATAATCAAATTGGAAGTGATTTATCAGACTTTGTTTACTCAATCTGTCTGCCATATAAGACCCTGAAAACGTTAGCTCCATTTGCACTGGAGGTACAGAAGTACCGCCCTCTAATTTCAGACCAGTACAATTCCAGCCAAATCGACAAGGTGGCACACGATGTTAGGCCGACTCTACAAGCTGCCAATCTTCTTGAAGGCAAAACAATTTTTGTTGCAGTGTTTATTCTAATGTTTCAGCCTCAATATGGTTGTGATTTAGCGAAGTTAAAATGTTGCATGTAGCAGCTTATGTTAGTTATTCCTGCTGTTGAGTCATCTTAAGTGGTACATGGATGATGTAAAAGCTTCCAGAGTTCGTTAGCTCATTGTAGCCAACCTGTTACATCATAGTAACATAATGACAAACAGAGAAGGTTTTAGATTTATAACACTACGCAGTTCCCTGCATGATGCCGCAAATCAGAAGGAAACTATTCCCAAAGTATTATTTTCTTTAGATAACGTCAGGATGATTTAACCCACTACAAAACCTGTAATAAAAGACAGGAGGAGTTTGTAATTCAGCCTGTGGTAAAGGAAACGATCTTCAATCAGTCATTCACCTGTTTATTCTCCTGAGAGGAGATGTATACACACAGAAACGTACACAACAGGATTTACACCCGACTGAGACACATTTCTGGGGGCACGAAAAGGAAATAATACAGATGCTTGTTTCTTAGCCGCTCAATGAGTTGTGAAACACATGTGAGAGCCTGGTCTTTGCTTGAATGCGTTTGCCTGACAGCGTGACAGATGAGGAGCGAGGAACAGAGCGACAGAATCGGTTGGTGTTTGTTTGCATCGCTCGACATGCAGGCCTACATCTGCAGTGTGTCTCTGACTGTGTGTGTGTGTGTGTGTGTGTGTGTGTGTGTGTGTGTGTGTGTGTGTGATCATGAGATGCAGAGTATTATTGAGTCATTTGGCTTATGCAAGTGTGTTTGACTCTGATTACACCGGAGCAATAGCAACAGTTTGGGTTCATTTGTAACAATCAGACTTTACTTAAACAGAATAAATCACACGTCTAAGTTTTCACACACACACATCCACTCGCGCCCAAACACTGACAGAAGGACTCTGGACACCTACATGTGTTTGCCCATGTGCCCGAGTGTGTGCAACATTAGCCAGTTCCACCCATGTAGTCTGTAGCCATAATAATGGTCAACAAAGAAAGCAGAAGCTATGTGGACCTCCCAAAGAGTGAACTCATGAGAATGTTCAAGAACTGAAACGTTCCCATTTATTTTAATCTACAAAATAGTTTAAAGCTGAAACTCCAAACAAGATCGTAGATATTATTCTATTTTTACATCCAGGACCATATTTTTCTAGTTAAACCCTAACTATAACCTAAAGGTCTGAGTGGTCCTGACATGAATAGGTAAGTTGATCCAGAGATTAGGAGGAGCCACTGCCTGGTCACCTTTGTTTGTGAGCCTAGTTCTCTGGACATCCAGAAGCATGAGGTTGGTCCGCCTCAGTGCTCGGGAAAGATTAGGTTTTCATGATTTCATTACCTTCTAGAGTATGTGCATAGCCACTAGAAGACTTACAAACTACCTTCTCTTGTCTAGGGGACACAGGAAGTAACATATCAAGAGAAGGCTGAAGATACTTGTTAAGAAGCACAACTGTTACAATGTATTTAAGGAAATTGACACAAACTGCAGAAAATGGAAACAACTTAAAGCATCAGGGTCTCCACGGCCAAAATAACATTCAAAAACCAACACTAACTAAAAATTTAACTCAACCACCCTACTGGAAATCCAACGCAAAACAATAATAAATTCCCTGTCAGACAAGTACAAGGGAGAGTTGTATCGAAAAGGGGTTATTTAAGAACATGTCGGTCAGTGTAATAATTTCCTGGGACATTCCCAAGACTGTAAAGCTTCAATAAAGAACACAAGGGCATGTGGCAGTCCTTCAGCATGTTTTGACCCCAACGACAATTAAAATACACTTCATTGGTCAGTACTACTTAGACTGTAGATCTGGTTTCATCCGCAACAACACTTAAAGAGATTTATCTTAAAATCTGATCGGCGCCAACATGATTCATAGCAAGAAATTTGATATGAAAATACAGAAAATCGTGCACAGGGTAATGAAGCTGGGTTGTATTTTATCCAGATTGATCATTGCTGAATCACTGAATTTAGGAGTCTGACCCCTGGATTATGGAATTTTCTATCGAGTCTCGACCCAGTAACTCATTGTGTTGCCCAGGAAACTGCCTGAGTCTTGGAACGAAAAAATGTTTGAAACAAGCAGTCTGGAGTTTCCCTATAAAAACTGAAACAGTGACATAAAAACTGAAAGTTTTGTTGAGGAAAAAGACTCTTTTCTATCATCTTATACACATGACTGTAATTATGGGGGACATTACATTTGTTTAGTGGTTTGACTTTTGTTAGTGATGAAGTGTACTGTGTATACGACTCCATTGTGCTTTTTTACAACTGAAACCCACACCGTCAACACACACACACACATTTGCGCACGCACAAATACACACAATAATGGGCCAGAAGCCAGTTGCCAGGTTTTTAAAGCATCCTTTAGGAAAAATAAAGCAGCTCAAATCAGAGCCAGATCATCTGTGAGATGGAAAAAAAACAGGTCAACAATCAACAAAAGCTTCTTTATTCTTAACTCACAGGATCTACAGCAACTTATCTTATCCTACTTCCTGTAATCCCCCATTTCTTATTGTATTTCATTTCTTCCTCTCTTTTCTTTACCTGTCACCCAAGCTTTTTTCCTTTTCTCCCCTCACCTCTTACCATCGTCCTCCCATTCCTCGTCATGCCTCCCCATTGGACTCCTGGTCTCCCTCAATTCTCCCCTTCTTACCTTTCCTCCTCCTCCTCCTCCTCCTCCTCCTCCTCCTCCTCCTCCTCCTCCTCCTCCTCCTCCTCCTCCTCCTCCTCCCGCTCCAGCTTCCAGGGAGCCAAGTGTGTTTTTGATTACTGTTCTTGTGTAAACCTAAATTGTGATTAAACACTGTGAGAGTCTGTTTGGCCCTGCATCAAGTTTGCCTCCCTCTTAAATATACATTGAGATAGACACACACATACACACTCAAACGCACATGCAAACGCACACATAAAGTCATAGACATGTATGTAAGTGGACATGTACAAACAAATGCAAGACATATACAAACATAAACAGAAAATGCAGACGCAAGCAGAGACAAAAATTACCAAACTCTGTATACACATTTAGCATAAAAGATCATATATAAGTCTACAGATATACACTACATAGTGTACAGTCATACACACGTATGGCCTAATTTTATACATTACAACCTCAATCACAATCATGTACACAATCACACCCACACAACCAGATATTCTCCATGAGCCTACACAAATCCTTATCTCTCATTACACTACACAGGTTAAGGAGAAAGTGTGTACACGCAGCACTGTGGCTACCCCCCTCATCCAACTCACCTTTATTTGCGTGGTTAAATTACTACCACATGCAGCCTCCGTATAAAAGTTCTTGGCCATGTAAGGAAAATAAAAAAAAGAAATCTACAAATCTCCAGCCTCCCACGAACATTTCATAGGTTGTAGCCCTGCGGCTAACTAGCTAGATGGCTAGATGCTAAAGTAGGCAGCTGAAAGGCAAAGGTGTTGCTTGTACTTTAACATTGGTGGGAAACGCTGTGGCCTAACTTTATTCACAAGACAACACACTTCATAACTTGTGGCCTTTTGACTGACTGCTTTCGAAAGCTTGAAAACATCACTGAGGGCGTTTTGATTCACAAACTCAGGAAACGACTGGCAGATGAGACAAACACAATCAGATGAAACAATGTGAATGTTGAAACTCACCCAAAGCATAATTTGACAGTCACTTTAACAGCGTGTGGTTCAGAAAAGAAAAAAATGTTTGACTAGAAAGAGGAACAAACATTTGAATGTTCTTGTTTTCATTTTTTAAACGGTGATAAAGAAATCACGTTATCAAGAGTAACCACGACAATTGAAGTATATGAACGCCATGAGAGGTCACACTATCTACTTCAATGTTATTTATTAGAAGCCCTGAAGGAATGTATGACATTTTGGGAATCAATCATATCATGGATTTTCCAAATGTTTCAAATTATCCCAGATAACGTTTGCTCTCGGTTCCGGTCTCTCTTTCCCTCCTGGTTTTTGGCTTCTCTCCGCATGTGTGTTTATCTAAATATGTCTTGGGACAAAATCGCACTTTAGTCTGCGCTGTGGGAAACACACACACACACACACACACACGCCGCTAAGAGTAGCCTTCTTTTAGAAGAACTTTGGTCAGGTTCCCTTCCCTTCCCCGTGAAACTTAGGTCCTGTGGTGCAGCTCCATCCTGGAGACTATGGGCCTTCTGGTGCAGCTTGATTGCCAGAACACCCACTGCCATTTCATCTTGTTTCAGGAAGCAATAAACCAAGTAATATTTCAACATTGAAAGTAAGTAGGATTGATCAACTTAACAGGAATGCAAGTCTGTACTGCTGAGTATGGACCCTGTGGTGCAGCTGCGTGTCTGGTCCTACAAGCCTTGTGGTGCAGCTGCATACCATGGTTCGTACTTCTGAGTCATGTTTAATTATTAAGAAGTTCTGTCGTGGGTGTGTGGTTTAGCATAAAGTCTGCCGTGCACCAAAACACATACACACACACATACAAACCTCCACACAGACACACACACTAACCCACACATGCAGGCCGACAATCCTTCATCCAGCGCCTGTGGTGTTAAAGCAGCAGGAGTGTTGGCGTGAGAGCATCTTGATTTGTGTGCTTCTGTGTGTATCTGTGTGTCAGTGTGTGTTTGTGTTTTTGAGACTTATTTGTTTCCCGCCAACAACCAGTGACGTGAAAACCAAACAGAGAGAAAACAGTCCCACGATTCCTCACAGCATTACAAACAACAAAGCCGTTTGTTTGGTTTGCGTGGGTAACACAAAAGGCAGATAAAGAATACCATAGATGGAGGAGCTGAGGTGCACGTGAGCTCGAGCAGTTTACATTCGACCTTCACCCATTCCAGACCAGTCCAACCAATCGCCACGGAGGCTCCATCTGTCGCAGCCAATCACTGATCACACAGAGTACACGCACTTACTGTAACACAAACCGTAACATTCCAGCAGGTAAACTATGGCAGTCGGCTCTAAATGGACAATTAGCCAAGATTAAAGCCAAACTCCTCGTCTTTCTCCATTAACTTAATTAGGAGGAAAAGACATCTCAAATGACCCCCGCTCCCTTCAGCAGCACCCCCCCCTCTCTCATTCCTCTCTCTGTCCAGCTTCTTTTTCCCCCCCGACTTAACCAGTCAAGTTGTTTTTACAGTAAGAGTCAGGCAGGGTTACGTCTGTTCTTTCACATCTGGTAGCTCCACTAAAGCCCTTGCAGGTTAAGTGCCTTGCTCAATGGTAACCCTAATGGTGCCGAAGAGCATGTCCCATTGACGTTCAGTCACGTCAATCGCCGGTGCAGGGATTTAGACTGGCAACCTTCCAGGTCCAGATGGGTTGGACACTCCATTCCCCTAAATATCCATCCGGCTCTTTATTACAGATGTAGTTTCCTCCTCTTTAACTACACTAACTTTGTAGATGTTTATCTATCGTTGTTATCCTCCGATGAGTGTAAGCATTAAGCTTCATTCTCAAGGACAATTTGGATGAAAAATCCACAACCATCATCCCCTGTGGACAGAAACTCACTTCTCTTTCCATGGAGCCCAAGCATGGATCAGCGAAAAGACAGAGGGAGCTAATCAGCAGTGTTGGAGAGAAGGAAGAAACTGAACTGAAAGATACTGGCAGGTTTAATACATACGAGCATATCTAAGATTCTTTATTTACAGGTTGTTTTGCTGGTTTTATACCTTTTCAACTGGCAAACATTGGAAAACTGTAAACGCTAAAACATTTTGGGACAGTAGTACAAGTTGAGGAGGGTCTGACGTCACTGAGCCCTATAATGCAAACCAATCAGCTGTAACCTGAGCTCTTTCATGTGGAAGAGTGACCAGTTCAAACAGCAGTGCACTCTGGGTCCCTGCAACAACGTGCACTCACACTTTCACAGACACACATAAAACCCGTTCAAACTACGGGTGGGAAACTTCAAGAATCCCAGACGATTCAATGTTATATTATCAACATCAAAAAAATGTATTTATTTAATTGTATTTATTTATTTTGCAGGAAACCTGACTCGATGATGTTCTGTCTCTACATGGATGGGTCAGTCTGGGTCAGTGTTATTGGACATGAGACCATAACAGCCATCGGGTCTCTTAGCTAACCAAACCTCTCGGATGGAGTGATGAACAAAACCAGTCTCAACCAACAGATTGCATTTTTTCCATCCGAGCCATCATGGTTGTTTCTTTTCAAACCAGACGTTCACCGCCTGTATCGAGCAAATGTGTTCTGCTCAAAGCCAGAGCTTAGCGTGTGTGTTATATTGTGTGTCTGTGTCCATGTGATGTTAGACCACAGTCTCTGCAAACTGTGGGGGGAGATGACCACAGACTACACACACTGAAAGCCACAGACTCCAGTCCTCCATCTAGCTCACCATCCCCATTTTGACCTCCCCCCACTGAGCACATAGTGGGGCCACAGGCTCCGATCCCTCCATCCATCTACCCGCAGCCTTCATCCAACACCACCGGCCTTTCATCCATCCATCCCACCCCCCCTCACATGACCGCCCTGATACGATCGTTCATCCGTTTTTGTCAATCACCAGCCACACTTACTGCTCAATTAAAACATTTTACCATAAGAGAAAAAGCTCTCTTCCATCAAATCAAATGTTTAGTTCATACCCACAGGTTCCAAGACTCTGGTCAAAGCTATTATCCAGCCTGATACCTCTTGCGTCTACCTCCCACCCTCCTCAAAAGCAAAGCCTCCGACCTATTCCTACTTTCCCTTAATGCTCGTCCAGCTCCTTCCCTCCCCTCGCATCTCCAAACCTCAGACCACAGAGCTTTAATAGGAGGGTTAAGAGGTAATTCCTATCACACTGCCATCATTTAATATCTAACCAAGGCTGACAGAGAGGAAGGTTATGAACCTAAACCAGAAAGCCACGAGCTAACCTCCCCGTCTCCTCCTCCTTTCTTATTCTCATTCTCAGCCTCACTCCCCCCTCTTTCCTCTCCTCCACCTCCATTTCTGCCTCTTCTGTGTTTCTCTCTTACGCACGCTCCCTCTATACAACTTGCTATTTACATTTCCGACACTCAATTTGCAGAAGATCACAGCGCGGATGAGATGAAAAGCACCGAAAAGAAAGAAGGAAGAGAAAAACAAGAAAAGCGCACTGAGAAAAAAAAATAAAGAGCAGGAGGAAACTCCAGACACTGTAATTTAGACTGTGCTGATGGCAAAGCAGGGATATAAAGAAAATGAGATTTATAATGTTAAGTTTGGAACGCGTACACCCTTTCCACTCTCTTACTGAGAGCTCTATAGGGATCCATATTCGACCAGTGATAAATAAAAGCTATCGAGACCAATTAGTGGTTTAATGGAATAGTGAGCCAGGCAGAGGAGGAAATAAGACTGTCACTCATGAGAAACAAGAGGAAGGGTCATAAAAACGCAGTGTAATATGTAAATATATGTGTGTATGTGTGTGTGTGTGTGTGTGCGTGTGTATGTCTGTGCATATGTGTTTGTGAGTGTGTGTCTTCCACTGTGCTTCCCTGATGTTCACATGAGGGGCTCTGACTGTTTGTGATCCGACAGTTGACGTAAATGACAATGTGCTTTCACCCACAACAGGCTACTTTGCTGTCTTCAGTAATAAATCGCACGATGCCACAGAAATATAAAAAACACATGATCAGTCAGTGAGAGTTTTTAATAGAAGGTTCACGAGGTGCATTTCACTCCAGCTGCTTGAAAACACTTCTGGAAAACCTGTTGTGAGTTAAATGCGACAAAGTGCGATGGAAAAACAGATTCACAATGACTTATGGATATCATGTGACTTGTCTTAGTGGCCTCCAGTTGGGATTTAACAAATGGATATACTGGCCAGGGCTGTAACCTGAACACTTTTAAGGGCAAAGACCTTATTTAGTTTTCGCAGAAATTAAGTGGATGGAAATACACATAAATTCACATTTTCTCTTGTCCATTTTCTGAAAACTTGGTTAAAATTTATGATCCATTTGAAAGGAAATCGCACTACATTGAAACCCACTGAAGACTTTGTCTCCCTGTGGCTTTTCTGCAGACGCCAGAGGCCATACTGATAAAGTGCTATACATAATACAAACCATATTTTTCATATACTTCACAGATACATATTTATTTAATAGACTGCAAGCCTGGAGTGCAGCTTGCAATGAGAACCACATATTTGCAAAAAGGGTTTTCTGAGATAAGACAAGCAGCTTACTTTAAAGGTTAATGACAAATCACCTTTTAAGGATAATTTATTTAGTTTTCAAACATTTTATGTATCACCCAATGCGCTGAAAGACGAAAAATAAGATCTATCTATGATTTGCTGTAAATAAGACCTGTGTTAACGTTGGAAGAATCATGTGGACAGAAATAAATTCTCCAATCAATCAATCTGCAACCATTAGACCTATTTATCTGGACAGTTCAGCTCATTCGAACTCTGCAGAGACTCTGGATTCCAATTGAAAATCACTAAAACACCATGAACAGAAGAACAGAAGGTGGTCTGCCTCATGAAAACAATATTTAAGGAAGAGAGAAGTGACATGTTCCCAGCACTGATATTCCCTTACAACACATACAAATTCCAATGAAGTATATCAATATGATTTAAGCATGCACACATAGGAACATCATATATAAGCCCTGGGAATGCAGACGATAATTATTTCAGACACATACAAAAGGAGATATGCACCAGAGCTACACATACACACAGTCTGCTCCTCCAGCTTCACTTGAAGCCAGCCCAATATAAACAGCCATAAAGTCTAGAAGGTGTTTCAGCCGTCAGCCTGAGCTGACAGAGACTCTCTGAGGGGAAGGAAAATAGAAAACCTGAGTCGATAGAAAGAGAGCTGAAGACAGAAAGGGAGAGTGAGTTTGAGACTGAAAACAGAGACATAGATAGAAAGAGAGAGGGAGAGATAGAAAGAGAAGAAGTAGAGGGTAGGTCTGGGAAGGTGAGATGAAAGAGAGAGGGAAGGTACGTTGGACACTTCCCTGCATCAGTGTGACCTTCTCTTACACTCTGCTCTGGGAAAAGTCCGTACTCCCGTATAAAAATTCCTCACCATTCCAAGGAAAACATTCACCCCAGGCACACTTTCACCTCTTAAAATAATGCGCACACACCTACACACACATATATCTGACACGCACACTCTTTTTCACCCCTCACCAGGAGCACAGAGCAGCACTGTGTCACCTGGCACGGGACTTGAACCCTCAACCCGGATAAAAGCTCTGACATTGCACCGTGACCGTGTTTTCAAATGGATCACGTAACACATCAAAAGAGACAGGGAAGGGAAGTGAGAGGGAGATTTGTGGAGGAAGAGATGGAGAAAGATGGGAGCGTTGAGGGAAGAAGAGCTGTGGATGGAGGGATGGAAAAAAAAACAAAAAAAGGTGTACTCACAGTCGTCCTAGTTTGGGGTTGGACTGGAAGAGAAGCTCTGGGAGAACCTGGAGTTTATTTCTGTTCACACGACTGCAGGGACAAAAAGAAAAGAGTTTAATATGAAAAAAGTTTGAGATGATTGAACCTCAGCATGAACCAAACGAAGGAGACACTCACAACAATAAATCACTCAGATTCACTTTTGTGTTTACTATCACGGAGCAGCAGAGAGCATCACCTTCAAGGTCAGTGGGTTAATGGGTCAAAGGTGAAACTCATGGGAAAGGCTGTCTGGTTTCCTGTGATCGTGACCCACAGGTTATCACGTGCTCTCTCTCTCTCTCTCTCTCTCTCTCTCTCTCTCTCTCTCTCTCTCTCTCTCTCCTCTCTCTCTCTCTCTCTCTCTCTCTCTCCTCTCTCTCTCTCTCTCTCTCTCTCTCTCTCTCTCTCTCTCTCTGTGTAAGCTGCAGATATCGTGCTGTAAGCTCTTTAAAGCCAGTTATCACTATCATTCCTGCATGTGCTTTAACCCCAGAGGGAGAGAAGGAGCGACCCTTGCTTTTCTGAAGATGTCCAGTCATCTTTAGCAGGACAACGCATTTTAAACACATTTTGATAACAGTCTTAATCTGGTTCGTCACTTCACGAGTATCTAATAACCATCATCTTACCGACCTAAATGTTCCTTTGTCCAGGATTTCATACTTAATATTTTTCTCTCATGAATTTGACCTGATAGATTATCCGTCTTGTATTAACCCACTAATACTGGTCAAGATACACAAATGTGAAAGGCTTTAGGCTCTTGAACCCAAACTTTCCAAGAAGCGGTTTCAGGTCCAAGTAGCCAACATCAACATGTCACAGTTTTAAAAAAAAGTATGTATACCCACACAAGGTTCAGATGCAAAGAAAGAACTGATTTATTACATATGTAAAAGGACATAATGTGAGTATATAGCTCGACATCTATACGAGCGGATGGGAGGTTATCACAAGTATCTTCTGATCTATTACTCTCATATAAAAAATATATTTAAACTTCTATGTGGTTTTGTAAATTGAAAGTAAAACTTTTGGGAGGAAATTTGACAATATTTGTTATGTGATGTGCTATGAGAAAAACCAGGAATGCCAATCAAGAGAAAGGAACTTAAAGGCAACACTTGTGCTTTGTCCCATTAGTATCTCTACATGCACATATATGATGAGAGTATGGAAATTAAAAACAACTATATATTGAGATTCAAAATTCAAAAGTTTAAAAAAAAACCATTACAGGTACTTTTACCAAGGATATAGGACTGTTACTAAACATATCGGTTTATGGAGTGAAACCCCTGCTCATACCCATTGGTTGAATACGATACAATGTGAACTGAGCCTGAAATGAACACATGGCAATTATTTAGAAAGGAATGAGAGGCACAGGGAGATGGAGTGACGAATAAAATGGTGTCAAGCAACAGAAAGAAGTGTGCGTGAAGAGTAGGTTGGGGGAGAACGACGTGCCTGCCTGTGTGTGTGTGTGTGTGTGTGTAGTGTGTGTGTGTGTGTAGAACGAGGGTGGGGTTGGCAGCTGCAGAGATAGATGAGGACAGTGTGAGGAGAGGGAGTGAAAGTGTTATCAAGCTACCAGAGCATTTGGCTGAGAAACGAGGCGTGCGAGGGGGAAAAAGAAAAGCAAAGGAGGGCCGGGGGTCACAGGGTCGCAGCCTAGAGTCTGCGCTGGAGAAGACACAGACATCAACCTTTAAACCGCTGAGATAATGATAATAAGACCATGACTCCTGTGTGCACCACATGGAAAGATAGCTGCCGTCCAAAAGGAGATATCCACCATTTGAAATAATTGACCCCTGCTCCGAGAAAATAACTGCTGGTACTAAAGTAAAGCCCATGACCGCCTACTATTACAGTTATGAGTCACTTTAAGACGTTCACTCACAAAACCGTTATGACTTTTAAGAGAAGAATCCTTTGTGTGTTTTCATATAATAATGACGAGTTTTTTCTGCTTGGAACCTTTGAGATCTTACCAACCCGCAAGTCTATGGACACTATATTTTTAAATTTGGAAAAATTGTGTCTGTTCGGCAGAATACGAGTAAAGTCCGGCAGTAATGGTTCGGAGACTAAAGGGAAATGGATTACTGGAGAAAGAGAACAAATAAAAAATACAGAAAATATCCAGCAGTTATAACGACTATAAAAAAGTAATAATAATATAAACTTACACAACGCTAAGAGTCAGACATTACATTTTTTATTTCAGACAACCTCTCATCATCATCTTCTTTCTTTCAAATTAGAAAGAAGATGAACGAGCCCAACACATGACCTTATAATTCATGTTTTAACACAAATGAATGTCCTCAACATGTTTTTCACATTGTGACTCCATAAATCACAGGGCCTCAGCACCAGGACCTCTCACCTCTGACCTTTCACCCTGATCGGCACAACATCAGAGAATCTGTCAGCAACGCATATTTAAAATCACCGCCACTATATTATGTGTTGTTTTCTTCCGAAACAGAAAAAGAAAAGTTCAGTTTTATTTCCAAGTGACTCTAATTAAAGTGTATTGATTGATCTTTACACTCTGTTACATATTTACTTTTTATATGCAGTTTTATAAAAATGTTACAGCTGCACAAAGCTGTATTTTAAAATGAAACCATCTCCTGTGCAAGTTTTGACACACAACTATTTTACCACCTAACCTCTCCCTCCCTCCCTCCCTCCACCTCTGACCCTCATGTCACACCACCTTAAAGAGCCTTTTAACATTAAAGCAGCCCATCACCTCTCACTTTCACTATCAGATGTGTGATCTCCATTAAGAGTCAAGATACACATGTAGCTGCCACTCAACATCGCTCAGGTTTCTGCCCAGTGTCAGGGAGGTTTCCCGTCACCTGAACTAACAGCTTTTAACTTTCTGTCTCCTACTCTACTGTAGGTCTGCTTTCAGATATGCACTAGAGTCCGAGCATTTTCCTGGGGCTGTATGTGAGAATGCAAATTTGAAAGTCAGCTGTTGATGACATTTTGCAAGCATTTCCCTGCCAGGTGCCTGGTTAAATGTCCGCAAAATGTGACAGCAAGAAAATTCACAGGGAGTGGGTGTGTTGTTGATGTTTCAAACACGACAGACAAAAAACTGACAAAACAAAAAAAATAATACAAATATCTCAGGATGCAAAAGAGAAGCCATTCACGTAGAAGACACAGACGAAGACGTCAACTTGGAAACATAGAGATTCAAGAGCTTTTGGTGATAAAAGCCGACGCATGAGTCGATGTAAAAAAGACGTGATTTCCGCAGCAGAGTTTATACAACATGTCCGGCCTCCTGCTGCTCTGCCCAGCCACCACCAAGCCACCACCCCTTGGCTCTGGACATTTTCCTAATGCTGTTAATGGTAAAAAGGGATTTTCTTTTAATAAAATCTCCACATTAGTCTGGTGTCCTGTGAGAATGAAACCGTTTCAGATTTGAGAACTTGAGAAAACAACTGAACAAAACTCGTCACTTTTGGGGTCACACAGCATCAACTTGTGCCTTTAGCTTACTCCAACTGAATTTGTGAAACTGTGGAAAGACGAGAGGAAAATTTTAAACTCTCGTGTGGTGAGATAGTTGACGGACTGACATAATCTGACAGACATATCACTGAGGAAATATTCAGCTCCAGTCCTAACACAACAATGTCAATTCAACACTGCTACAGGAGCCAAGTCCCGAGTTAGGATATGCTGCTCTCATCAGTTGAAGGCCTCCAACATGGCAGCCAGAAGGTGTGTTTCATCACCTGAAAGTCTTTAAAAACCTCTCTGAGATTCAACAGATTTGTTTTTGGAAAAGAACATCCAACCCACCGTCCCAGAAGCATCCTGAAAAACAGACGGAGACTCTGGCTTTGTAGCTGCTGCCGGCTGCGTTCCTGTTCTTTCTCCACATAACTCATATTAGTGTCAGTATTTCTAAGTATTCCCCGTTGAGAGTTTGCTTAGTTGTGAGTCAGTAATTCATCTCAGAGATTCTGAAGCTGTGGAGCAGCAGCAAACCGCAGCTCTGCTCTGCTCGGCTCACATCTCAGAGATTATGATTAACATTTTGCTCACGAGTGATTAATAATTCCAACGCCCGATCATCAGCTATTAATCAAAGTGTTAATTTGTATGACCTGTGCAATTCAGGGATTAACTGACGAGGTAGCAGATATCACTGCATTAACTTATGTCCACACGTCTAAGCTATGTTTACTAATTGCTTCAGCTACTGGAGCTGATACAAAGTCCCATTTGTGATCTCTCTATCTGCAACCAATGTGCAAGTTGCCACCAGTGAGTCCTGATGGGGGACAAGTCCTACATGGACGAGTGTGAAGCCAGATTTGCATTGAAACTCTTTTCAGGTTTCGTGCTGACTGATGGTCACTATAGTAACAGCCTGAGGGGACACTCTCGTTCTAGTCAGTAGTCAGCCTGCGCTCAGTCCTGAGTCGTGGTCATTCCACTGACAGTCATAAACATGCAGGTGTGTGTGTGTGTGTATGAGAAGTGTTGTGTTATGCCCTCACACTTCGATTCTATTGACTCGAGCCTCCGTGTGAACTGACGACACACACTCACACACGTAACAAGGCGATATCCATGGGAGATTCCAAGTTAGTGTGTGAATTGGATAGACTCAGGGATCCTCTCGGTCCACTCTGTGTGTATATGCTTTACAAATCGGACAGACAGCAGGAAGATGAAAGTGTTTGTGTATTTGGTCAAAATGGGAAAAGAGTAGTAGGAAGTGTTTGTAGATAAACATGTTATGTGTTTTTTTCTTTTCAGTTGTGTGAGTCGTTTTACTTACAGCCTCTCCAGCAGCCTGAGGTCTTGAAAGGCTCCTCTCTCCACGACAGTGATTTGGTTGTCCTCCAGATGACTAAAGTGACGGACACAAAAAAGACAAAAAGAAAAACAAAGCCAGGATTAATTCAAAGACAAAAACTTGAATGGCACTCGGTAGAGGACATGCACCTCCAGCAACTGTCCCCTTCAATTAAATCAAGACGCGACAAATGGCAAACATTCATAGATATCATCCCCCTCAATATGTCCGATTGTGTTCTGCCATATTGATCCGTGAATCACTCCCTTGGAAAATCCGGGAAAATGTCAAAAACCGTAAATTTTGAAATATTACAGAAAGGAAAAAAGGTATTCCTGGATCAATCCCTTTGTCCGGATGGGCCCATGATTGGCTGACAAGCAAAACTAAGTGGAGCTGGTGATAAATTTGAGTCAAGACAATATAGAAATCATTTGTTTAAAATGTCACGGTTAAAACATCACATTGAGGGACAACCATGTCGTTGAGTATATCTTCCCACAGCCAGTTTCCCCAGTTGACCTGCAGGTTCTCACCACAGGGAGAAACACCAGCTAAATCTATTTTTCTGGCCGATGCAAACAGCGAAATTAGCTGCTTGCCAGAAACAGACATTTCAAACATGAAGAGAGACACTTGCGCTTTTCAAAAACGGTTGTATAAACAACTAATCAGTGTGCTGAACAAATGAATGTGGCGTGAAGCTAAAGTCTAAGACCAGCAGAGTTTCACAAATGTCCCAGTGCAGCCAGCCAAAGCAAACAATTCACCACCCGTTCCTCTTCCACCCCTCGATGGATAGCGTCTCCATTTCTCCTGTGCCTTTTCAATGGAGATCCAAATGTAACGTATATTCCTCTCGTTCCCTTTCGGCTCTCTCTCTCTCTCTCTGTGTGCTGTAATGTTTTTAGGGCGACCTAAGGTTTTCCAGATGGGGCAGAGAATGGGAGAGAGAACATCTCAGCAGATATGTGTTTATACTGTCTGTCTGAGGATGTTAAGAGTGACATCTCTCCGGAGAGGGAGGGGGAGATCGAAGGAGGAGAGAGGTTGATGTGAGAGGAGGAAGCGGATAGAGAGAGAGAGAGAGAGAGAGAGAGAGAGAGAGAGAGAGAGAGAGAGAGAGAGAGAGAGAGAGAGAGAGAGAGAGAGAGAGAGAGAGAGAGAGAGAGAGATGTACAAATTAAGAATCCCAGAATGACAGGATGGATTGAGTGAGAGAGAGAAAAGAAAGACAGAGCCAAATATGACTAAAGGAGACGTATCAGAGAGAAGACACCGTCTGGCCTGATATGCTGAGTCTGAATTGTTTTGGCATGAGCTTAATTCCTTTAGATATTCTTTCAAAAAGAATGTTTAGACATGGAGTTGAATTACAGCCATTAATTCATGGTCTGTCATACCTCTTTACACAAACACACACACACACACAAACAATCTGTTGGACAAAACATAAACTTGGCTGAAAGATTATAGCCTCAAAAACAAACACAAACATATTCATGGATAAGCCCTGTTAAAGGCACAGGCAAAGATGCACGCACACTTTTAATGATCTTAATTCAAAGAGGCATCAACCAGTTTTTATTAAAAAGAAGTTAAACTGGTGAAAACCTTTTCAATGAAGCAAAAAGTCTTGGTATACTTCAAACCATTTGATATGTTGGAAAGATATTCCGTAGCATAACCACTTCTAATTGTGTTTATTTCCCTATTCATTACTCTGGTGATCAACTAGAAGCTAATTTGCATTTTCTTTCCATTTTTCTCTTCTGTTTGTATTAACAAGAAGCAGGAAGTATCATAACTTGGTGCATAATTAGCTTTTCTCTTTCAAAAATCACCAAACAATATTTGGAGAAACATGGTTATAAATGGAATTAATCAACAGTATACTGGATCCACAAAAACAAACACAGTTATGCTCTGGTAGCAAGCAAACCCAAACACACACAAAACCACTCAACATGTGCTCAGCCCTGACTCCAGCCCATCAGTCATAATTCCCAGTCCAGCCAGCATTAATCCATCATGTTTATTCCAGCTTTAGCTGCGTTTTCTCCAACCCGATAGAAAAAGCTAAATCAGGACATGACTCTGAGTTACTATCAGAGTTTATTTGTCCAAATGAGGGATCAACCACATGCTGGCGTAGGAAAAGTTTTTTAAAAGGAGGAGGGAATCATAAGCCAAACACATGGTGAGGGGGGCCGGGGCAGGCATATTGTTCAGATGAGGTACTGTTTTTTTTTATTGGGCTGTATCAGGCATTAGTCATCAGCAGAGATGGAGAGAAGAGGGAGAACATACTGATTTCATGTGTGTGGGGCCTGGTGTGTCTAATAACTCCTCCATTCAACCGTATAAGCAAGTCTTAACAACCATTATAAAAAGCACAATGATGTCATGCTACCTTGTGGCAAACCCAGCTCTTCTCTCTGAAGGAAACAGGGGGAATCCTTCAGGGAACGCTAACGTCACTTGTTTGCGCACAACGGGTGAAACCGCAGAAAGTCTCCCCGGCCAAATGTTCAATATCAAGCAGGAGTTTTCACCTACATCGCAAATTTGTTTGGAATTACTCAATTTCTCCACAATCTGGAAGACATCTTGCAAGGTAGGGCTGCCAAAGATATTATGGTACAGTTGGTGCTGCACATGGAGGATCAAGCAGAGACGAGCTGAGATCACAGCGCAAAGATCTGAACCTCTCACACTCACATCATACTGCTGAATGGATTGTGAAGGAAGAGATGTTTAATCAGATTACAGCAGGTAATCTGGTTGAGATGTTGAGATGAGGTTAAGATTCTAAATGTGAGAATCTACAACACCAACAAATTAGTGCAATTAATTGATTGATTACTGTATTTTTCATCATTATTTTCATTGATTTGATGTTTATGTATAACAAGAGCAGTTAAAAGTGCAATGATATTTAATTATTTATTTCTCCCTTTACCTGTGTTTTGTACTTTTTTTGATGTTTTGTTGATATCTGGAAAGTATATGTAAGTGTTTGTAAATCAAAGTATTATCAAATCAATTTGATACATTATAAAATATAAATAAATATGTACGTAAGATATAATATAATTATGTTGCATGTGAGCTGTAAGTTATCGTTTTGGTTTAGAGGTTGATTGTTTGCCAGTTCACCATGGCAGCCATGACTTTGAAGAGGAGTAAGTATGAATAAGGTGGTATTTCCATGTATGGATGGATGGATGGATAATTTGGGAATAATTACAAGCTTGTATGTGGGCATAGGCGTCAGGCAAAGCTTCTTTTTTGCAGCTATTTGATTTTCCTGGAAAGTAGATAGATGCATTTAACTATCTGCAAACTTTTCCCATGGGATGTATGTGTGTGTGTGTGTGTGTGTGTGTGTGTGTGTTAGAAGAAGAGCTGGACAGAGAGAGAAGAGGGGGCTGATAAAGTAGCAGTTAGGGTCAAGGCTACACTGCTTTTGTTCATCAGTTGATAACCACAGCATGTGTGGTGTGTGTGTGTGTGTGTGTGTGTGTCTATGTGTGTGCGTGTGTGTGTGTGTAGGTGTGTGTGTGTGTGTGTGTGTGTGTCTGTGGTTGAGTGTGTACTTTCTCAGACTCCTCTCTTTCCCAAGCCATCTCCTTTTCATTTCTTTAACAGATTTGGAGTGGGGAAATGTCACAGCAGTTTATCACCAACCACATGAAACAGGCTGCCGGCCCACCACACACAAACACACTCTCACTCACACACACACTAACACACACAGCCTCTCTTCTAGTCTCTGTCATCCTGTCTTAAGTACACAGGATGCACTTAAACGTCTCCTGGTCTAATTCCTTGTTGTGCTGAAATACACACACATTGATTAAACATGAAACTTTGACAAAACGTAAATTCACCACGGTACTCACAAGTATATAACTGATGTTAAACAAATACACCAACACACGCAAAAACACACACATGCATAAACGTACGTCCACTCCTTCAGTGTAGTTTGTGATGGGAGTGTATTTTTATCTGCCTGGTCTGGTTAAAACAGAATGAGGAGGGACGCTGCATGCAGCCAACAGTGATTATAGTTATTACAGGCCTCACTCACACACATACACAGACACACACAGACACACACAGACACACACAGTCACACACACACAGATTTGAGCCACTTCAGTTAGAAGAGCTGCAGAGCCCTTGAAGTCATTAGGACAGCTGAGAGGACAAGAGGAGTCATGCTCCACAGAGTGCAGCCGTTTAAATCTGATGAGTGTGACAAGCTGGAGAAACATTAGTGACGACTTTTCAGATGATTGACGTCTTCTATTAGAGAACACACAAAAGTGTAAAATATAGAAGGTCCATGAGAAAAAGGCCAAATGAGAAGTTGATGGTCACCTGCAGGTTTAGACCTTGCAGAGGGTAGTTTAAACTTGAGATTGACCTGTCAGTCGGAATCACTGCATCACGTTAGTTCAGGTTGGACACTTTGTGGTAACTACGTACAGAAGGAACATTTACATGGAGCTAAAAGGCTTTCAATGTAAATATGTGGTGGGCAGGGACACATTTTTCTGTCCAAACCTGTCCGAGCCCAAGAGAGAACTAACTGAACCGACCCCTGCCCAACATGCCTGTGTCTAATTTGCTCTCTCTGGTGTTTCCCTAAATTGAAAAACATGAAAAACTCTGCACAATCCAACTATTGTTCAGCGACTCATGGGAGACAATAGTGTACTCAACTTTTTCACCAGCTTCGGATCATCTGCATATCATCATAGACCCCCACAAGTCTCACATCTTGTTGTTGTGTTGCTTGTTTAACCAATGGGGGTCTCGCTGCTTGTTCCTGGCACCTCAACTCACGATAAGTCTATTATTTAACCTCGTAAATATTCAGTAATTACGACATTCGACTCCTCGGATAAGAACTGAGCTCCCTCATTAGGATGGGAAACAGTATTTTATAGAGACGTGTTTCCCCTATAGCCATATACAGGCCCATTAGGTAAATATAGCATTTGTGTAATTACTCCAGCATGGAAGCCTTTTAGTTAATGGGACTCCTTGCAAAGCAGCAAATACAAGTTACAAGAAGGAGAAATAGAGGAGAATAGGCACATCAAAGACCTGGTGGAGCCTTACTCCAACCAACCTCATGCCTATTGACTAAGCTGTTTGTCAGCACTGTATACAAACGCCTTCTGATTCCAAGAGAAACCTTTCTGCTTTCTCAACTCTGTGGCGAACTCGGTGGTTTGGACGACAAAAACTTGGTCAAGTTGAGGACAGACTGATTTAGTGAACAACAACAAAATGTTTATTTTCAGCAGAGGATGGGACACAAATCTTGATCTCCAGAATTTGGGAACACACCATCAATTACCATGCACAACTTTTCTCAACAACATGAATGGGTTTTCTCTCCCTCACTTCTTTGACTGCATTGAATAGCACGATAGAAAGTGATCACAGAGACATGAGGGTGTCTAAAGTTACCTATTTACATTTGTGTTAGGACATTTGATGAAAGCCATCTGAAGCCATCAAAAAGTTTGAAGAGAAGTTTAGTCATGTAACAATAAGCCCAAACAAATCAGATATAAATATTTGTTTTTAAGTTGGATAAACAAGTATTCTAGCAAAATAAGTTTCCCATATGTTAAAGGTAAAACAGGTTTATATGACAATAAAACAATGTAAACTTGTTGAACTACTTTGATATTTGAAACCACAAAATGTTGACATAAACAAATAAAGAATGAAACTTACAGAATCCTAAGGTTCTTGAGGCCAGAGAAGTCCACTTTGGTTATTCTGGTGATGTTGTTTCTGTTCAGATCCCTACACAAAGAAACACAGAGGTTAGAGGTCAAGGTGAATTCAACTGTATCAACTTTATACAACACAATTTATTATAGATACATATATTATCTTCAAAAAAATGATAAAAATAAGCTATTACACATTTCCGGGCATCCACTTATTGTGTGTTTGTGTCTGCATGTGTGTGTCTGTGTGTGTTCTCGCTTGGTCAAGTTTTTGAATGTGGCAGTCGGACAAAGCGTGAGAATACCCCTTAGCCAATGAGCCCACACACACTTACAAACACAAATAAACACACAACTAAAACATACTAATACTCCCACTGCACAGGCACCATGATATTGTGCACACACACACACAAATACACACACCTCTTTCTGCTGTGATTTATTGAGAAGCAAAGTTTCCAACAAAAAAAAAGTGTGATGAAATTATTTTCTCTTTCCATCATCAGAGTTTAAAAGCTTATCGTGTTTCCTGGCTGTCATTCAATCTGTTTTAACTGTGAACGCACAATGTATACATACTGCAATATGAACTGACTGCCTGAGTGTGTATAGACTGGTTCCCTTTATACAGCCATGCTGTTTATTGAAACGCTGTCGCACTGGAGGAATTAGGGCAAGGAAAAAAAACACACACACACACACAAGAGAAGACAGACAAACAACTGACACAATTTTCTCTCTTATTTCACACACAAACTCTCCATAAGCTTTCACTTGCCCTCACTCGCTCGCTCACAGACACACTCACACATACACATAAACAGAGTCTGGTTTTGCCAAGGCGGACTGCGTGTGTTTTTCATAATACACCTAAACATTTATAAATCTGATTTAAGACCATATTAGGTTTCAAAAGGCTTCCACAAGCTGCCATGGCAAGGCCCACTAATAAGAGCCATACCCCGGCCTGAGACAGGGAGGGCTGGTGCAGGCGAGGGCAGAGCTTCCCCAAAGCCCAGAATGTGGTGCACAGTCCCCCAGGGGTCCATGAAAGGGCTCAAGGATTAATGAACGGTTACAATAGCTCAACTGAAACAATGGGAGGTATCATAGAATAATCAAAGACATGATGAGACAACAGCAACTGAGGAACGATGAAGACAATATTTTTGGGGGTCACTTGCCGAGTAGTGTACTGAGTGACGGGCCCGTGGATTCCTCTGGTCCTTAAAGGATCATTATTGTGGTTTAGCAGCTCGTAACTTTATTATTTTGGTTCCATCTTCTCAGCCGAACATCCAGACAAGCCAGGCAACAAAAAAGTGCGACAAAGTTATCGACTACCTGGTGAAGAGTGAAGCATTGAGCAGCTAAAGAGGTAGGCCGTTCCCTCTGAGGCTGGATGAGACCAAAACAGAGCTAAAAGAAAGGTGAATAGTTGGATTTACACTCAGGGAGGAAACGTCACACCATTGTTGTCCTGTTTCTGTGAGTTATGTGTTCAGGGACATGAAAACATAGATTCATTCATCTTTATGGTCCATTCAAGAGACCAGATGTGTTTTCGACAGCGAGTCACTCCAGCATCATTTAAACTAGATGCTGCTGGTTCTTGTCACAGGTTTCCAGTGTGTGTGTGTGTGATTGTGAAACAGTTTGATGACCCTTCCAGGATGTGATGAAAATCTCAATACAGCATTGACTTCACATTTTCATCTTGAGGATAGAGGTGCTTCCATGGTTTTTTGCCCCGCTTGTTGATGTGTGATTTCATGTTTACATTTACTTTAGTGACTCTGCAGCAGCATCCAATCTGAGCATTTCTGTTCCCCATCCCTCGACCTCTATCCATCCTCTCCTCCCTGTTCCCCCTCTGTTATCTGTCACATCTTATCTTTTCACATTTGGCAGCAATCTTTCAGCTTTTCTTTTTTTCCCCCTCTCCCTCCATTAATCTATCTTCAATCTCTCCTTTCCCCAGTCACTGCTCTTTAATGTCAATGTGTCAGTCCTTCACAGCCAGCATCAACCTGTGTTCCCAGCCTTCCTCTCAACTTTTTTCTTTCTAATCTCCCCTCTTTCACTGTCTCCCCTTCTCTCAACCTCTCATGTCTTATCTTTCACTGTTTCACAGTTGACTAAACACTTTTTCTTAGCTTTCCTCTCTTTTTTTCACCCCGTCTAATCGCTTCTCTTTTATCTCAATCTTTCACTCTTTTTACAGTCGGCTATAGTTTTCTTTCCCCTCTCTTTTTTTCTCCCCCTGCTTCTCTAATCTCTCCATCCTTATCTCCATCTTTCTCTTGTTCACAGTGGAAACTTCTGCTCTCACCAGGGAAACCGCTCGGTGGTCAAACAAACAGTGAGGACACAGGGCCAGGTGGAGAGCGACGACATCGCTCCCATCTGAAATCATGACCTAAAATCCGAACAAAGTCAGGGCCGCTGAGTAGGATTGAATGATACTAGCTGTAATAACGAAAGTAAGAAATTCTCAAGATAAAAATCACATGCTACACTAATATAACAGGAACTGATACACCAACATTCACCGCTGTAAAAAGTAGATACGCTCCAGTTGTCCTTTCCTGCAACTGGCAAGTATACAGTTTTAGTGCAGCTAGAGCTTCCTAAAATATCAGAAGTTTGGTAATATTTCATGATTCCAACAAGCAAAAAGGCATCTTAAACTGCAGGTCTTATTTTTTGACAGTTTAAACTTTTTCAGTTACAACTGTCAAACTAGATGATAAGAGAAGGTCTCTCTTTTTAAGATCTTGAGCCAGGCCATACAACAACGACAGCAGTCATCACTTCGTAAATGTCACCAGTTGTTATCGGTAAATACGCAAAGTGCAGGCATTGGTATCAGGAAGAGAAAAATGCTATCGGAACATCTCTACCTCAGAGCAGTAGGAGTTTGTGCATCGACACGAGGACAGATGCTTGTCTGGAAGGTACTTGCTCTTCGTGGGAACTGTTTGGCTTCTCTATACTTTTTAAAGGTCTCAACGTGCCTTGAGAAAAAATCTGAAATGATTTGCTGCAATACAAATTGAATTGAATTGAATAGAAAGGCCCTGTGATGCAAAATTAGAGCTAATGGAGGATATGAATGATGTGGGGCAGAGTGTTTTATGCACCTGGTCTGCTGAAGCTCAGGATCCACCCCGCCCAGCAGTAAACTTTAACTCAGCTTTCAATTTAACTGACCAGCTGGCAGTCAGACAACTAACGAGAGGCTTTAGCACTAAAGCCTTCACCAGTGTTTGTTTCCATCAGGAGAGAGGCGCATGTGTGTTTGCTACAAAGGGATAAGACAAGAATGCAAACAACAGGTGTTCACGGAATTAATATACCATACAACAAACACACACAGCACCTCACCACATCTCATCCCAGACCACTGAAACCAGTGAACCCTATAGTCTGGCTGCCTTGGGCCAGCAAGCTAACAATACACACACACAGTGGGTAAAGGTATGTGGACAAAAACTGAGAACACAGATGAATGCGTCTCCTGTGATCTGTTCAGTTTGGATTTCCCTCCCCCCCTGGAGTGTATGCAAATAATCAAGTACTTCATTTGTGTTTGCAATGAGGAAATTGTGTTATTTTCACCCAGTCTGTGTTGTAAGTGTGAGGTCATACAGAGTCAGGAGGGACTAAAGGTGCCACTCTGCTATCAGGAAAGATGTAACCCTTAAGTTTCAGTCACTATGTGTTGGTCAATGTTGATATTGTAGCCATGGCCTCAAACCAATCAACGTATGATCACTGAGAAATGTAAAAATATATTTGATTCATTGTAAAACTGTGGCAGATCAGAGGACATCAGATGAGGAGGCGGTCCTTTTTTATGTGGTCCAGGACAAATTTGTGTTCACAAGGTCGAAACAAGTTGGAGTTGTTCTGAGTGATTGGATACTCAGGATGTATCCTGGATGCGTTCAGACCTGAACTTAGTGCTGACCCCTTAGGATCAGATCACTCAGGGTGCATGTGGATACCAGGTCTGAATGGGGTCAAAGGCTGAAGAGCTCAATGAATCAGAAGTTGGCCTCGACCCCTCGAGGAAACCATGACCCATTTAATAATAAAACGTGAATCAAAATGTTTGGTAAGCCAGGTCACACACCGGCCAATTGTGTTTCTCTTCCTCCACTCGCGCAACTATCTCCATCGGTCTGGTTGGTACGTTTTCTTGACCTTTGACCTCTGTTTTCCTCTATCTGGGACAACAATGAGGAATAACGATTAAGTACTGCAAACAGTTTCCTCTCTTTGTTCTGGCTCTGTCTATCTGCCTCTGACACGGCGACATTTCCTCTTTTCACTTTTTCTCTCACTGTATCGTTGCACTGCATCCTTATCTCTCTATCCCTCCATCCTTTCCCTTTCATCCCCTGTGGTTCTCGGCCTCACGCCTCGTTTCCGAATGCGTTCGCTTCCTGTGCTAATCTCCTGTTATTTTCCACAACGGTCTTGTACCTCTTCACTTTCTTCACATTCCTCCTTTCTTGCTCTCCATACTTCCCTCTCTTTCCCTCTCTCTTTCTCTCTCTCTTAGATAGGTATGCTCAATTTCGCTCTCTAAGTCTCCCTGTTACGCAAGGAATCCTAATTGCCTTCTTCCTTTTCCTCCACAGATCTACTGTGTCAGTCACAGTAGCACTGGGCAAAGCATCAAGCTACTTCAAACGTAGCCCTGGGTATTGCTGCACTTTAAATGTTTGAATATGACATTTAGCAGAAACTTTTCACATAACCTCAATCACAGTAATGTAATCTCACTTGATATTAACCATGAAGGGCAAAAGTAATGTTATTGTAAAACTTTTTGATCAATCAGGACTGAGAGCAGCTTATTGCAGCCAAACCAGTGAATAAAGTCTAGTGTTGTTGCTAAATACATGTGAACGGTTAGAATATATTCTTAACTGTGCTTGGTTGAATAAACATAAGAGATAAAGCTGCACAATTCACCCTCATAGAAATGCAGTCTCTATTCAGAGCTATTTGTCACAGCGGTGTCATTTCTAAATGACAAAGATTCCGCCACATTTAACATGTGCTCCTACTTTCTCCCTCAGCAAATTGCAATGCAGCAGAACAGCAGGGTAAGAAACCGACTAAATTAATAAAGAGAAACCGACTGATGATCCAATCGTGGTTTACAATTGTCTATTGCCGTCTACCGCCAAGAAAAATACTTGTTCTAAGGGTGTGTACCGAAAACTGACTTTTATTGTCTGTTGGGAGTTGTTGATTGCAAGCTAAAAACAGGAGCCCTGCTTTTCTGTTGCCCAAAGATGATGTGCCAGCACCATCATATGTTTTGTGCCAAAAAAAACATGAGAATATTAGAATCTCAATTCCAAGAACTATGATTCTCATTTTATCCAAAAGAGGGCTGCCCTAACAAGAGCACGACCAAATTTACTGTCAGAAAAGTCTGTGCAAGTTGAAAATGATTCAACTTGAGAAAGATATTCATGCTTCGACAAAGGTTTCGTAAATCTACTTCATAAGCCGATGGCGGCGAGAAGAAAATGAGCTTAGAGTTCAGTAAAAGCTTAAAGTGAACACACACACATTCAGTGAGAGTGTAAAATATGTCTCTTAATATCTACATGCCCAGAGATAAGAGACATGGTGGAGGTAACAATGTCAGTGAAGCAGCAACCTCTGTGGACCTGTGCTGTGTTTCTGTTGCAACAACTAGTGTTGCTATAGAAACTAGATGTTCAAATGGAGCACAGCAGAAATATTAAACATTAAATGTATGTGCGTGTCTTGAATGTATAAAGTTTTATTATTTAAGCACTCCAATGTACGACCTCTATAAATGATTGTGTAACATGGACATCATACATTTTAAAGGTGGAGCGATGTAATTCTGGAAAGCATTAAAAAGAATGACAGTTACAATCCCTGTCTCTGTTTACGCACCATATATTGTCTACAAGAGTTTACATGAGTCTTCAAGTTTTGGAAAAATTTGGGAGGTTTGTGGAACATTTGTTCTCCTGAGCGACCGTTTACTGCTGGTTTGGATTTCTGTCATCGTGACACTAATAGGTAGTGAACTCACCGCTATTACAAATCTGCTCTCTGGGATACAGAGCAATCATCACTGGGAGATTTTGTCGTTCACATCAAATACAGCTGGTGAACACAAGAACAAGCGAGTAGAGGCACAGTAACACAAGAGGTCAGGGGTTGAACCTGGAGACCTTTGAGGACAACAGGGTCATGTTCTTTAAAATTGTGCATGACAGGATATTGAAAGGCTCATACCAGTACTTTGCAGATATTATTAGGTATTTTACCGGCCGTATTACGTAAAAGAATTCAGTGTATCATCAGGTTTATGTAGTCAAAGCTTGAAATACCAGAATGGCAATATCAAACCATATTTAGAAATTGTATACTGAAATATGTCAATATCATGTCAAATAAACACATTATATTGCAGTGTTATAGAAGGGGATTCGAATTATTCCTTGATACAACCCTTAATCCAGCTCCAGAACTAAATCTATTGGTTTTTTACTATTCCCAGATCCCATCCTTCCACAGAGTTTCATTAAAATCAATTGAGTGGTTTTTGCATAAACAATGAGGCCATTTTTACAAATAACAACAAGCAGGCAAAGGCACATGGAAAGAGCTTTGCAAACATCAGTGTGTTTTATGGCCGTTTACAAACAACTGGTTCTTTTGTGTGTTTACTGGGATTGACTCCCTCTGTAGCTCAGATGGTCTCTTCCTCAACCCGGTTTGTGTCTGCTTCATTTCTCAAGTCTTTTTGTTTCTTCATGCGTCACGATCACCGTCATCAATCACTGTTGGTTTCTCTTCTATATGTTTCCAATTACCAAGCTTCATATTACTGAGGCTTCAATATCGGTCAACAGCAGGATTTACAGTGCAAATGGCGGATGAAGGGGAAACTGTTTTGCTCTTGTGATGAGTTTGCTGTTGCGACCACCGACACACTGACCCCACTGTTGGAGATAGTTCCTTGTGTAGGCTCTGCGTTCTTCCCTGAAACATTCTGACACTTGACATTTAACATTTTCTCTGGCCGGTGTTGCTCACCCCACATTTGTCCCTGTGGGTTGAAAATCTGTCTCCGTTTGTACAAATAAGGTGCCGGCTTGTTGGAGACATCTGCAATGTCTAGAATGCTAACAAATGCGAAAAGAAACCAAACAAAGGGAGGAGGAAAATTTCATTCCCAAAAATAGAGATAAAAGGAAAGAGGAGAGGAGCAACGAAGAGGAGGAGCAGAGACGATGATGATAAAGGAGCTATTAGACTGTAGCAGACTAAAGGACACTCATTTTCAATTTGTGCAAAATTGTGTTATTTTCACCCAGTCTGTGTTGTAAGTGTGAGGTCATACAGAGTCAGGAGGGACTAAAGGTGCCACTCTGCTATCAGGAAAGATGTAACCCTCAAGTTTCAGTCACTATGTGTTGGTCAATGTTGATATTGTAGCCATGGCCTCAAACCAATGAGGCCATGGTCCCTCCATCTCATCTGCACTTAAATACTTGTCTTTAACTTAAGCTCCGTCTTTCCAACTCACTTTTTGCTCTTTCTTACCCTTAGTAGATCTGTTTCTCTATTTTACCGTCTGTATTTCATCTTTAAATCCATCTTCATCCCCTTATATCTTCTCAATCTTAGTTGATCTCAGTCTGTAAAATTACTTTTTAATGCCCCTTTCACAACTGATCGGGTTTTGTGAAAATCAGGAGCAGTTATGTGTCTCCTCTCTTCGTATTACTTTGTTTTCTGTCTGTCATAATTTATTCCTCTCGCCGCCGTAGGTTCTTTTCAACGTTAATGCGACTCAACCTCAGGAAATTCATAGTTTGGTGTTGCTGTTAACCACGCAGGCTTGACCACATTAGGGAGTCGCCTGCAGGCATAGCTTGGCTGAAAATTGGACTGAAAACAGCCAATTATGGTGAAAGTCACACTTTCATATTGCACACACATACTGTATGCACTGCCAAAGGCACACAAATAAACATAAATATGTATCACGGAGGAGTGTGCAAAGAAACACACTGAGAAAAAGTCCCACTAGAGTGTATATAATGTGTTGCTTCGGTGACAGTGGTCTAACAAAACGGTGGCATAGCTTGTTAACATCAAACGACTCCGAGCATATCGTGCGCACACACACACACTCAAGCACACACAACCAGAGCGGTGTTTTAGTCTGACACACACTCTGAAGTCCTCCGGTCTGATGGCTTCTGTTTTGGCAGAAAGTCAAAGAAGGTCATTCGTGACTCGAGGTAGTTTTTCTCTGTGACACACACACACACACACACACACACACACACACACACACACACACACACACACACACACACACACGCACCACACAAACACACACACTCTCTCTCTCTCGTTAGATGTCACAGTTTCCATGCATCTTTAATCCAGCAAAAGCATTAGAATGTACTATGTGTGTGTATAAGCTTGAGCTTGCAGAAAGGCTAGAGCTTTACATGTGTGGTTGCATGCATTAAACTTCTTATGTGCTTTCTTGCATGTATTTTTGTTGAGTATATGAATGCACCTTTTTCACATGTGTGTGCTCTTGAACCATTTTTGTGAGGAGCCATTTTTAGACCTTGAGAGCGAGGTTATTTCTGGAGAGTCTTGGCTGTTCCTCGCTACTTCAAAGCGCTTTTTGTAGGGTAAAAAAACCTTCTTATTTTAGTAGTTTGGGTCATCAAATCATCATTCCTATCGGCAATCATAAAACAAAGCAAAGGCCAAAAGCAACAGGCAATCAAGTCAAGTCTCACGCCAACCCCCAGGTTAGCAAAACTTGCTTTGAAGAGAAAATTAAGGCAAACTGTGAAATAATCACCGAAAGTGTTCCGTGCAAACATCCATCACAGTTAAGAGATAATCTACGCTGTCCAACTTTGACCTGTTATACTTTCAGTACTTTTGCATACACAGCTTTTCTGTGCAAAGAGGGAATAGAGGTTCACTCCCTCTAAGTGTTTTAGATAATCTGGTTAACTGTTGGCTCGTCTACAGGTGATTCCAGGAGCAATGTTCGAGGATCGCTGCAATGACTTTGATTGGCTTCACACTTGCATCGTGTGTTATTAAGGGCCCAAGGAAATGCAGAGTGAAATTTGCAGCAATTTGGAAACGAAATACATCCAACAAGCACTCAGGGTCAGCTGCATGGGACTCATGGTCCTGCTTACTGAGTCAAGCTTCACTGAACTCTGAATAAACAGGTGAGCAGCTCTTTGTGCAGCTTCAGGGTTCTGTGGACCGAGTCCTGCAGTCGGTCTTTACCTGCTACGGCTCAGTTCCTGCAGGTGGCTTTTACAGTTTCAGAAAGAAAGCTGCGACCAGCATCACCACAGGCCAATGTCAACAGGCAGAATGACCCCTGCACTGGTAAATTTAATGCATCATGGGAGACAGGGAATGCTACAATCATGTACACATTCATGCATAGTTTTAAGTATGCAGTCATATGTCTGCAGCATGTTGCCTTTTTGTGTGTGCCCATATCAATGCAGTGTGTTGGTCTGTGTGGGTTTTAGTGTCGCATCCAGCTCGCATCGTTTCCCAGAAGGGCAGTGCCCACTGTCGGTGCCAGCTGGCTGCCACTGTGGCAGACTGAAAGTCATTATAGAGAAAGGTCAACTGCCCGCACATTGAGAAATTTGGGGAAGAGCAGATCACCCACTGACCTAAAAAACTGGAGCCTTCATATTGGTGGCCCTCACTTGTGCCATTTGGCATCAAATAAATGAATCCACCGTAGTTATAAGAACACAAAACTGTTACCAGGAGATGCCCACAGACGATAGGCGTGACATTAAGAGGCTGTTAGAGAACAGCAAGCTTACTGTGGTTTTTACTTATTAGTTTAGACTTGTCTGCTATAGCAATAACACACGGCTGCTCCTCAAATGTATTACACACGATAACAGTAAAAAATGTTAAAAAAACTCTTCATTGAATGATGTCTTTTACTCAGCAGTTACAAAACAATGTGTGCTGACTGAAGCGTTCTTCAAAGTAGCGTATATATACAGAAATGCTGTGCGAAGAGAAAATACACCAATTAGCTCCCTGGTTCCAACAAATGCTGGCGAAGTCCCAACACAGCATGGTTAACATTGGGATTGCCAAAACAGTTGGAATGCGTCTTTGACTTATCAGACGTCTTTGGTGTGGTTATATACCCGTATGGACTCAAATTACGGTTAATAGGATTTTGAGCTTGTGAAGTGATGTTCACAAATAATTCCAAAGTAGTTGTGAATCACACTTTGTGGACCTGTATCATAAATATGCACAAGATTCAAGTTTGTACATGTCTGCAATAGATTTCCATTTTTTTAAAATGAAAGAAAGAGTGAGAGAAGTGATTTGTGCAAAACTCAAAGTTCTCAGATTGTGTGAAGCTGAAGATACAAGTTCTTACACCTTATTGTACAAATCTTTTTTTATTCATGCACACTTTCTTTCTGCTCTTTACTACGCATGTGCAAACTTCATGCCGATTTATTTCAAATGGTTTACGAAGGCTTTTATTTGTGAACATCACATAACAAGTTTAAAAGCTTATTGGTCCTAATTTGAGCCCCGTTTAACCAACAGAATACTATTTGTAGTGACTTAATGCGAACGCTCAGGCCACAACTGAAAGGAGCCAAGCCAAAACTGAAGCAAACGCCAGAGTTCTTCAGTGATCACAGATTGTTCTCGATCCAGTCAAATTACACTAAATTTAGGGGACGGGAACTATGTCAGCACAAATTAGCTGGTCTGCGACAAGCACAGGTTAGCAACGCAGTATTCAAAGATCACAAAGACATAAACAAACACTCACACACACACACACACACACACACACAGTTATCCTTGTTAGGATATTGCATTGACTTCCATTCATTGCAGACAGCCTGACCCTAACATTACCCCCAACCTTAACCAAGACCTCAGAAATGACGTGTTTCCTCATTAGGACGAGGTTTCGTACCCCATGAGGACTATACTGGTCGGGACAAGGTCAGTGTTTATACTGGAAAATGCCCCACAGAGGTAGAAAACACACACACACACACACACACACACACACACACACACACACACACAATCCAGTTCAACCATGGAATGCCATTTCAGAGCCGAGGGTGTGGCAGTTAACAGCAACCATCGACCAATCAACACCAAGCTTTGATAAGAGCCAGAAGCAGAGGCTAGAACGAGTGTGTCCATTCTACACAGAGAGACACACACTCGCTGAAGAATGTTCACATATACACACAAAAGCACACACACACACACACAGTGGCAGGATCCTACGGTGGTGTGCACCAGCGTAGGTTGGCACACTGAGGGGAAATGGGAACTTGATTGGACAGATGCTGCTGGCAAACTGGAGGTGTGTGTGTGTGTGTGTGTGTGTGTGTTGAAGACAGAGTTTGAGGTCAGACAATGAGTGGTGGAGAGAGGTAGGGAAAGGATTGCAGAAAGAAAGCGAGAAAGAGGAAGGACTGAGGGAAGAGAAGGGAAAGAGAAAAGTTGGGGGTAAGTATGAGGAGTTTGTGAGAGGAAACAAAAGGAAAGAGAGGAAAAGCCAGATGAGGCTCGAGAAAGAGGAGAAGGTGTCGCTCGTAACAAACTTGCCAAAACGCTCTCAACATGCCGTTAGTGAAGGAGCAAAGCAATGGGCAGAGTTAGTTTGGGTGAAGTTGGCTCTGGAGGTTTGCTACTTCCAATAGTGAACTCATTCAACTGCAAACACACACATGGGCACACACATCATCGCCAGCAGAATAAGAATGAAACAACGCCATCAAAGCATCAATTTCCACACATTTTACAGCTGCTCGGGCAACGGATAGGCAGATCCCCAAAAAAAAGCCAGATTTGAGGTTGTGCACGTGCGCGTGAGTGTGCATTCCCTGTAGGGCGGGTGTGAATTGGACCCAGGAGAGAAAAGCCGGCCGTGTTTTCCAATTCATTTTACCCAGCCTCGTCTGTTAAGCCCCTCCCCCCCCCCTCCTCCATCCCAAAAAAAAACCTCCACTCAAATTAGATGCAAATGAGGTCTCAAGTGGCTTCCCAAGGAGGACATTACAGAATTGACTGGCCTGAGGTAATCTGCGAGGCCGCCTGTGTGTATGTGTGCGAGCGAGTGATGAGTGAACAGTTGAGGCCACCAGTGTTTTTCTCTCATTAACCTTTCCCAAATGCTCTGTTTACAATAATGGAGAAAAACGGGGCTTTAAGAGGGATTCGTTCTGCCGTTATGACAGGTGGACTCTGGCTCTGCATGTTAAGATCACCCTTCACTTCCAACTTTAGCACCAGTGAACTGGAATCAAGTTATGTACTAAGAGTAATGGAGGGAGAACGCAGGGACTACTTCTTAAGTTTAAATGACCATGCTCCATGTTTTATAGTGCCAGCCATTTTCCTATTTCACTTCCTTCCATCCGTTCCATCAAAGGAAAAACCGACCAACGTATAAACTGTCACTGTTTTGCAGCAGATTATCCTGAAGTTATTTTATAGCTTGACCCGGTTTCCTGTGACCGGTGTCATGTACTAACTCAACAGTGATTCTCTACATGTGTTTTCTGTGTGAATTTAGTGTGATATGGTCCATGTGGTTCGAGGCTGATAAAGGTAGAAGCAGAGTAGTAGCCGAAAAAAGATTTTCCACTCAAGATAAGGTAAAGGTCCCTTACTCAAACACCACATGTTGTTTTCGGCTTGTTTCATTGGATTCTGGTGTTTTGAGACAACTGTGTCTCCTCCTCCTCGTGTCTATGGATTTCCCCTCGTGCGAAGCTCAATATTTCCAAATGAGACACAACTAAACAACAAAATTGTATGACTGAGAAACACACGTCAATGTCCTTCCCCCGTTTTCCATTCTCAATCAACATCAGCAAACAGAGTTGCGTGTATTTTGTTATTCTAAATATGAGTGCTGGGAAACATAGTAACAGCAACGTTATAATTATGGTCCAATAGTGACATTTTTATTTGACTCTCTTTTCACTAGGATTCGGGGGCCATCACCAGAATCCATCCAAACTGGTTAAAGTGTCTTTTCGGAGCCATTTTTCACTGAAGTTGTGAGCATGCGATGCTGAAAACACAGGATTTCCGTGGAGTACAATATTATTTCAGGTCCAAATGTAGATTTACAGGCCAAACAGATGCATACCAGTCTCCAGCCAGTTACCTCAACATTGCAACATCACTCTGCCTTTTAACAGGAGGAACATCCTGCTGCCAGGAAACTTCTGAAATAACAGATTCAGTACATTTTAATGTATTTTTGACGCTGACTTAAATGTTGATTGCCAGTTTTCGTTGGCCCGAACGATTCGACTTAGACCCGAACATTGACAATGTCAAAACAAATGTCACATTAACTGTTACATCAGTCTGCAGTGACGAAAGACGGATGAGCTTTTTGAATGTTTAACTTATTTTAACTGAATTAAATCCCTTTCTATAGATGTTTTCTGTGTAAAAAATATGGTCAATCTATCAACTAAAGATGATATTAAAAAATCAAGAAGACAAACTTTAACACACTGGATCCTCTTAATGTCTCATCTTTGAAATGCTAAAGTTAGGAAAAGATCAGCTCAGTCAATAGGAAGACTTTGGGGCATTCTACTCTGATGCAACTTTGTTTTTGACTCATGCAGAAACAAACTTGGCTCCCTGGCTCCTCGAATCTGTTGTCCACATGGGTTTCATTCCAGCCATCCAACCCAAATCCCTCCTCATGGTAATAATGCTCATGTCTCTTTCCTAAAAAGATTCCCATCTGCCCTAACCTTTACAACTTGAATCTCATCCATTTTAATGTTTCCCATCTCGGACTCCCTCAAATGTATCTACAGAGAGGAAGCGAGAGATGAAAGCAGCCCGAGAGACGGAGAGATGGAGAGGGAAAAGAGCAACTCTTGGCCAAAGTCACAGCTAAAGCACTGACCTGGATAAATCAGGGAAACATAAACACAGTTTCTGGAGAGAAGGCGGTAGGTGGGGCGATACTACCCCAAGTATTCCACCCTGGGGACCCCCGATAGGAGCAGGGGACCCTCTTATCCCACCTCCCCATCACAGCCTGCTCTAATTATTTATTTTCCTTAGGTGTAAATGTCTTCTGGGGATTGCTTTGTCAAATCCAACAGGTCACAGCAGCCTTGTGGGATAGTGTTTGTTGTTCACACTCACACTTACACACGTAAGAAACACAATCATGCTCGCAAGCGTAAACATACAGACACAAAGACACAAACATAAAGGTCTTAACAAACACATGACCCAGGAAAAATGCATGCACACGTGCAAATCATATGTTCTTGTCCACCATTGACCCCACATTCACAGACACACATCCACAAATACGACAGCCCCCCACTTCCAGCCTACTGATTGTGTTTGTTGTCTCAGGGCTAGGTCTGTTGTTGATCCCCTGCAGGGCTTTTGGCTGCTCCGTTATCATGCATAATCACTTCCATACCTTAACAGCATAGGTGTGTGTGTGTGTGTGCGGGTGAGAGGGAGTGCATGTGTGTGGCGCTGCAGGGACATATGTGTCAAGAGGTGCCAACAACGTCTGTCAGAGGTCTGTCTCCGCCTTAGGAGTGAATATCATTTAAAACTAACGGTCATCAGGTTAAAGAAAACTGAGAGTCCTTAAGGAGTCAGGATTTAAGTCTCTGAGGATCAAGTCAAACTTTAGGAACCTGTGAAAACTGCAAAACGTGAGAACAAAAAGATTTAAGGAGTTCGCTGACTCGTCTTGCCTTTCACTGTGACCTCAATAAAAACATTCTAAAGGAAAAGTTCAAAAGTCTGCTACAGGTCTGTTGTCTTAACTGCCTCCATTCATTGATGTGACTGGTGAATTTCAGAGCAGTTTCTTTGACACCATCTATTTAAAACATGAGCTAAGAAGCTGCAGTAAATGCTCTCAGATATGAGATATACTTGCCGAGAAGTTGTTTTGCATAAATAATATTTATTCTCCAATTCATTAGCCTTACTGGGCTTTACTAGCTCTGCAAGTGGAGGCTTCTTAAAACTATCACACACCTTATTTAATAGCAAAAGAAATGAGAAAAGTTTATAAGTTGTGTGAACCGACATAAGCCAAAGTTAACTAATGGGACTTCTACTGCAAACTCTAACACAACTAATGAATGTTGTTCTGCAAATAAAGTGGACCACTTGCAAGGTAATGATTCCATTGTGTTGAAAAGTCCTTCACGTTTAATCAGGCAGAATGTAGATGAGTGAAAAGTCCATGTTAACTTTATATTTCAAACAAATCTGTGCATCTTTGCGCAGGTGAATCACTCTTTAAAAAGAGCACGTTTCTACTGAGACTTTCTCAACTAACTTTAAACGCAGTTTGAGAATTGTTTAACTCGCTAGTGAATGATTTCAAGCTTCCACTGCTAGCACCTCTGAACATCAAACCCAAACTGAATCTTGACTTTTACGCGTGTGCAGCCGCACAGGAGAGAGAAAGGCGCACCTCGGGGGTCCCATGCGTGTGGATGCGATTGTTTAATAGAGAAACTGTCACTTACAGGCGCTCGGCATTCCTCGGTATTCCTTTTGGCACAGTCTTCAGACCCAGACCCTGGCAGTCCACATGCGACCCGGAGCAGCTGCACTTGTGAGGGCATCCACCCACCGAGCCAACGCTCACCAGCAGCGCGACAACCAGAGCCCAAAGCCGGCAGAGCGCAGCCCGCCGCACCGCTCCGGTCCGAGCCATGATATCCACTGAAATTACTCCCAAGCCGAAGTTGAATTGAATATCCGAGGAGGGGAGTAAGGATCCCGAAAAAAGGTCAAGAGAGGCCACTGGGCTCTGCGGTAGGATTTAAAAAAAGAAGAAGTGATGTAAGCCGAAATATAATTAAGTCCGCTGCTGCAAAAAAAAAGTTCAGCAAAGTTTCACTGAAAACACTCGATCATGAAATAATCTCCTTAAAACGCTCCCCTGCCATTGAAGAAGAAAAGAGAGAGAACTTGAATCTGTGGATGCGACACTTAAAACATCGAACCGTGCGTGCGTCACTGAGCTGGATGCGTAAAAGTCAAATGCCTCCCCATTCACAAGAAAAGTTCTCCGGCTGACTCCTGAACTTCCCCAAGGTGAAAACGCTCATCTGGAGTTGAACCTCTTCTCCGGGAACATCCCTCCGCTGCTGGTGAAGGGAGGGGTGGGGGGAGTGGGGGGGTGACGGGGTGAACAAAATGAAAGTTTCAGAGGAGTTGTGATCGGGAAAGGAAAAAAGTTGGGAGAGCAGAGGCGCAGCAGAGAGAGACTGGTGCGCCGGGAGGTTGTGAGAGAGGCAGATTTGTGCTTTGGTTTCCCCTCCAAAAACCTCCCTGTCTGTCTCTCCCTCCCTCTCTCCCTCTCTACCTCCCTCTCTCTCTCTCTGTTGATGTCACCAGCAACGAGAGTAAGCCAGCTCCACTAACTTTCACTGGTGCCCTTATCTTCCCAGCAGAGACACTCTTGTGTATAAACTCTAATACTTTCCCACACACACACACAAGAATAAATCTCCAAACTCTCATCCAGCAGTGTGCATATTTTGAAGCTTATTTTTCCCAGCGACTCATCTTATTTTATCACGCAGGCCCATCGATCATTTTAATGATCTACTTTGTGATCACATACTTCGTGTGGAGCCATCTCTCCAAATAAGCTTAATCCATCATCCCCCGGGGAGTCTCTGTAAATCAGCTTTATTGATTAACACTGCAACAGCCAACAAATCAATCAAATTGAATATGTAACTATGTGTAAACATTTATTCTTGTGGCAAATATCTTAAAGTTCAAACCCCAAACTGATAGCAAAACTTTAAAATAACTGATAAGACCTTTCACACAAAAATGTACCTTAAGTTTTGTCTTACAACTTGTTCAGTTAATGTTCCTATTCATGCTGCATTCATTCTCCATCACCACATTTCCTAATATTTCCTCTGGTGTGAACTCACACCACAGCAGTGAAGTGAGGAGACCCTGAGTGCAGATGCTGGGCACCCTCCTGAATGTTACATTGTGACCACTGCCCTCTATTGGTGGAAGGGAAAAGTTCCACAAACTGAACGCAGCAGAGGCTCAGCATTTTTCCCACTTACACTACTAACACGAGTGTCCTCCACGTTAATTAAGCTAATTTGCCAAATACGAAAACATTTTAAAAAGCCACTTCCCCCTGCAGTGCCTAAGTCTGCATCATGTTGATAAATACAATAATATATAAAGTCAAAACTGAGTAATTCAGTATCGCCCTGGGACTCAGACCAATTATAAACAAAGGTTTTACATTCATCTGGAGACCCACCACGAACAGACTTTTGGATATTTGATTGTTTATGGAGTAAATGCTAAACAAATTTATTGGAATGTTCACAAAACCCAATCACGAATACGTTTAGTCTTCATGTGAAAGAGGCCTGATTCAACTTGTTTCATGGTCAGTCAGCACGTTCGTGAGTTGCCAGTCGTCTGGTGTTAATGGCAGCAGATCACACAGTCGCTGATGAGAATACAAATATCACACTAGGTTTGAGGTCTGTTATTTTTTCCAGTTGCTCTAGGAATCGTCTGAATTCAGGTCTCCAGACTGAGCTGACTGACATCAGTCATTTCAATTGTACTCTCTCAATCGCACAATAAGTGTTTTGTTTGTGGATCAAATTTGGCGGATGAGCGGTTTTTAATGTAACCATACGTGCATGTGTGAGAATGTCAGCACAAGACGTTTCTTAATCCCCATGTACTTCTTGACTTATGCATTCCCACCCCTGAATTGTTTAATCTTTATTTCTCTTTCATGAGACGTTGGCATATTGAAGCCAGATCCCTTTGCTATTGAAGCGACAAAAGAAAACAAAGCTGCTTTGAGACTATTTTCAGTTTAATGTGAGAACCATGGCAGCAGCAGCGCAAGCGAGGCAGCACAGTTCTTCTCCCCAGCAGCTCGCTCCTCTTGGGGAGCGAGCTGCTGGGTGCCCTCTGGAATACAGTAACATTTAAATCCCTCAGGGCTCCCTTAGTCTGCCCCGAGGTTTCCTCCCAGCTGACTGTGCCCAGGGGAGACACAGGAAAGAGCAGCCTGGCCACTTGCACCCGGATCTTGTCATGATTGTTAAGATATCATGTGCAAGGAAGGAGTAAAGAACAAGCTCTATACTTTTGGCTTATGGGACAACCCAGATGGTGCTATTACAACACACAGTACATTCACCACTTTCAAAACCTGTCAAGTACTATAGGATATAGATGACTATTGACAAAAAGAGCTTGTGCAAGTCTAAATTATAGTCCTGCATAGTGAGACCCATCTCCACTGTGCAGTCTGGCAACTTTATCATCCTGCGATTTGAGAAAAACGAATCTGGCTTGTTGCATTTCATCAGAACGGTCACTATCATCTTGGGCAGTGCCGAGTCCAGGATGCAGAACAGATTTATAGTTTATATAATACTTAGATAATCAATAATTCCTGCAAGAAACTATACAGGGTATAAAAAACTTCACTAAACTTTTGGACACCACTACAAAATTGCAAACTTACTATCTAGGGATTAGTGAGTGATTTCGGGCACATCCAAAGGCTGCATTCAAAAAGTCAGTTTTGCTTAAGCACCTTCCTGAATGAGTGAAAGGACCCAGAGGTATTTCAGTGGCTGCCATAATAAGAACTAAAGGATGAAAGGTAAGGAAAGGAGCTTCAATGCTTCCTTACTTATCTCCTTTAGCATAGGAAACACCTGACCATCCTTTATGACAGGAAAAGGAGAACCTCGTGGTTGCACCTGGACATGCCCACATAAATACAAAACACAGATCAACTTTTTTATTCTCTCGACATCATCCTGAACTTGTTCATCTAATTTCTTCTCTGTCACATCTGGCCAGTCAGGAGTCACAAAACAAAATCAGAACCACACACATACAAAGTCAGTCTGGTTTGGTTTCCAGCACTAACAACAATCCAGTTACGGTTTCCCTCCATTACCCTCGACTGTTCCTCCCTCTCTTGTTGGTGGTCTCTCAGTTCACATATGTCTTTGGTCACCTGCTGTTTAGCTTGATAAACCATGGAGTCAGACTGAGCAGAGACTGGACAGTCTGTTACACACATGAGGGATTTTGTTTTTATGATTTAAGAGACAAGTGGCTCATGAGGCCAATCTACCATGAATGTCTATTTCTTCACCAATGACAGATGATGGGAAGAGCCTCTGCAAGAGAACGCTGAGGGGGCGTTATCCACAGAATTCTGGGAAAATACCATCTGCTAACAGAGTGGTGTTGTAAGTTGGCATAAGTACATGGTACAACATGTACTGGTACACATGGACCATTGACTGATGGATTTTTCAATGAATTCCCAGGAATTAATGAATGGATCTAGATGGAAAACACTGACATATTTCAGGAACCAATTAATTTCAATGTGTAAGCAATTTTCTTGACTGATTTTAAGGGGTTTGCTGGGTCTTGGTGCATGTTTATGATCTACAGAGAGCTATTCTAGATTTAAAGATGTTTTGGGGGTATTCAACCTTTATGGAAAGGACAGTAAAAGCGTGAAACAGGGAAAAGACATGAAGCAATGGAACAAGGTGGAACCGAACCCGGAGCCAATGTGAGCTAGCAGACTCAACTTTAAATAATTTAAAGGATTACTTTAACTGTTCAAGGTTTTAACAAGCCATTTGGAGCACTGTGGCCTAAAAAAGGCCTCATATTGTAATGCTATCATTACTTTTTCACACATTTCAGATGGTTCCATTCGGGTCCGTTTCAAACTGCTTTTCAAACACACAATGCCAGAAAGAAGAACGATAGAGAAATACCATTTTCTCTCATTTAATCTAAAAAATATGAACCAATCCGAAATGTATCCACGTGATTTTAAATATAGTGAACACGATTTTGGCTAAAATTGAAAGAGATAGTCAGTAGGAATCCCCATATTCATATTATAAAACATGTTTAGAAAGAAATACGTGGTCGTTTAGAAAAAATTGCACCACGATAAAAACAACACACTGAAACACTCAAAACGAAGGAGCGATCATCTTTTCCCTGAGACAAACCGACTGCTTATGTGTGCATGAAACCGCTTTGTTTGGGCTCATCGGGATAAGATGCATGTCATTAACTTTTGAGGGTTGAGGGTTTGAAATCTTCCTCAGGACCTTTTTTGATTCATGATCCTCTTCTTGGGCATTTTCGCCCCCAAAGCCTCAACTGTATTTTAGTGAATAAAGCAGAAAAAAGAAAAAAAAATCATGCAGCGAGCTTTAAAAAAATGTGACATTCAGCTTTAGTGTAGTGAGCGGAGTTGGCTGCTGCCGAGCTTCTCACACCACATAACCGCTGCCATCCTTTCCCTCTCTTCTTCTTTCCTCCCTCGCTCTTTCTCCTGCCATCCCCCGGGCTGCCCCTTCCAACTGTCCATCTCATTGTCTCTGCTTTTACTCCTCCAAACTTCCTCTCTATCTCTTCCTGCCATTGTGTCTCATTGTCTGCGACACATTTATTCCTCTTTTCCTTCCTTTTATTCTATCATCTGTTTTTTACCTCTGTACTTCTCCTCACCGATCCCTGTATTCTGAGCTGAACGACTGTGTGCTATTAATTAGCATCATTCTGTGGAGCAGGACCGAGCCAGTGACCGGAGTAACAACTTCACGCTTCACTGCTCACACACTCAAACACACACACTCACTCACACACACAAAGAGACAAGAAGCCACACATTAGTATCATGCTGTCACACAGAATTTGCTCTCCGCTCACCACGTCTCTCTCACACGTTCATATAATAAAGACATTCTCCTTTAGAATCATTTTAATGATGAACACTAACAAAGGACCAGTTTTACATATGGTGCCATTGTTCAGCGTCTACACCAATAACAAGGATGCAAAGTTGACAGCTTCCTTCAGACCTCCATTCACTGATATCAGCACAGTCAAGATGGTATCGCTTGAACTTTGCCTTGGAGAGTAAATCCGCAAATTTCCATAAGTGAAATGAAAATGGTGTTCGTTGATTGTTCTGGAACAGTTTTGGCCTTCGTGTTCCATCTTCAATTCCCTCAGAGTTCCTCCCTCTCATCCGTCCTCTCTTCTCTCTTCTTTCTCACGTATTTTCCTCTCTTCTTCTCTGTGTCCCTCCTCCTCCTCCTTCACTTCTTCCCCTCTCTCCTGCCATCACAGCGATGGGCAGATTAGAGAATAATTGGTGGAAAGTTTGGACTTCTCTTCACACTGGGCCTCATCATTTTAAATGGTCTGATATCTAATGGCACATTAATGGGTCACGCTACGAAGCTGTGTGTGTATGTGTGTGTGTGTCCTGGCATCTGTGTGTGTGTAGCAGCTTTGTACTAGTGTAGGTGTCTGTGGGCCTAATTTTGTGTTTTTTTGTAAGTCAGTGATGAAGCATGTCCTTGTGTGTGTGTGTGTGTGTGATTGTGTGCGTAAGTGTGTGTGGTTTCATGGATCCTTTAGCCAGACAGATCTTTGGCTAAGCTCGACTGTGGCCCCTGCAAAGCTATTATCTGGCTATACACTGTTTACACACTTCATGTGTGTGTGTGTGTGTGTGTGTGTGTGTGTGTGGGTGGGTGGGTCTGTGTGTGTGATTTTCAGAGAGAAATAAGAAAAAAGAAAGCCAACATTTAAAGGGGACTATCACAACATCCCCATGCTGTTCTGAACACACACACACACACACACACACACACACACACACACACACACACACACACACAAGTATGCCTATGTGTACTGACAATGGACCACATGTGAAGCATTTCTGGGTAAAATTCCTGAACAGAACATCCATTATTTTACATCATCCAACTCCTCAAACGTTGGGCCTCATAAGTTCCCATTCTGGACCAACTGGTTCTATTCTTCTCTTAACTTTAACCCAATTTATTTTGTCCAGTTCAACACTCTTGTCCTACAGAAATCCTTGTTTAGGTCCAGCTACTCCAACTGTAGCTCTGAAGGTAGAAAATATTGTCGCGGTACTCTTTTTTCTCTTTTATATGATTTTGGATATTTCATTTTTAAATGATCTCTGTCCAAATGACCGTATACTCTCCATCCACGTTAACACACCTGAAAATACATATCTCCTGAAAACTCATGTACGCTGGTCATTCAGGTGCCAGATAAACATAAAGCATTTGTTTCTGCTAATACACAGAAACAGTAGTGATGAAAAAGAAGAGCAGTCAAAGCTACACTGATCACCTAGCCTACGCATGGGGCCGAGAAATTTATAGATTTGTATAGGTGTTAGTGAGTCACACTGCAACAATACACTGTATTAACGCTTTCTGGTGGTAGAGTTTTTACGCTGGGGTTGAGTGTATTCCGGTTTCTGCATGGGGTCCACTTCAGCTTTGACGCAGAAGCATGAGTTTGGCTTTAGTCTCTGCTTTTCCCGACTTATATGCAACCATAGAGTTTCATTCTGAAACGGGGACAGCAACATTTCCAAACTTTTTCATTTTAGAGGCTTTAAAACTTTGATACTTTAACTTTAAAACAAATTAGAAGTTCAGATGTGTGAGATGCTTGTTCTGTGACCTATTATTACAGATCCAAATTGCAAAATTAATTGGAAACGAGGACATTATTTTGTAGAAAAAGTATCTCAGAATAGTTCCCCACTAACAAAGCCTTCTACAGACTTCAACCTTCATTCTCATCTAACTCTACTTTTGATGTTTCTCCTGTATTTCAGGCCTCCTTGTCTGTCTGTAGTCATAATGTTTAGCCTTTATTCCAGTAGACTAATTTAAAACTTCTGCTCCTGCTAGGGGCAATTGTCGTAAGAAGTTGCTCTGATCATTTTTACTGAATGGACTCCTTGCATTATGATGACAGGTCAAAAAAGTCCTCAGCTCTGAGTAAAACAACGCGCAGCACTTTTCACAACAACACACAAACACACGCACACACACACACACACACACACATGTTTCTGAATGGGCAGTTAAATAATGCCACATGTTGCTCCAGTGCCTTTGTTTCACTGCAAGACATTTTTTTTTCCTATGGCTGCTTCCCCTGTTGGGTTTGATTGATGGTCTAATTTACTAGAATATCACACTGACACACACTCACACACAAACACACACACACCATCACCACCACCATCAAACCGACAGCCTGGTGGTGTTTTAGAAGGGTTACTTTGCCCAGGCAGATCCAAATACCTGTAGACAGACTCAGAGAGTGATACCCTTATAGTGTGTCTCACTCTTTAATAAATTGTGAAAGTGAACCTACCATAATCATCTTTTACAGTGTGGTATGAGTTAAAATGGTGTACAGAAAAAGATCCTTTCGATTCATTCTTTCTGAGTAGTCCCTCGATCTCAAGATACAAAATAAGATCATCTTTTATAAGTCTCTCAATGGGGAAATCTTGCTGTGGGCAACAGTTCATTTCACTGCTGGGAAGAAACATTTCTGTGCCATTTAAAGTGAAACTCTGGGCATGGCATTAATCATCTGTTGGACCTAATTGTGTTGTGGTAGCAGCTGCAGTCTCAATCTGACAACCTTGATAGACTAGAAGGTCGGAGAGTGAACAACTCCACCAGGACTTGTGCCCCGTCTCACCAGCTCGAAGGAAGTGAAAAGACTTACTGGAAGGCACACCAAATTATACACACTCATAGACATCAATCCTCTGTTTGTTTGTTTTTATTATGACCATTATTTAATCGAAAATGTCCTAAAAAATGTCCTACCTCACAATGTTCAAGACACACTTACAAACTAATCCTGGATCTGCCCCTTGGTCCAATTCATGCCCCGAAATTATGTCTTCACCTGTGTCCTATCCTTCTACCAAGGAAACAAACAAACAGGCAGAGATGAATACACAACTTTTGGGGAAGTAGTAAAACCAAAATCACTTGCATCACTTGGTACCACTTCTGTGTGATTCCTTCTGAGCCGACCCAAGTATGTCTCTCTTGTCCGTCTCCTCGAAGGCACAATTCCAGACCTGGAAATGTTTAAGGAAGCAACGCAATACCCTTCTACAGAGCTATTTGTCATCTGCTGCATTTGCTGCTCCAGGACACATTTACAGTACACACACACCATGTGTGTATTGGCTGGGCAGCCATATGTTTGTGTGATGTAGGGTTCAGTAATAATAACTCATTAAACTCTAACCTCTGTGATTAAACTACTGATTGAGCAGCAGCACATCTGCACAACTGACCCTTGGCGTGTGTGCGTGTGTGTGTGTGTGTGTGTGTGTGTCTGTGTGTTGTTCCACCGCTCCAAGCTGTTTACTGACATGCACAGCAACATTTATCTACAGACAGGAAACATGTCTGTATGTGTGTGTGTGTGTGTGTGTGTGTGTGTGTGTGTGTGTGTGTGTGTCTGTGTGTGTGTGATGACCAGTTTAAAACATGAATGGTGAGACAAATCAGGGCCAGAAACTATTTTAGATAACTTTTTTTTGTGTGTGTGGTATATTCGTGAATGTTTTTACAATTGCGTCACTGAAATATGCTCAGTGAGTGATTGAGAGCCTGAGGACGATAAAATAGAGACAAAAGTCACACAAACATTTATATGCACACATTTTATTGCACTGCTATCTTAGTGAGGACACCACTCATTGGAATAATGCATTCCGTAGACCCTTATCGTAGCAATTTCGGAAGTAAAGTACAAGTACAAGTACACACACACACACACACACACACACACACACACACACACACACACACACACACACACACACACACATGATTCTTGATAACTACATTTACAACCCTTTGTCTCACAGCCTGTAATTATGTATGTGACAAATATAAAAACAATGTGTTATATATTTGATCTTCCATGGCGCTCAATTAAACCAGCAGAGTTCAATTTGAAGTAGAAATCCATTTATATAAATCGTTGTCATCCTCACTTAACGTGGACTGAAAGCTAATTATTTAGCTTTTTAAATGTATATGCTCAGTGAGGAACCCTCATATTGAAATTATATGCGTGTGTGTAACTGTGTGTGTGTGTGTTCGGTGCAGAGGTTAACCTCTTCCTTTTCCTTCCTAACAAGGCACGGTCAGAGGTCACGATACAAATGGATGCAGAGGAGGAAAGAGGGATGAAAGGATAAATTGTAAAAGGAGGCAGGGAAGGAGACTTGAGACTGATTGGAGGCCAGATGTCTAATAAGGCCTATAAATAACCAGGTGACAGCTGACATAGAACCAGTTCCAACACAAATAGTCTTATAGCAGAAGATTTCACAAATTTAGTCTGTCCACTTTTATTTGTTTTATTAAACAGACGATTTCACACACGGAGCTTCATCAAAACACGTTTTATTTTCTCATGTGTGCAAAGGAGAATCAATGTTTCAGCAACGAGGGTTTAGTAATTTCCCCCTCAGGATGTTTCCGAGTATCTTCTTGTGCAACATGATTGAGAGTAAAAGTCCCCAAAGCCCAGATTTATAGAAAAGGAATCTGATTTAATGGGCAGTTTGCCCGTTTTGTAGTAAGAGAAAAGAAGTCTGCATGAAGAGTTGTCGACACCGTGAACTGACTAGAACTCATACATCCAACACGACCCAGCAGTCCTCCCATGAAAACACATTCAAATCCACCCGAGCTCTGGGACGCCTGGAAACTGGGGAGTCCCATAGTTTCCCACTTAGATTCCTTCCTGATAATAAAGGCCAAAATGCGCCAAATATCCATCAATTCACAAAATTGTTTACTTCGATCGGCAACAAATTGCACAAACTCATAGTTCTTAATAATTCCCTACGCAAATTGAAATAAATTCCTGAATTTGCACCTTTGTTCAAAAGCTATGCCAAGATTGAATGGAACCTGTCTTGGCCCATGTCCCATTCTTCCACCAAGAATCCATTCAATAGTTTCAGTAATCCTACTGACCAACCGACCAACCAGCGGACAGACACACCGATGGATCAACCAACCAAATAACCAACCAACTAACCAAGCAACCAACCAACTGACCAGGCACGTGCACAGACATTTTGGGGGGCTGGTGCTCAAACCAAAAAAATGGCACCCATCGCCAAAATTATTTATGAAATTAAAAATATCAAAATACATTTGGGGGGAATTGATGACAGAGAGAGTAATTTTAATTCTTAAATATTGATGAATGAAGAAAAAATTGGGCTCCAGCAGAAAGGGCACTTTCTGCTGACAAACCAACTGACCAACCAACCAACCAACCAACGAGCTGACCAACCGACCAACCAACCAACTGACCAACCAGCTGACAGACAGACGGATGGCCCAACCGACCAACCAGCCAGCAAATTATCTAACCAACCAATATACTGACCAACCAGCTGACCGACCAACCAACCGACAAACATAACCTCCTTAGAGTCGGAGAAGTTTTCAAATACATCAGACCTGTGAGACGAGGGAGCTGTGAACTATCTACACTCTTCAGTCACCGTTTTAAAAGCAAACAATAGCACTTCAACATTTTCCTCTTAGACACACAAACCTCCCTCACACAGTAGCTGGGTGTATGAACAGGGAAAGTGCTGACTTTACATTGGAGCGGTTCACGAGTTCACAGTGGGAAATCTTTCATCCCTCTATCCCGTCCTGCTCTTTCACTCCATGTCTCCCTCTACTTTCTCTCAGTCGTTCCCTCCATCCATCTCTCCACTTCCCTCTCTGTCTGTCACACATTCTTGTCCATCAGATAGCTGCGGTGTTATCGGTGTGGAGGTGCTGAGTACTGAGCTGCTCCACAGCTCCACCGTAACAACAACACATTCCTGCTCGCCGCCCGGGTCTGTGGATGTGTGGGTAACGCAGTGTGTGTGTGTGTGTGGGTGTGTGGGTGTGTGTGTACATGTGTGTGTATTAGTTTAAGATATGAAAGTGAAGTTAACAGATGTGTTTTAGCCTACGTGAGTGTGTCACTGGGAAAGAGAAAGACGGGCTCTGTTTTTGCGACCTGCTGGTGTGTGTGTTTTTAGAGATATGAAAGGGATGCAAAAATAAATTGGTGTGTGTGTGTGTGTGTGTGGCATGGACACATTCCTCTTCGCCACCTTCAATTCCGGCTGACTCTGCTCTGAAGGCCAATCAAAACAGACGTAAAACGCCGCAGGATATAGAAACTGTGCCAGGCAAAGAACGTGTGTGTTCTGTTTTAACTTAACTAAAATTAAGTGAATATATATATATATTATTAAATCACTGCCAAAGTGTTTAGTTTGGTTTTAATATCAATCTGATATCATTGGAAAAATCATTGGATCTTAATCTAATAAAGATAATAGCATACGGAAAAACTGATGAAGGGGGACGTTGCACAATGTACACACATGATTTCATTTTAAAATTTGAAAGCAGTATCAAAATTATATTAAATTAGAAGCATTGGTTTTGGTGCAGAAGAGACTCTAATGAAACTGGACACTTGTTAAATGCTTTGACACAAATCTGAGCTGACTTTACCCTGTTTAACTGCCAGCATGGATCACTGGCTAATTTACAGCATGTTACCTGATCCACCAGGGGAATACCATCACAGGTGTGTGTGTGTGTGTGTGTGTGTGTGCACGTGTGTGTGTGGGTGTGTGTTGCAGGATCCATGGTAATGCTTTTAGCCTGTCAGCGTCTCATTTCCATCCCCAGTTCTCTGCCCGTGATGCTATCTGCTCCATTTATGAAGATAAGATTACAAACTTGCAGCTTTTTCAGCCCGGCATGAAACGTGCATACCTGAATGCATGTACATACACGTGTGTAAGGATGTGTGTGCGTTTGTTGCATGTAACCATCAGTAAATAGAATTTACTTTATTTAAAAATGATAAAACGATATGGAAAATGACTGGATTACACAAATAACCTTTATACATATTTTATCGAAACTTGGTGGAAAGTTGGGGTTTGGACCAAGGACGAACCCGTTAGGTTTTGGAATGGATTCAACAAAAAGGTTCCTGGTTTGGCCGGAGTCTCTCTGATGACATGGTTTTACTCCAGGTACTCCAGCTTCCTCTCACAGTCCAAAGACATGCATACTGGAGTTAGGTTAATTGGAGAATTGACTGTACGTGTGAATGTGGTCATGACTGGTTGTTTGTCTCTTTTCGTTGGCGACCCGTCTAGTGAGTCCCCCGCTGTCTGCTGGGATTGGCTCCCCAGCAATCCAAAAACGAGAAGCAGATTAGATTATGGAAGAAAGGATGGACCATTAAGGGAACTGATATCCATGAGTGTGTGCAATTTGGTGGGGTTTGATTGAATTTAAGGGCACTGTTGGGCCTTGGTAAAAGGCATGTGCCCTACTGAGTGCCATTCTCTTTGTGTGATTATGTGTAAGGCTAAATTTAATGTAATGCAACTGAGCTCTCTAATTTTATTGATGTCGTCAGGGATCAGGATAATTGTCTTTGTTGATTACTTTTGAGTATAATTAAGATGTATATATACATACAGCTGGTGATGTATGTTTTCTTATGTTAAAACTTAACAACTGAAGGTATCCAGTATTTTATGGATTAAATCATATTGTACAGGCTATAAACATAGCGCTGACTGCATATTAAACGAAGCAGCTCAGACAGACAGAGATACACAAGCCTGGAGAGAAGAAGAAAGAATAATGTAACAGGAGGAAATAAAAACGCTGAGGTTAACACAGGGAACAGGGTTGTGTTGTGATTGACAGAAGAAAAATAACGACTCCAGAGCTGCCTTCTGGTCAGAGGAGCGAGTGAAAACAGAGAGTTATCAGTTTGAATCCCACCACTGACTGCCAAACCTCAAGCAGAAACAGTCGGGCGGGGGACGGAGATCCAGGAAAGGGAAATGAAGAAATGTATGACCCTTGTTCGTCTGTGACCACCCCCAGTGAGCCCTGCAGGATATAATGAGGCAGTTCCAGGGTCTGTTACTGCTGCAGCAGACATTTATTAGTGATTCACACCAAATATGAACATCCCAGATTCCTGCTGTATCTGCTGATCTCAATGTAAAAAGTTCCCTGAATTAGTGAAACAACAAACTAAACAAACTCTTTTTTCTTGTCCTGCTTGGTCATTTAGTGCATGTGGGCTTTTATTCAAAGGTGATTCACTGTGTGTCTGTCAGCATGCCCACACATAGATAACAGTTGAGTCATCAGGCAAGAAGCTCCTTCGTGTGTGAGGAGCAAATGAGTCTCTTTGGTCTCAGGACACATCGACATGATGAATGATCAAGATCCTGTCCAGGGACTCAGATGAGACAGTTTTGTCACAGATAAGATTTATAAACTCAATGTGATTCCTGTGAGATTTATTCTTCAGAGACATCTATTGATTTCACACTTTAACCTGTTGAAGTATGAGAACAGAAAACAATAAAGAAAGATGACATGCTGTTGAAATCTTACATTATCATACCTAAACTATAAAAATATGCTTTTTCTCAGCATATACCACATTTGACTTATCTGTTTTTTCTTGGCCCATGTGACCTCCTTCAACAAAAATTTGTGGAAATCCATTTTGCCGTAATCCTGCTGACAAACAAACTAAAAACCCCAACCACTGGACAGGGGGTGAAAACATAACCTCCTTGGCAGAGGTAATGAATTAAATTACCAACACCAGACATAAACGCATGCCTTTCACTGGAGACACCAATTGGTGCAGCTTTTGCTAAAAAAGCACAAATCAAATCACATAGGGTTTACATTATACCGGGCTTATCAGTCCGTCTAAACCTTCAGCCCCGTCTCAGTTTCTCTTTTCAAAATAAGAGCCAGACTGAGCTTTGATGAAACAAGTGTAGCTCCAAAGTAATTTCCACCGTTTTTAACTCCAGTGAGTCCGGGACGCTGAAGCCATAACATCAAAGCCCCCGGCCCGCTGGTAACAAGCAACACCAACTCACCCAGAGTCAAGCTCCCGCTAACACACTCACAGACAGACACACACACACACACACACACACACACACACACACACACACACACACACACACACACACACACACACACACACACACACACACACACGAGTGAACATGCTCGGCTCCATGCTGCCAGCTTATCTCTGATCAGCCATCTCCCTTCCTGAGGTTTGGATCTGATGAAGCCCCGCACTTCAAAAGTTGTGTGTGTGGGTGCGTGCAATGTATGTGTGTGTGTTTGTGTGTGTATGCGGATGTAATGGAAAGCACCTGCACTCATTGATGCAGGGAAATATTTAGTGTGAAACAATGAGGAGACGTGGATGAATGAGTGAACGGGTGGATGGAGAGATGAGAGGAGGATGGGCGGATGGATGGATGGATGGATGAAAATATGTCGAAGCTTTGAAAGTAAACTTGATTTGATAGAGAGACAGATTTATAAAAAAAGAAGAAAAAAAAAGGGACAGAGCGTCCAAATGTTGGTGGGGGGGGAGACGGCTTCCTGAGGATAAAACAGGGGGATGAATGGGTTTGAACGCCAGCGGTGGAAAGACTAAGGTGGGATTGGAAGCGTGGAGGGAGGGATGGAAAAAGTGAAGAGGAGGGGATAAAGAAGATTGAATGAGGGGTAGCAGAGATCGTATGAAGCAGAAATGAAGCTGAAAGTACAGAAGCATCAGGAAAGAATAAAGAGGCTTCTGAGGGGATAGTTCACACACACACACACACACACACACACACACACACAGAGCGATAGATGAGGGGGGTGGATGGGAGGATTGAAGGATGGATGGATGGATGAGAAGGATAGAGCCCAAGTTGATAAAATAAATGAGAGACAATTGAGGCAGCAGGTGAGGCAGATCTCAGAGAAGACCTCACGACAGGAGATTTAAGGGATTGGAAGCAGTTTGAGAGCGTTTGGATACGGCAACACTCCTCCATCATAATTTGTTGTTCCTCTTTAAGGGATTTACTTTCATTTTACAGTGGATACAGACAAGCAGTAAGGAGGAGAGAGAAAGTCATGTGCCAAGGGTCAAACCCGCAGTCTTGTAAATATGTGGGACGTGCCTCAATAGACACTTAATTGTGCACAGTTGTTAGTGTGAAGAAACAGGGGACGGTCCATGCTGGAGGATTTTACAGGATCTGCAGACGTCGTCTTTACTTTTCTTTATTGTTAGAATGAGCTATAGTTGTGTTTTAGTGGTTTGCAACACAAAGAAGTGCAAGTTTTTACAGATTCTCAAAACTCAAATACAGCAGAATGAGAGGATGAGTGAGTTTATGAGGAAAGTAGAACAGAGGCAAACAAAGGAGAGATGTACAGAAAACGCTCAAACATTTCCAGACTGAACGTGGGCACACGAGTGACAGCGAGGACAGCATCCATAGCCACAACAAGATAAGAGTCGTTAAATAAATTGGTTATAGTGGTCAAAAGTATACAGTCAAAACAATAGAAATCAGTATTACAATAAATGAAGATGAAATATCTATGTGTGGAAATAGACGATGCCACCGGGGTCTCCCACACACAGCCAGAGACAAAACTGATGCTTTTTCAGCAAACTTTATTACTTCAAAAATAAACTCACAGAAGGTCAACTTAAAGTCCCATCAGTCCCCGCTGGTGTCCGGCTTTTCAGCTCAGCTCAGTGTCTCTTCATGTCTCTTCCACGTGTCTCTCTGTGGCTCAGCTGCTGCCTTTTGAATCCAGGGTCCACATCTATCTATCCATCTATCTGTCTTACTATCCACCCACCCACCACGTGTCACACAAAGAAAATGAATGTTGATCCCTTAGATTTAATAGATGAAAGTCAGACTCTTAGTCTATTTTCATAAATGTGTCTCTCGAGGTTTTAAATAAACACATGATGATTATATTTGCAAGTTTATATTTTCCCAAATATCAAAGTTCTGAAGAAACATTGAACTCTTGTCATTGTTGTTCATGTTTAATGACGTATTCAGTGAAATCCTCTCTCCTACTTTATCATATGATTGCATACGCAGGCTAGATGAGCTGTTAGAAGTGAGGCAGCTGTTTCTGAACCAGCCAGGAAATATCTATTCAAACTCTTTGCATACAAGTACAGAAGATTTTTTTATTCGGTCTGAAACTTTTTTGGGGGGGAGGGGCTCATAATATAATTTAATCTATATTTTAATACATATATCTTCTTGAGTATATTTCTCGTGACCTTTTCTTGTCTTTACTTGATAGGGACAGTGTGGAGAGAACAGAAAATCAATCAAAATTATGATTGGAAAGTAGAAATCTTTTTTGGGTCAATGTGCAACTATGAAATTATTATTTATCAATAACATCTACATAACATAGCTGTGAGTGGAATGACTGGACTTTTATCTGCTCCTTATCTAATAAATAGTGTTGGACAGGTTGAATCAGTCGCCCACACACACAGACACACACACAGACACACACACAGACACACACACTTGGATTCCTCCCTTCTTAACGAGGGGTCACAGGAAGGAAGGACTTGTCTTTATTGAGGGATGTTGATGGTCTCATCTCTGAATCTCACTTCCAGAAAATGATCGGTTCAATGATTCATGCACGACTGGGAAAACTCAGTGGAAATCTTCACTGCCAAAAAAACTCTCTATCGAGTGTTTGCCTGAGTTTATACCTGAATTAATAAGAAACTCTCCAGAGGGCTGAGAACAGTGTAGAATCTATCAGAACGTGCGTGTTAAAAGATAAGCGCTGAACGTCAAGGATCGTGATTAATGAACGTATGTGTAAAACATCCTCGTGTTCCCGGAATGAAAATGTTTTTTTTCTCAATGTGCAAGTTATTAAGAAACTAAAGCTGCGTAATAGCGGCCTCTTCTTCTCGTGCCAGAAGGAGATGACTGATACCATTAAACATCAATAGAAGTCTGTGAGTCACACAATCCAATTAATGGAAGTGATGAAACGCATGCACATCCACGCTGTGTTTTCCTGAGGGTTGTTGGGATGTTGGTTTTAGAGCAGGAGAGTGAAAGACAGATGGAGAGGAGCGAGTGTGAAAGGGGCAGAGGGCAGAGACGTTATCCAAGAGGCCAGTGGGGAAAACGAAATGAGGAGAATTAATTTGACAGTGCGGGACGAAAAAATGGCTTATTAGATTTCACTGAACTTTGCTTTTAAAAGCCAGGAGTTTGGGATGAAATTATATGTTGCGGACCACTGTTAGCAAAAAAATTCTGCATGGAGAAGCAAAAAGCAAAGACATTTGTCTCAGCTGTGGAGCGACAGGCTTTTCATTCTGAGCAGGAGCCCATGTAATTTACTGCTTTCCCAAGCACAATGTAAACTAAATTACAGGGTTGTAATACAATGCATGGCTTGCATTGATAACAAGGCCATTTGGCTGCAGGGGGAAAGAGTCAGAGGGTTGGCCTGTGCCCATGTGCGGACACACAAGTCACTGTCACACACACACACACACACACACACACACACACAAACACACACGGTCAAGTTTAAAATCACAGTTAACTTTTCTGTGAACGTCTATCAGGTTCAGTAATAATCTGTGGATTAGTTGACCGAGGTGAGCAGACAGCACCGACGTCTTTTACGCTTTCAACCAAACATTTGTTAGAATTATTTAAGCTTAGGGCAAAGACGAGGGAGGAAAAGAAAAAATAGTTTACATTGCTTTGCCCGGGCCCTCGATTTCCTTTCCCAGGATATTAATGAGGAAATGACACACACTTGTAAAGAAAGAGAGAGAGAGAGAGAAGGAGCGGGAAGAGGGAGAAAAGAAAAGAGGGAGTGAGGGATGTAGGTTTCAGGGGGATGAGGGCTGGTGATTAATTCTGCTTTGAGTCGACTCCGCCGGGAATTCCATCAAAAGGACGGAGAAAAGGGGATTTTAATTGCTGTTCCCTCCATGTTTCCCAAAACGCTTACCTACCTCCACCCTCCCAACCACCAGCGCCGCCGCCGCTACCGCCGCCCTGCCCCCCCCTTTCCTCCTCCATCCTGGCGAGGGGGGTCGCCCTGGAATCCGGCAGGCCTCCAACCGCACACACACACACACACAGATCGAGAATTACTTTCAGATGTGGGGTGAGAGCAGAGGTACGTTTGTGTGTGTGTGTGTGTGTTTTAAATGCCACTTCACCCTAAGTTCCACATTTTTATATTTAAGCGCGTGTTTATCTTGCTGTCACATGTTCCTGTGCTGGAATCCCACCTGTATTCAGTTACAGCGGTGGACTCGGGATCCTGATAGAACACAACGATCAGCCCCACTCAGTGTGTTGATAACCTAACACAAAGCAGTGACCTCTGCGTGGCAGGTCAGGTCCGTCTGTGAGGAACGACGCTGCCACTCGAGTGAGTCGCCCTCACATCTGGTGGACGTGTTTCATCCTCGTGTCGCGGCCGCTGCCGGAGTGGAGCCTGGGGATCCATCAGAGGGGGATGAGGGAAGCCCTGCAGCTCCCCAATAAAAACGAAGAGCAGTTTCATTTCAGTATTATTTCACATTCCACTTAGCTAAATCAGCGAATACTTACTCTTGCTACACAGCTATACACTGTAGGCCTATTCTGTTTGGGAACCCAGACCCTGAAGAGCCACTTCATTTCAAATTTACAGACTGTTCCTAGGCCTTGCTTCTAGGGCTCTTAAAAAGGGTCCTTCACAGATTTTCACCATGGATACTATCTATACAACTAACAACGGATGATGTCATTAAGTGATATCTCCTGGGATTGAAAACCACAAGTTTACCCAAGAAACCCTATGGTATAAACTGTGGGCATGAACTTTAAGGTCATGTACAAGGCAGAGGAAGTCTAACAAGGTGGGGAACAGTCACGTGATATAGGAAATAAAGGTTTTAGTAGATTACTCCAATCAAGGAAGTTTGAATTTGATTTTGGCGATTGAAACACTTCCAAAGTAGATTTTGAATTATCAACTTACAACAAAAGAATGAACTCAATGAGCAGAGATGTCAAATACTGTATCAGAAATAATGGATGAGGAGGAGGTGAAGAAGAGTTTTTTCCATGACATATTTTGTTGTATCTTCTACACGAGCAGACATGCATATTTTCCATGGGACACTGCAGAGGGTGTTGTTCTTCTCATCCCATGACCACTCGCCACAAAACAGTTAATGGACCATGAAGAATACAGAAAGTTCTCAGACAGTTATCCACAGAATAAGAAAAATACTCAGCGACATTAAAAAACTGAGCGAAATGAAGCTAGAAGCGTCTCTTCTGTTTATGCTCTATGAAATTGGTTGTGAATGTGTGTAGTAAATGTCTCAAACACACTGAGCCTCAGACTTTAACCTTTACAATCCAGGGAATTAGCTGTTGGTCAGAAACAGAATGATTTCTAATCTGGTTTTAGGTTTAGTGTCTAATGTCTTCATATCTTAGGTTTGGACTGTCCTACACTGGGACAGTCCAAACCTGCCGTAGTGAATAATAAACACGGGCAATGCTCTGTTCCCATTCATTTAATTTCTATAAACGTTACAGCTACACTTTCCTTTTTATCCGAAGCTACCCTCATCCTCCGATTCACCTCAGCTCCCTGCTCTACCTCTCCTTCAGATCGACAAGGATCAAAGCCAGGAGTTTACGAGAGGGCTCTTTGGATAGAGATAAGATGGGGGTGTTTGATTTCCACCACAGCCAGAGGTCCGACTGTCGTGTCACGGATAGATGACTTTAACAAACTTCCCTCAGATGCAACCACCAGGCAGCAGAAATGTAAGCAGAAATGTAACCCCGTGGCATCATATGGCCTTGGTTAGCGATAAGAGCTATTTTAAATGTATTGGATCTTAAAGGGCCACTGTTGGGGGGGAAATGACACATAACTGGAGCTTGTTTGTTTTTTTCTTTCTTTTTTTACATTAAAACTACACATAGACACAACATATTCTACTGATGGTCAAAGATGATTTCATATGGGTTTTGTTAGAGACAAATCTTTTTAAGGTATTTAAGGACAATGCAGCAGATGTTATTTATGTTTTTATTTCCATACCCAAAAGTATCAGATATGTGCTTAATGGTTAATTCAATGAGATTGACTCATAATGTGTAAATGAGAGTGAATAGAGGATAACCTAAATCTGAGGCTGAAACCGTAAAAATATTCCAATCAAGGAAAAATAATAAGATTAGCTATTTATTTTGACGGACCAGTAAAACAAGAAACTTTGTTTGATAATCGAATTGTTTAATTTTTTTGATGATCGATGACCCTCTCATATCCGTCCAGTAGATTTTTTAGCCACACTAGTTCCAGTTAGCTTAGCTTAGCATGAATACTCCAGGAAGGTTCGGCACCCGAGCCGAGTCACAATCACAGAACCATCAATTATTCGTGTGTGTTTACTGCATCACAAACTTCAGATGTTTTCCATGTTTCATTCTCTGTGGGCTGGAATCAATCTTTTTTAAAATGGTTGCGCTGCTCCTCAGGTCCTACTTATGCAGAACTGTCTTCACAGCTCAGGATTTACAGCCACTTCACAGCAGTGTTTTAGAATCCTTGTGAGAAACTGTTGATCCATCAGTGGATATATTTACATGTCATTTGAAGACCTTTGTTTTTTTCACCTTCTCACATTTAAAACATCTGCATCTCCATCTTAAAAAGTTACACTGACCTGTTTCATTCTTATTTTAATGGAAATGCCTGAGTGAATGTGTTCACATGAAGAGAAAATAAAAGGTGAGGACAGATTGCCTAAAGTAAAAAAATCCTCACACACATCCTAACCAGTGTGGGGAGAAATATTGAAAACAGCATCTAAACAAAAACTCATTATTTCTTTGTTACATGTGTGGCAAAACCCACCGGGTAGGAACATATTAGTTTTGCCTTGTGAATAATAGAAAGCGTATGTAAAAAAAAACAATGTGAGGGGAAGAATCATATTCTTGCAAATATACTCCAGAGCGACGTGTGTTATCGCTGCGGCTGCGTGGGAGTGATAGCAGACATTTGTTCTCTCCTCCATAAAGAGCCGAGAGAGCGCAGGGCGGAGCGACACAGAGACACATTTAATTAAAAGCAGCCACAGGAGATGAATGTGAGACATCGAGGGCCCAAGTGGGATCTGTGTGATCACATCCCCGACGCTACATAGCAGGATGGGACCCTTTAACCCTGAGTTGTTCGGTAAAAAAAACACATGCAAATTGTAAAATTTTGGAGACACACAACTTTTTGTTTGTGTAAGAACATCATGTGTTAAAGTCTGACTTTGTTTACAAGGCTGCAAAACCCTGGGTGGTCCCAAATCCTACCGAATGAAAGATGAGATGTCATTAGCCGGGTTCCTTCCACGCATCACATCGGGAGTTTTCTTTCCCCTTTTTAACTTCCTCCTCCGTGTCAGCCATGCTTCTAGTTAGCAGCCAACGAAAGTGTCAGATCATAATCAACACGACACCTGCTGGGACTGCCCAGTAGCCCCTGGCTCATATGGGCCTGGTTACTGGTCCCTCTAATTGGCTGCGTTTCCCTGTGAGAGCTCGGACACGCTAGCTGTGATTGGTGGAGCTCCAGCGTCGGAGCCTGCTGAGTTTGCGAGTGAGAAACTGCAAATCTGTGAAAACGTGAGGCCGGGTTCAGTGTGAGTGAACTTACATGCCTGTATTTACACGTGGACATTTATATGTAGATGTGATCAAGTTACCTCGGTGCGGTGCACAGAGAGAATTCTTTATTTGTTGTTGTGGTTTGGGAGAAACAGAGAAAAAAGTTTTTCTTTTTCCTCATGGAAACTGGAACGAGGTGGCATCAGGCAGAAAGAAAAAACATATTCCTCATATTGTAATAAATGAACTCCGAGCCACTTCCTTCAGGCTGTGTAGCCATAAGCTTGTGGGTTCATGAAATGCAAAATGTTGCTCCATCATTTGTTTTCAGAATGATTTTGAGCCCCAGAATGAGGTCTGTGCGGCTCGCTCTGTAATCCAGCCGCTCTGCCAACCTCCTCAGTCAAATCCATGATCCTCAGGGACACATTCTCGTTTGCCCTCAAACAATACCAAGGCCCTTTCTTACATTACTTTACAACCAAATGGTGTCATGGGCACTCAGCAATGCCAAAGCACATTGCATGGGAAAATAGAATAAAAGAGTGCATCCATGTCTTAAAGTACAAACACACACACACACACACACAAACACACACATGCAAAATAAAAGTCAATAAAAGTGTTTTAGAATACTCAGGAGAACTGCATTTTAAGACTTTCTTCCTGCTTTCACTCCTGGATACCCAGCACTTTAGATACCCAACACTTTAGTTACTATCATTACACTGTGTGTGTGTGTCTGTTTGTGTGTGTTGGAGGGGGGTCAGTACATGCACTCCTCCTGTATGTGCTCCCGTTCTTCCATCTGTGCATGTGCACAGTGAGCTCCTACAATCTACAGCACAATTAACGACCTCTGTTCTCTGGTAGCCGGCAGCCGAGGCGGAATGGTTTGAGTTAGGAGGAGAAAAAGCGTGAAAAGAAAGCTAAGAAGAGAAAGAAAGAAAGAAAGAAAGAAATGCCCCCTGGTTCCTCCTGCGACAGTGGAGGCTGCAGCTCAAGCCTCACTTCCACCTTTAATACAACGTCTGTGGAAGAAATCACTCATCTACCAGAACTTTGCTTAACTTGCAGTAGTTTGACAGAGGAGGCACAGAAACCTGTGTGTGGTTTTATTTGTTATGAACATATTATTGTAACATGACAATTAAACATATACATACTGTGTAACATATGCTGCTCCACTGCAAGACAGGTAAAAGAGTGTTTTAATTCTGTAATGGTAAGAAATGTACCCATGTGAGGCAGGGGACTGTGTAACTGCTTTGTTAAGTCCACAATGACTTTGATGAATAGATTATTAATCAGTTTCTATAAGAATAAAGATCAGTCATGTTTTTTTTCTGGTTCAGAGTCTTAACTCACATCCACATTCCTCAGAGCGCTGCCTGCAAATCACGACCTCGACTTGAGTTTACAGCAGTGGGAGCTCGGTCAGCGCAGCACTGCACACTGAGTTTATCACACTTTCTATTAACTTTTACTGCTTACACACATGTAATGACATTTAATTGAGTAGAATGTATAAAGTTTAAGACCAGGGTTTTTTTCTGCCCCAGATTGTATCCATTGTGGTCTGGTGCCAATGTCGGAACAGACGGAAAGTAAAAAATAATACATGACTGGAACTGCACACACACACACAACCCACACGCACATACACACTGGTAAAACATGAAGTCTTTACTGAGGATCTTTATCACACTGATCAGAGGCAAAGGACTCACATGCAGATGCTGAAGCCAGATCAGGCTCAAAATCTTGGTCCTTGATTGAATCGTCAGTAAAGTCCTGGAACGCTGAACGCGAAGATTTTGAGACGAGTTGACGATTACCAAAGACGAAACAATAGAACATGTGGAATAAAAAAGCAAGTATAGCAGGGCCTTGATACTAGGAAATTAATTTATACATAAATGATTTGGTCAGTAAAACAAAAATTCACTCCGAGTTAAATAACAGCTATTCTTTAGTTGGGCTGAATATTACTATGCCCTGTTTGTCGGATGGTTTATTTGTTAGCAGGATTTCGCAAAAACTTCTAAACCTATTTCTGTCAAACTTGGTGGAAGCATCGGACCTAGTTCAGGGAAGAGCCGACACAATTTACTGTGGATACTGATTAAGAGGGCGGATCCACGATTACATTTTTTCACTCTTTAACTGTCTTTAATGGCAAATTAATCATTCTAGGTTAACAGACCATATCCTCTTTACTTTCATAATACTAGAAGATCTACAAAACTATGTGTAGGATGGTTCAGCCTTGGTGGAGCTTTTCACATATATCATAAGCAGCTAGAGTTTAAAACTATTTCATGAAATACAAGCTCTAGTATAGTGGTGCGTTTTGACTTAACAGAGCCTAGAATAAATAGTTGTGAATACCTCCTTGGCGTCCCAGTAATCTTGTAAAAGCGCCGGATGAACATGTGAGATACAGACTGTGGTGCTGTCATTCCCTTTTCTCAGAAGGTCCTTGAAATGAGCCAATCAGGGATCAGAGGTGAGCCGACCTCTAATGCGTGCCTGTCAGTTGGTTGAGGGAGAAAGAAAGCAGTAATGTGGATGTCTCATGATACAAGACTGTGTGTGTGAGCATGACAGAAACATGTGAGAAAAGAGAATTACACAAGAGGAAACAAAGTCGATGTTTAGGTCAAAGAAAAGATGCATAAAGAGACGAGAGTCAAATGGAAACTGAGATAAAAGTTGAGTGAAACATGGAGGAGGACCAGTCTCTCTGTGAGCCTGTGATTGTGAGTTTAATCTCAATTATATAATCAGGACACATGTAGTCTCTGTAGGACGAAGGAGCCACACGCATTCTTATCTTTTATTGTCAGCAAGTTTAAATTGGTGAATAAAGCATTAAGAAAATTAAATCATCTCATTTAAGACTATAAACGTTTGCAGTTGTTTGAGATATGATCCTGGAGGTTGTATTCCACGTCACTGTGTATCCACTCGTGGCCTGAGATCACCCGCTCACCGCTCCTCTCGCTTTATTTAAAAAGGGTCATTGCACACATGTGGCCTGATTATAACAGTTTGAGGAAGTTAAATTACTTCTAAATTGGGTGTCGAGTGAACAATAATGTTTGGGAGCAGCTGAGGTATCTCTCCCCGTCTCTCCGGACCTTCATCTGCAGATGTTTGGGAGAAAATCAGCCTTTGTTTAAACAGTGACGTAGAATAACTGGACGGTGCTGCACGGTGTTGCCTCAAGGCACGAAGGAGAAGTCATGACAGTGAATCAGGCTTGTTAGGAATCCACTGTGTATCCTGACTGATGCCGGCAGGGAATATTTTTAAAGCGCTTGGTGACGGTCCAATCAAGGAGGTTCCAACACTGGAGATTCATTCAGCTGTCAGACTAACCTTTAAATGCAATAAATGAATTAATAAATAAAAACTGTTCAGTGATATTTTATTGTAAGCGTTGTTTTCTTAGTATGTTAGCGTTTTTTGGGGGCTCAACCATAGACTGTGTATAAAGAGAGATGACACATCTGCACTTCCTCTCATTATCCAGAAATGAAGCCAGAATATTTTGGATACAAACGCTGCCATCTTGTGGCGATGACATTATTTGAAACCGGAGTCCACACATTAGCGGGCGGGGAATGGAGCTGCCATCTCCACCAATCGTGAGTCAGTCCCAGCTGTCAATCATGATGTTTCACCTCGTTGTTATAGCAGCAATTAACTAATCAAAACTTGAATTATTGGAAAAATTAACACTTTTGATTACAGCTACCAAAAATGACAGAAGGAACTTTTGGGAAAAATGTATTTCTTGTGTACTTTGACTTCTTAGTAAATATGGCAAGTACTGCAGAACCAGAAGGACATTGATCAGTTTGCTGTGTGCAGTTTTTGCTTTGTGGCTTAGCAGAGATAATATAATATGCACAAACTTTAATTAAAAAAAATAATATTCATCACTTCATTCGAAGCCCCCAACATGTTGTACCCATGTTGCTGCCACACACCGTTTCCCACTGAACAGCTTCACTGAAACAATCAGCAGTTGTTGCACCTCAACATGTTGACAACAGCAGTTTGATGAGTGGGGAGCGTTTCAGTTTAAATCCTGTGTTGAGTCCTCCTGGTGGCAGGAGACCCGAGGGAGCAGATGTATTCATGCTGAAGCTGATTGAAAAAGAGAGCAGCAATTTGCTCCAATCAGAACTGCTGTTGTTACAGCAGCCTCCCGGGTTCGGCTGTGCCATTCACAATTATTCACTCCTTCCTCTCCTTCTATCTGTCTGTCTGCACCTTTTCCTCTTCTTCCTCATGTCACTTCCCCTCTCCTATCTCTCTCTCCCTCAGCCCATACATCAACTCCCACTCCCTGGTTTGCTGAATGTCTGGTGGAAACACTAAATTCTACAACAACATCTAAATCTCTCCTTACTCCCTCGTTCCCTTCTCCTGTTTCACATCTCCTCCCATGTCTTTCTTCTTTACTGTATTTGTTCATGTGTTTGTCAGTTTCTCTTCATTTTCACCCGAGCTCACGCCATCGGTCCGTGATCCCTACAAACTCCAGCATCATTTAAACACATAGAGGATTGGTTTTCTCACTCGTTGGTGCCGTGTAGCTTAAGGCTATGAATGAAACCACCAAACCACATAATGACACTGAGGAATTCATTCAAATAAAGCCTTTACTATTAATTCACTTAAGGAGCTGTCATGTATTTAGTGTTTGTGGACCCTATCTCTCTTTCTGCCCGTCTGTGTCTTTTCTCAACCATTTCTCTCTTTCACCCTCGCTGCCTCTTACCAAAAAAAAAGACTATTGCTGGAAACAGTGTTTTGTAGAACCAAAAAAAGCCGAAGCTATTTGTTTGTCTTTCTCTGCGCCGTCCCTCTCTTTAGATGATTTATTTGACTGCATTGCGGCGCTCGGCTCCAGTTTCAGGCGGTTTGGCCAACGTAAACCTTGTCACAACTCTGAATTCCTGACTGGGCTACAGCTTCCAGGCAGAGCTACAGTGGATCAGCGCTGGATAAATACACGAGATAAGCTGCGCCAGAGTCATGCATAGCACATGAGTCGGGCAGAGATCTCCCTGACCGCAGATGATAATGCACGAGGGGTTGACAGAGCAGCGGGATCAGTAGTTTGAAGAGGAGCCACAGTCAGAGTCATAGTGTGATGTTATTCAATGTCTTATTCAGGTCTGCTTATATTCATGTAAATCCTCAAACCAGACATGCACTGACAAACTTTGCCTGTGTAGCAAAATCATAAAACAACTTCTTCCTCTGTGTTGTCGACCACATTGTTGCCCATGACATAATCCTTCATTTACAATGAGTTTTTAAATCAATTAGCGTTTAGATGCTATAATTAACCAAATTAATTCGATTTTAAATAATTCACTTGTCCTGATATACAGAAGAAACCAAAAGGGATGAAGCTAAGATGCACAGACAGAAATAATGGAGGTCACTTGCTTCTTGGGATTTGTTGACATAAAGAAAAATGTAAACGAATGCCAACTTTATTTCTCTCATGTCCAAATGTAGAAAGAGACATTGTGTTTATATAATTTCTGCAGCAAGACTATGTTCCAGGCTTCCTAAAAAAAAGGACTACATTGTTCGAAACAGCAACATCCAAATTTAAAACGTTGGCTTATTTAAAAAAAAGTTAGAATATTTAGTTAGAATTAGTAATAACCTTCACAATAAGCAACTGGTCCGAGTAGAACGGATGACTCTGCAGAAAAGAGCCAGTGTCTTCTATGACAAATGAAAAATTTTAGGGTGGATCTTTAAAATTGGATGCATATTTCTTTTTATGATTTTCATATTTTCACCAATGGGAATAATTCATGGATCTTGGTGAAATACAACAAAGGCATGTTTAGGGGACAGGTATCATGAGTGTAAGTTGGATGTGTGTGACCTTGGAGGAGGAATGTGCTCCACTGAGTGCCAATAGTGCTAATCATTGTTTGTGTATAAGCAAATTTACACAAATGGATTTGACCACATTTTTGACCTATTTTTGTGCAGATTCAGTGGAAGCTGCAGATCAAGATCACTTTCTTAACGTTGCAAAATCTGACAAGACAATAATCCAGATTTGTTGCAGGGAAATGTTTTGCCTCTGCAGTGGAATGGAATCCACTTTGTGACATCCTGGTTATGCTTTTTCAGACATGCCACAGACTTTTATATAACAATATTAAATGTTGATTAAAGCTGTTATTTCACAGCTGCTCTTACATTTCATAATTCAGGACTCTGGTCCAATGTGTCAGGAGTCAGACTAAACATGTAAGAACACAAAAATGAAATAAAAAGACTTGGGTGTGGAGTTAGAAAGAAAGAAATGTGCTTAACAACTCCTCATCTCTGCTTGAGTGGAGCTGCTCGAGGCTACATTAGCTGCAACTAACAAAACACATCTGAATCTCAGAATTTACGATTGGCAGTTGGGTTTTATTAGAGCTAATGACGGCACCAGGTTTTGGCAAGAAGGAAGAAGGAAACGCAATATGTCTCGTTTGAGAGGCTTCATTTAAATAAGCTAGTCCAACAATGCAACTTGGATATATCCAAATGAACAAATGTCTTAAATGACAAATGAAGAATGAAACACCGTGACAGTCAATAGAGTTCATACGTCTGCTAAGACTTAAATATTAGTTCCCTAAATAAGCCTCATTTGTTTCATCAACAACCTTGAACGATTCACTGGTGAATTTGTGAAAATGCCTGTATTGCAATAGAACAGTGTATGATATAAAAAAAAATCCAGGACTATAAAATAAAAGAGTCAGTGGTTTTTGCCTTTTTCTGCTGACAAACAAACAAACAAACAAGCAGAGAAGAGTGAAGATATAACCTCCTGTGCATATATAACGGATGTGATGCCTGTGGTGGATCCATATTTTCTGCTCATCTCTGGTCCTGAAAATGAGGTTCTAGAGTTTCCAGTGTTTTGTTTGTTCTGTGAGACCCTAGATGTGAATTACAGCTCTGGGTTGGTCTGACGCTCAGAGCCCCTTGAGGATGTGCCGGAAAAAACTGTGAAGCCATTTTTACACCAGTGGAACAAGGATTAGAGAAACCAAGGCCACAGTGAGGGTGCATGTGTGAATTATGTATGTTGTGAATTGAAAGTATGCAGCCATAGCCAAGGCATACCTGGTGTGTGAGTTTGTGTGTGTGCGTGTGTGTGTGTGAGTGTGTGTGTGTGTGTCCACTGTGCTGGGGCTCGGCCTGGCTCTAATGCCTAAAAGCACCCACTCTGTTTTCCTACCAGTGTTTGATCAGGCTGACAGGAGAGCTTTGTTAAGGGCCGGCTGGTTAAATCGTCGTGAGCGGAAACAAAATTGAGAGTTAGACACACAAATGATGGCTTAGATCAGGTTCGACAACATTTTTCATTCCACGACCTGAGTGAGACAAGTCGCTGACCCCGACGGCCAGAACAACAGTAATAACACGGCTTCAGAGAGCAGGGCAGCTTCCGTGAGGCCTGTTACATGTTATTACTCGTAGGGAATAATGGAGAACGTACAGAGGATAACAAAATGTAATATTCATATAGTGGGATTCTTAAGTGACATACAAGTCAAACAACCTATGATCTGTTGCTTCAGACTGTAGCCAGTAAAATGAGTAAATCAGCAGAGTGGAAACATGTTTTTGCCCCTTTTTACTTGAAAAACAAGGTTCTGATTAATATAAAAAAATTTCATGATTATTTTGTTGTTGAAAACAAAAAAAAACAGTCTCCTTGGGATTCCCACCTGGGCCCACTGGTCCTCTGGTTAAAGCCAACTCCTCTTAACCGGGGCGGGGCTTTCCAGGGCCGGAAACACAGAAAGAGGGGGAAATCTGAATCTGGATGCTAGAAACCACACATGAACACCCACCACCATCTGACTGATACCTTGAGAGCTTTAGTGAGGGATCAGTCGACGCCACCAGGAAGCTCAGGCCCAACAATCGGCTCACACCGAGAGATAGCACCAGATATAGAAGCAGGTATAGATACAGATATAGCACTAGACAGCACCACCCGGTAATCACAGGTGCCAGAATGAAATTGAATCCAGAAGACAATGTGAAACGCAGGGACGTGGGAAGGAGGGATCATTTGATATTTCTTTTTTTCTTTGATCTTTTTGTCTTCAGTACCATCAGTATAAATAAGAAAGAAAACAAGCCATGACAATGAGAACAAACTGTTTTGCCACATGGAAAAGTGTTAAAAAATAAAAACCTAAGGAGAGAAACAACTGAATCTTTTTCTTGTCACAAAATATAAATTGCTCCTCTTTGTCTTTCCCTAACTGAAAGTGAATATTGGAAAGGTGAACGCTGCAGCATCTCTTCTCTGTTAAGTGCGCTCGGTCTCTCAAGCAGTTTATCAGTAAAAGTACATTTTCACACGCTGCAGCAAACACTCACACTACATGAGCCTGGCACCGTAAATCCCTGTGCTCAAAGGCACTTAGTTTCTCTTGACAGCGCGAAGGCAACATTTATGCCATTTATTGACTTGATTTCAATAACATCTTTTGGGAACTTTATCAAACTCTTCATCTGTGTCGTGGTACCACTTCTCAATTCCCCGAAAAGCTGTGTAACCGCTGGATTCCATCTGATTCAACGGTTCCCCCGACGGGTTGCAGCGGAGCGTACATGGTGTTCCTCACGACTGTCTCCTGACAAGTTATGGTGCCACACAGTGTGGTCCAACGCTGAGTGTCACGTGTTGAAAAGCCACATCATTTCTGCAGAGCGCCGGAGATTCTCACGGGAGCCGTGTTGGAGTCGCTCGCTTATTCATAAGGGCCAGACCCCCGTCCTGCTCGGGGTTGAGCAACAGTCAGAGATCTCCCAGGGAAGTTCAGACGTTCAAGATTTGTCTGTGGTCCAGTTTGATTTTGAGTGTGAAAAGTGCTGTTTCTCATTAAGACCGTGTCACTTCTAAACAAATAACACAATAGCATGGACTTGTTCGCATGCACTCAAGCAGCCCTGCCTACCAATCCGTAGATGATATAACACTTCACCTAAACATCAACCCCATGACATAGCACAAAAATCAGAAGTCCCCCCACTCCCACCCGACGCGGAAAGAACGACAAACCTTAACAACCACAGACTAATACGGCACCGATCTCCGCAGCCAAATGACCGCCAGACAATACAAAACCACAAGACAAACTATCATAATTCAACTCCAACTCAACTTACACGTCGGCGCCTTCTCCCCCTCTCCGTAACCATCCACAACCCCACAACTCAACCCTGCTGCGTATCGCCCAAACCACAGTGTCATGTATTGCCCTCCAAACAAAACAACAGCACAATGAACGGGCTCTAATAACTTAAGACGAGGCTGCAAAAAACGACGAGGCCAGTGTGTTAAACCTAAAAAACAAATAAGAACCAGACTGTGGTGAGATACCACCCCCAACCTTATCAATATTTAACTCCCTACCAACTCCATACATTTGCATGCTGCACAACAACGTACCCAGAATACCACGCATACCCATTATACCACGCGCCCACGACGACACCAAACTCCATCGACTCTACGCAAAATTTGCCACTCCAAAATACTAAGTCAAATCTAAGATTCCACTACCCAGCAGCAGATATTGAAACACTCCCACAACCAGTCAGAGAACTATCACCATGGAGTAACTAAAACTCATAATTCCTGAAAAAACCACCGTGATCCGAACAAGCACTAACATACATAACTCTGACAGCGAAACATATTAGCATTGTTGATAAGACCTTCATTTACCGTCGAAAACCCAAAACCAGCTGCATCATATGGAAGACTCAGACTAACCAACCAAAAGGATCCCACTACGCGTCTGTAAAAAGTCTCATCAGGACCCGCGTAGATACAGATATGGAGCCACCAACTTAGCGAGCGAGATTTGAAAACATTTGCTGACATCATCAACGCTTCCATTATAACGAATATGTGTACCATACAAACATCACACAAGGTGGACGCACGAACACCAAGAGCGGTTACGATGATGGGGTTCATGTCACCACACTGCATTCAACGCCGGCTGAAAGCACGAGTAAAACCTACCACGACCCTGGCAGCCCACTTGGGTAAAGGACACACACACGAAGGAAAACACAGGGAGTTCCAAGTCACGAACAAGAAGAAAATTACGCAGACAAACTACCACGTGCCACTACTGATAACCCCCAATAGTGGACAACACGTAGCATAACCTACGAAAACCCCGGTCCTAGATGACATCCTCGCAAGGATCCTGACGGCTTGCAAATTACACCCTCATCAACACCATACTCCCCTTCGGCGTAAGACTGACGACCAGAAAATGGACGTATAATAGGAACCTAATTGTGCAAATCCGTGGGATAACCGCACTCCCACGTAGGAAAAACAGTTTACATAGAACGCGCCATAACTGAGCCACACCTCCCGCGCCTAAACTAGCAGGAAGGTAAAACATACAACCACGGAACGACGTATCAATCGTCCCGGGGCTCTGCCTACTCCCGCACTCGTGTGACACAACCACGAAATAGACGCAGCCGTTGTGACCGATCTGCAGCCAGGAACATCATACAGCGAGTCTACACGGTAACATCCGCCCTTGAAGTCGTGTAATACTACAAAAAAAGCACTTGAACCAATGCCTACACCGAATAACATTCGGGGAAGCAACCAATTTTCCCTCAACGCGAGACCTCCACTTATGCTCAAGACCCTGGAATACGTTGTAGCGGATCCAGGCCACCAGCACCGCCCCGGTGTGCCCCCCCCTCCCTGCATCACAACCCTTAAGAGACACGGGCACCCAATGTAGGTCACTGTATCAACCGAGAGTAAATCCTGAACCAATGGAAATCACCACCAAGACCCCCACCAATACCAAACGAAGAAATGAATATACCGCCCAACCCCACATAACACCAAACACTCACGCCAACCCTCACCTCAACCCTAGAGCTATCCCGACGCCTGCCCAGCAAAATATATAGAACACAGCCTGAGCATAAAGACTCTGAAACTGCGGAGTCGCACAGGCCCCTTATCAACCTCAAGGAATCGCCTCCCAACATAAACGAACCCGCCTGTCAGCTAATAACACAGTGTATGTCGGTAGCTGTCAAAAATCTAAGCAGCGCCAGCAAACAACGTCCGTAACTATCATTAGAAAAAGTGTAAGCGCGAGAAGCACACGGGACCATTCGAACAGAAGTTTGACATGACAGTAAGATTGCGATAGCTGCAAGCGTCCAACCCAGACAGAACACAGATACCGGAATGAATACCGACCTTCATACCATTGAATATTGAATTGGACGCAAGAGCCTGCACGCGAGATTAATACATCAGTAAATCACTTAAACACAGCTCTCTCTAACGCTGAACGGACGCGATTAAACTGAAAAGCCGCTTTAAGTTATCAAAATTACACCACATACTATTACAACAACTCCTGGAGAGTCTCACTATATGTATCAGTAAACTGCGGAGTATTGAAGCTGAGATAACGACACGGCATAAACTTGCCGAGATCATTGAAAAACCGTCTCGTGTCCCTTGGCGTACGAAGCACTATAACTCCCGTGATGAAACACACACCATCACGGCTTTCATTTTAAGCTTTGAGACCAAGATTATTTGGAAGAGAATTCTATGTCGTCCATAACAGACTAACAGACACGTTGTATCAAGAGCTATAGCCTACAGCAAGAGCTAATTTATTCTTACCCCGTTTTAGACCAATAAAGAAAGCGATAACGAAAGCAGAACTAACCCCGCAACCTTCCCTACTTATCCATAGAGCATCGGGTGCGTGGTAATCCTTACCCGGGTGATTCAGTTACAACGCGTCATAACTAACAGCAGATTTAGGCCCATGCCTGTCCCTACGTTATGAATAACCAGATACTCTGAAAACCACCAACACCGAGGACGCCTACGGCGGTTACTGCTTACAGCGTTCTCTCATGAGGATCCTTTATCGACCGGTCGCCAGATAGATGCTGCTTGCGATTGATACATTTGTAGCAGACTGTCAAGAAACCTATAGCAAAAATATGATGAGAGTTCAACGACACATCAATCTGGAGGAACGCGTAAAGCCGCAGAGCGGATGGATGATAACAAATAATAGCTAACGTACAAGTTTTCCCCAAACCATAAAGCCATAATAGCACCACACTCAAACCCAGCAGTCTCTGATCTCATGCAGCTAGTCAACACATCTCGCATAGATAGTTACCCAGCTATCTGAGCCTACCACTCAAACACTCAAGGTTTAATGGAACTCACAAGCTACTGGTGGTTTACAGCTACACTCAAAACATGCGTAAAACAATGAAAACCCTGTACACACCTCTCATCAAGTTAAGCCCACACGTTCTCGCTGAACTAAAAATCCAGCAGGATACCAGACCTAGAGCGTAACCTGTACATCGACAAAAACTGTAACAGCCTCAAACATAGCATGGCCGAGCATCTAACATAAACCCCTTCACTCAATATCAAACTCGTGGAAATGTCATAGTCGCTACCGCAAACCGGCAATGAAAAACATCATAACACACAATTCACGAACGTGTTTCTTATCACGCGATAAGAGTACCTATCCTCGACGTTTTCTAATCAATAATATTTTACATCCAATTCCCGCAAATACGATATAGGCCAGGTGCAAGATGTCTGTAGGAAAAAATAAAATCAGGTAAAGGGAACTAAACTACATGGATTATCTCCATCGACGATTACCAGATAATAAATAGATAATGTGTGATAAGACAAAAGCACTTTAAGAGGAAAGCAAGTGATCGTGGCCAACCAATGGACCACACTGCAGAAATACAAACACACACCCTATTCAATCGACCTTCCCGATATATCAAACATGACAATACCAAGAAGATCACCAAAGGAGCTGGAACAAATCAGCCCACTATACATCTGAGGAATGAAGCGTAATATCGTAGGACATGGTTGTGTGTGTCATGGACAAAATATACGTAGTATCCACACCACGCACGACAATAAAATTACAAGGGGGGTTTCAACGGACATTCAACGCGGAGGTACAGCGACCCTCCTTGAACAATACATCCGGAATGCAAATAAAACTATCGGGCAGTGTGTAGCTATTAGATGAGGTCGGACCAACAAGGTCCAGCAGCAAGTCGATTATCAACTAGAGGACCCCACAGCCACAAATCACGTAACCAATCCATGGCCGTGAACCACATAAATCCCAGACACCCCAGTTTATCCAGACATAAACCACATTCCTAAAATAACGAGAAACCCCACAAATACGCCTTCCCCAAGGCAGACCGTGTTGCCAACAACGAATGATCGACATCCAAGCCCCGCCTCACAACTTATAACGATATCAGCACCACACCTCAATTTTAAATCGAGCCTGCTCAAATCATCAATCTACGGATCCTTCGGAATAGATACAGGCAGTGGCCCAAAAAAGTCGGACAACTAGTTGAAACGTAACACGAAACCCGCGCATACTGAATCCGAAAATCCACTCTATTTCGTGTAGTAAGTGTGAAAAGGCCCAGAAAAAAGCACAAAAACATATGCTGACTAAATAACTCACAACAACAATCTCCGTACGCACATACTTACCGAGTCTCGTCTTAACGCTACTATTGTATTCTTATAATCATCCAAAAAACATTGACCAACTTTACCTAATCACACAATTAAAATGCTAAGCAAACGTACAACGCGACACGTAAGGACCAACTACCCACATCAGCATCGACCCACCCGGTTCGGTAAAGAGCACCCACGAACCCCGTGAATAAAGACACATTCACTTCTACGCCAAGCCAAAATCACTTAGGTCAACACTGTCATAGTCGCGAGATAGCGGCTAACGGCGATATAAACATGACCAAACCACTGCGTTTAACCAGTAAGATAACATGTTAACCACACAATCTTGAGCGTCGTATCGTACGAACTCGACAGAAAGAACTATCTAAATCCCACCCGCCTCGTTTCTAAAGAATCCATACCGAAAGTGTGTTGAACGTCAATGCACGATTACTATGTCGACCTGATAAAGCAAGGCAGGAAACCGACCGATCCAATATACAGCATTCAGTCTGGACGGATAAAAATCTAAAAGCACAACCATATCAGACAAATCCGAGACTAACAAAAGGGATATAGCACGAGAACCAAGTGTAACCACGAGTCATGCAGCCAATAACAGCCCACTCACTGTATACATTCTGCAAATGAGAAAACACGTAAAACTATAATTCCCATCAACACGAATAAACACGTTACCCAAATCATGATAATGTTTTGACGGTACGTTTCATAAACACCATAACCAAGAGCGAAGTACCCCCGCACCAAGCTAAGAGAGCAAGTCTATACAATATCCCAGTAGCTCGACACCCAATTCAAGCAACACCGAGATTTCGGGCGAAACGGGCAGCCAGCGCCCAACAGCTGGCGGTAATAAACTAAACAGCCAATAACAACGACAGCTAGCGTATACCCCTAGAGGTAAAGCCTGCAGCCTGAGCATCGATGTACCACTTCTCGGACCACGTTAGCAGTTTATAGAAGGGGATGCGTGGTAACGCAATATTCAGTTAACTTTATAAGATACACACCACTCAATAGACAATTAAACAGCCATTCGTTGAGTGCCCAAGAGAAGCTGACAAAATGTACATTAAGATTCTAAAAAAAAATTAAAGTCTCAGTACCAATAAACAAAACGAACCGAGACAAGAAGCTGCTCCATCTAGAAATACCAACAAGAAGCACAATTACGCGTCTTTCCAGAATCAACGCAAAAAACTAGCAAATAAGCTATGGGGTCGATGGTTTCTCATCAGCACACAACCGCGAACCTCAATTAAGCAAAGGTATGACGAAATTATTCTCGATTCTCTACTCGATCGACTAAGCTAAGCGATAAAGAGCCACCGATAGACTAGAATGTGGCCACACAACCATACCAATCGTTACAAAGTATGTAAAGGATAAATCATAGTTACCATTGCTCTAAAAAATAATAGGAGTACACGTCACAATAAGAGAGAGTATCGTATAGAAACTCTGCACTGACCACCAGGTGCCGAGAAGATAGGAAAGATAGTGCAAGAACGACATCGAAGGCGGCACCCGACGCCACGCATCACACTTACGAATGGTTGTCCAAATCCAATAACCACTCACATCTCACCACAAAACCACAAACTCAGAACACCTACCCACTCATGACAACCTCCCACATGACATACTCCCTATAACCACGCGCGGAAGACAACTCACATCGAAGAACCTTAATTCCTATAACAATCCGAAACCACTCCTGGTAAACCGATACTCGGCGCGGCTCACAAACTCTAAACCTTGTGAGGTCGAATCAGCACTGTGTCATATGCGAACCTACTAACATTTATCAATCGGCAGTCCCTAAAGAGTTGCGCCGGACCTGCCCCATTCCGGGAACAACCCACCTGTGATTACTCGGGCCTCAAAGCATAATCCAAGCTATCTCATGTGTCCCCCGTGGGCACCGGACCTTACCTACAATACCAGATAGATCACATCCCCAACCAGACACAACGCTCCCACAG